>CM041632.1:46785985-46899725 GCA_023333625.1 Bothriochloa decipiens
AGAAAAGTTATTTTGAAAATTGTAATTAGCATAGAACATTTACTCACCATTACTTCTTCTCTCAAGGATTGATTTTATTTTGTCTTAAGATTGATACACTTTTATGGAGTAGGAATCATTCAAACTTGTAGCGAGAAAGTAAGAGTGAGTAAAGGGATTGCAAACCAGCGTGTTGGAGCGACGAGAGCTTGAGAGAAGGAAGAGCTTTGCTGGATCATATTTAGAGGAATCATCAACCTTCCTCCCCCCAAGCTTGCCGCTCGACACTATTGGAGAGGGCTCTTCATTTTAGGTCCATTGGGCAAAGACCTCTCCCTTGCATTATGTTTTTTTGAACTATCTCATCCAGGAGATGAGCATACGGAGAGTGTCACGCTCTTCTTTCATCATCCTTTCTTGATTTTCTTGAGTCTTGATTGATGAGCTAATGTTCATTGGAGATGCAAACTTGAGTTCCTCCTTGATGGTCTTTGTCTTCTAGTGGCATGGCAACGAGATGTTCTGTCAAGTGAAACGCCAGCCGTCTTGATGGTCAAGGGAGGAACTTCATCGAGAATTGAATGAAATATTAATCTCCAATGGCTTAAAGACATCATCTTGCGACTGTAGTTGTTTATGATCTTTCAAGACTTGTCCAACAGTCATCCTATGATTGATGATTTGTAAGCACAAGAATGCATGCTTTCTACGCCAAAAATGCTTGTTGGTATAAATTAAGTGCAACTGAAATATGAAGGATTCCACAAGCGCATAGAAAATACCATTGTAGCATTTTACCAAGAGTATTCTAGGTATCGTTATTTATATTTTACCACATGGAAGCATGGGTTAAAGAATCTGATAATTCACCATCATGTATCTACTAAATTAGTAAACCAACTAGACTATAGCAGGGGCAAATGATAAATGATATATATATTATAGAATTTATTCCATATAACACACAGGGGATAGGTCACTAAAAATATGCAACTAGTAAACTTGAGAGGTCACGGGTGAGGTTGATTCCTATGATATTCTTATCGTATGGTAAAGATATACCCAACTATGCTAAGACTTACCATAGTCTTGTGCACTTCGGGATGCCACCAAACAGGAGAGAGTACCATAAAAGATACCTCTACTGACGTGACTACGGTCCTACAATTTAAGAACCTGCTCGACGTGATATGGATGGGGTTGTCACCTCCCGTAACTACCATATAATAGGGAACAGGGTGTACTCACAGGTAGAACATCGTATAAGCACCACGCTTACACGAGGCTTGGCTACTTAGCCCAACCGGTAAAGCATAGACTAAGCGCTATATGAACTAGCACACAAGCAATGATAAACTCAACTAGCAAGATAGATTCAAAGTAAGCATAGCCATGTAAATAAGAGAATAAGTATGAGTCTTACAGAATGTTGAAGTGAAGATACAAGGCTTTACCAAGCCTCCAAGACTAGATCCGGAACCTCGAGCAAGAGCTCATCTCGACCCTCTCTCCCTAGCAACTATTTGACTACATTGAAGAGTGTAGACCTAATCCTCTAGGGTAGAGAGAGAGGTTATCCTTTTAAGGGACACCTCTCAATCAAATGAATAATGAATTAGGGTTTCTCCTAGGGCCAGAGGCCTCACTTATATAGCCTCGTAGGATGCACCACGGCCAAAAAATCAAACCGACCTAAATGGACAATTATTATTCATCCTCAAAGGCGGTGGAGGCAGGATCCGCGAGCCTGGACCAGATTGGTCCAGGTCAGCGGGAACCCGCCCAAGGGTGTGGGTGGCCGCCCGGCCACTGAGCCGGTTCAGGCTCCTGTTTGGTCCAGTGCCTTCTCAAACCTTCCTGACCATAGAAAAGTACATGTTTGCCCTTTATCTCTATGTAAACCTGCCATGTGGGTATTTCTTAGTTCTTTTTAGCTGACACCCTGTAGAAATAGACATTCACCAAAACTCATGAAATTCCATTAGTATAACCCCTATATCTAGATGGTATTTATGTTTAGGTCCTTTTTCATGTTTAGTTGACAGTTAAAATTGACACTTATCTATCGTCAACACTCCCCCAAGCTTACCCTTTGCTCATCCCTGAGCAAAGATGAACTCAGTGATGGATCAGTAGTTGCTACAATGCTTTCATGCCTCAGAAGTACATATGAGTTCAAACAAGAACTCTCCACCAGATATAAGTGAACTATTTTGACTTTCAAACTTACCCATATTACCTTCAACCATGGGGCTTATAGCCTTCACTTGGGTCTTGAGCAATTGAAAGACAGAACGGTTAAGTCAAGCGCCATGTTTCTAGCTCTTTGATCTGCTGGAAATTGTGATTCAATTAATTGGGATAACCCTAGAATGGTAGCTATATAGCAGGTCATACATGGGCCTCATGGGCCTAATACACACATACTCCAACACCCCCCACAATCTGAACTACCGGTGTAGTGGAGTTATAGACCAGACACGAAAAGAAGCACACACACGAGCCCCCCACAGACGCAACTAGCCACCGGTGATGTTGAGGCTAGAGCGAAACTCGGTGAAGGTCAAGGATGGGAGGCCCTTGGTGAAGATGTCAGCAAACTGGGAGGTGGTCAGGACGTGGAGGACCTGAACATCACCGACAGCGACTCGATCACAGACAAAGTGTAGATCGATCTCCACATGCTTGGTCCGCTGGTGCAGAACAGGGTTGGTAGAGAGGTACACCACACTGACGTTGTCGTAGTAGACAAGCTTTCTCCAGGAGAGAGGGCTATGGAGTTCGGCAAGGAGCTATTGGAGCCAGGAGGTCTTAGCCATGCCGTTAGCAACAACGCGGTACTCCACCTCGGCACTGGAGCGGGAGAGCACTGGCTGGTGCTTGGACGACCAGGACACCAGGTTTCCACCCAGAAAGATAGCATAGCCGGAGGTGGAGCACTGAGTGTCCGAACACCTAGCCCAGTAGGCGTCAGTGTAGACGACGAGCTCGGTGGAGGAAGACCGGTGGAGGAGTAGGCCGTAGTCGACAGTGCCACCGAGGTAGCGGAGGAGGCGCTTGAGAGCAGTGAGGTGGGGCTCTCAGGGATCATGCATGTGGAGACATATCTGCTGAAAGGTCACCGAGGGAGTCCACCATGCCCTTCATCCGGCGACAGAGCTTGCCAACGGAGAGCTCACCTTGGACGAATGTACGGAAGCTCGCATCGAGACGCAGAGCCCGGGCTTCAGCATTGCCCAGAAATTGGCCCTCGAGCGTAAGCCAGGGCCGACGAGCGTCAGCAGAGTTGAGGACAATGTCGTGGAGGTCGAGGGAGATTGTCCTAAGGATCCAAGAGAGCACGATGCTATCAAGGTGCAGCCACGAGGGGGTCTAGACAGCAACCAAGGCATCGACGAGGACGTGGTCGTTGAGGGTGTAGCGGTAGAGGGTGAGGAGGATCAGGTCCTGCAAATGGGCGTAGGAGGGTGACTCAGGCTCGAGGATGACCGAGACGAGGAGCCGGATGTTCTGGACACCCCCGACCTGGTAGTGGAGCTGCGCCACGAGCGGATCAGCCGAATCGTTCTAGATGACTACGGTGTGGGACACGCGGTGACCCATCGAGCCGGAGGAGGTGGCCCCGATGTTGTGTAAGGCAGGAAAGATGAGGAGTTGGTCCACCTCAGCGATCTGGTGGGCCAGTGCATCGGTCGCATCACGCTCGTGCTCCCAAATGAGGGCGGTCACACGCACACGGGCCTGGCCTTCCACGGCAACAACCCGGGTTGCGATGAGGGCGGCGGGCTAGGAAAGGGAGAGGTAACTGCGCCCACGCCAGGCACGCACGACATGGCGTCAGCGACGGTGGCCTCCACGGTGTCCGCAGCCCCGGCGCCGCGCCGAGAGCGCCTGGGGCAGCTGCGGGAGGAGGACGGGCAACCTATGCCCACGTGTAGTTGGGGAGAGGGGGGAAGCATTGGAAGTATGTGGGAGAGGGAGGAGGCGGAGGAGGTCCAGCCATGGTTGCAGCGACGGTGGCAGGCTGGCCGATGGCGGCTAGCGGCTAGGGAGGAGGGGAGAGAGAAAAGAAACCCTAGCTCGATACCATGCTGGAAATTGTGATTCAATTAATTGGGCTAACCCTAGAAGGGTAGCTATGTAGCATGTCATACATGGGCCTCATGGGCCTAATACACACATACTCCAACATGATCAACCATCATTCTAGAGTTTTTGTAGATTTTCAAATAAAACTCAGAGATTCCTATGTATGACCCTCTCAAGTCTCTCCTTTGTGGTATTTCTAGATTTTTACCAAGGCATTAATAGTGGATGCCTTCCTCTTCTCTCAAGATATGTAGTATTTTTGGTATTTGGGCATAGTAATCATTAAGCCCTCTCTCTCACCTTAAATCTAATAAGCTTATATGGAGTTCATAGGTGAGAAGACAAGAAAAACATACTTGCAAACATTTATTGCACAATCAAACCATGGATCCAGAGAAATAAGTCATACAGTCAAATCAAGATATGCATGTGTATGGGATATATGGCATGTAGTGGATAAGGGGTAGATGAAATAGTAGTGATGGTAAGGTGTGAAGAAATGATAATGGTGGATAACTAATTCTACTAAATCTCCTTTGAAGGAAATTCATACCTCTCTTGAACTTAAAAACTTTGGAGGAGAACATTGGGCTGCTCTTTTATTTATATATATATTATTATTTTCGAATGGGGGTATAAATATTTTTTATTTCCCCTCTTTTTTTTATTTTCTCTCTTCTTTGTTCTTTTCTCTTCTTTTTTTAATAGAGCAAACAACACCCAAGCCTCTTTTGAAACAAATAAATTGATAAGAGGTAGCAACAGAAATATTTGAAGCTTTATGGGCTAGCAAGAAAATGGCAGGGATAAATATGATGGAATATCTTTTTAGGTAGTTTACTCCTAGGTAGGAGTAGAACTAGTTTTGGGTGGATCTGAGTGGAATGAGCACTTCTAGGATAGAAGTGGCATGAATAAGTGGGTGGATGCATACTTCCATGTTAGAAGCAGCATAAATGGGTGGATAAATACAGGTGTATATTTCCAGGATAGAAGTAACACATATGTAGGTGGAGTGTATGTGGATCTTGATTTTAACCGCATGACCAGCTCCTAAGGGTCTACATAGCTCGACCACGCTCAATGCTCACAAGCAGTAACAAAATGAGTGTAGGGGTTTCCAAATCTAGTGAGCATGTATATGACTGTGGTAGGTATTTAAACTCTCATCATATAGGAACTCATCATGTAGTAATTTATTTTTTCAAAAGATAAATTCTCCGAAACTCTAGCATCTCTAGGAACAAGATAAACAGCAGCTCAAAACCTTCCCATATCATATCCGTCAACCACCTAGACTTAGATCAAGCATTCGCTACCCACAAGTTTTGGTTTCGAGCAAATCTTAAATCAAAGCTATTGTATCTAAAACTTGGGAGAGTTCAAGGCTGAAAACTAGGTACTTGAAAGGAATTACGGCAAAGCAACTATTCATCATTTCCATATAAGAGTTTATTCTAGTGATTCTTCTTAGCAAGGTTAAACTCTCCTTCATTTTATTTACCAAACCTAATATCTCATAGAAAAAACATATAAATATAAAAAGGGAAAATTTTATTTGGTTTCTAAAGGTTATGCATCTTTTTATTTGTCTAACCATTTTAATTGAGTAGAAAATATATATAAACAGGTGAATATAAATAGGTAAGAGAATACTTAGCTAGATACATGGGGGATGCTCTCCCCCAAGCTGAATGTTGACATAGTCTTTATTGATGCAGCATACAAATAGTAGAGGTGTACTTCCTCTCTAGGAGTGTTCATGATGATGACTGTTCAGACAACACTCCGACAGAGGACAGATCATCCTCCTGTCTGTTAGCTTCCTTTGATCCTTCAAATTCTGTGAAGCTCAAATAGAGAACAAAGCTTGTGGAACTGATTAAGTGTTAGTCATGAATCTCTAAGCCTCAAGCATATCGAACCTCCTTATATATATCTTGATTTAGCAGGATCTTTCTTTTATCATATATTTTTGGTATTTAATATTTATATTATGCAAGGAACTGTAAACACGATGAATTCATATTTATTTTATTTTTATGCCACCACAGCAAATATACTCATGGGTGTAATGCCATGAATTTATTTGCATGGGGCTTAGCATTTTTATGAATGTAATGCATGACATTTTTATTTTCTTTCCTATGACAGCATCAATAAAGCAAACATGCAGCTAACTACACATTTTAAGGGAAAGTAAATATGCTGGACAGAATTTTACTGCATTGCTGGAAAGGAAATTAATGATAACTTACCAAGCTTACCTCTTGGCGAGGGTTCGGTGGTTTAAGTCCTCCGAACAGGATGTCTTGTCATGTTCACTCCATAGGTGCATTGTCTGATCCCGAAGGTGGAGACTTTGATAACTACACCTCTTGAGATGGTGATTTTAAAATGGTGTCACCCAGTTCTTTGCTCGTCCAGCAGGTGGAGTTAAGTATTAATTATGGAGCTAGCATCATCTTGCTCAATGTGCATTTGCAGGTTTAGAACTTTCACTTGTAGAATTTAGGAGATTAACTCCCCTACATTTTGCTTAAAGTGTGTCCTGCTTGCAAAGACAAAGTAGAGATCAAGTGCATAGGTCCTGTTGGTGGAAAAACACCAATAGAACCATAACCTTATTTATTCTTTTCTAACCTTTGGCACATTGAACATGATGAGATTGAAGTGCATTATTCATTCTTATAACAAGGGTGACAAGATAGAGGGAGCATGAATGTAGCATTCAAACACTTTTTGCAACAAGAGTGGAATTACTTAAGCTATGGAAGGATTGTCAATGTTACATTATGTATTAAACAGCTTCATGATTAAGACAACCATCTCCTAAAGCTGCCACATTTAGCTCATTTAGTTATGACTATGCGATCAAGAGAGTGATGCTATGAACAAGCAAGACATGTTAAGTTAGTCAGATTGAATCATACAAGTTGTAACTTAAACATGCTTATTCCTTTCTTTAGGTGTATACCATAGTCAAGGTAAAGCTTTTTAAATAGTGATCACTTAACTTCAGATGTTACCTTTATCACTGGAGCAACTGAAAATGGATCTATATGCTTGTTGGTATAAATTAAGTGCAAGTAAAAATGAAGGGTCCTGCAAGCGCATAGAATATACCATTATAGCATTTTATCAGGAGTATCCAAGTATCTTTATTTATATTTTACCACAGGGAAGCATGGGTTAAAGAATCTGATAATTCACCATCATGTATCTACTAACTTAGCAAACCAACTAGACTATAGCAGGGGTAAATGATATATATGATAGAATTTATGGTATATAACACATAGGGGATATGTCACTAAAGATATGCAACTAGTTAAGTTGAGAGGTCACGGGTGAGGTAGATTCCTATGATATTCTTATCACATGGTAAAGATATATCCAACTATGCTAAGACTTACCTTACTCTTGTGCACTTCGGGACGCCACTAGACAGGAGAGAGTACCATAAAGATACCTCTACTGACGTGACTATGGTCCTACAATTTAAGGACCTGCTCGATGTGATATGGACAGGGCTGTCACCTCCCGTAACTACCATACAACAGGGAACATGGTGTACTCACAGGTAGAACATCGTCTAAGCACCATGCTTACACGAGGCTCGGCTACCTAGCCTAGTCGATAAAGAAGGCTAAGCGCTCTATGAACTAGCACACAAAAGCAATGATAAACTCAACTAGAAAGATATATTCAAAGTAAGCATAGCCATGTAAATAAGAGAATAAGTATGAGTCTTACAGAATATTGAAGCGAAGATACAAGGCTTTACCAAGCCTCCAAGACTAGTGAGCTCATCTTGACCTTCTCTCCCTAGCAACTAGTTGACTACATTGAAGAGTCTAGACCTAATCCTCTAGGGTTGAGAGAGAGATTATCCTTTCAAGGGACACCTCTCAATTAAATGAATAATAATGAATTAGGGTTTCTCCTAGGGCGAGGGGCCTTGCTTATATAGCCCCTAGGATACACCATAGCCCTCGGATCAAATTGACCTAAATAGATGACTAATATTCATCCTCAAAGTCGGTGGAGGCAGGATCCGCGAGCCTCCACCTAATTGGTGGAGGGCTCTGGGCGGCCGTGGGCCCTAGCTTGCAAGGGTGGCTTCCCGACTCTTCTAGATTGTTCCTGTGTACACGTTCATCCTTTATCTCTATGTAATCCCGACATGTGGACCTTCTTTGGTAGTTTTCAGCTAACACCCAACAGAAACATATATTCACCAAAACTCATAGAATTCTGTTAGTGATAACCCTATATCTACCAGGTGTTTGCATATAGATCCATTTTCATGTTTAGTTGACGGTTAAAAAGAGCACTTATCTACAGTCAACAGGATGGCGTCCCAAAGGGAAAACAACAAAATGTCAAGGGGCGACAGAGTTAGTGGAAGATGGCAAGTCAGGAAAGGTAGCAACTAGGCCTGTGGTATTGCTATCTCAGTCTAAAGCAACAAAGATTTCAGCACAGATTGACTTTGGGATTATGAATAATAAAAACATTTATGGGACATCATCTTTTGGGAGGTCCAGCAACAGGAACTCTTCCAAAGTGGATCAGGATTCCACAGAGAAGGCCACTAAGCTGAAAGCAAACAAGAATCTAGATGCATCTCATGATAAGGTAATTTAAAACATCCAACCTCTTTTATTTCACATGATGATGTTTCTTTAACTTCTTCTGTAAGGTCTTTAGGTGTTGTTTTAGGTGATAATGATAAGGATGTCTTTAATTCTTTAAAATGCTTGAGATATAGAATTAATAGATTGACAAATGATGCTAATAAACATCAAGAAAATTGTGTTTTAGTAGAATATGCTTCTTTTGTTTGTTCTTTGTTCTAATGAGGATAATGTATACAGAAGCTCTAAATGTTATTTGCTCAGAGATTACAGAGGGGTTAGGTGATGGGGGTTGTGATCCTTTGTGGCTACTTACTCCCATATCACAATCAAATAGAGTCAGCCCTCATTCTAAGAAAATTAGTAAAAGAAACTCATGTTTAAAATGAAAGAAATTTTTGGAATTGTAATGGATTCGCAGATAGCATAAAACTACAGATTCTTATTAGACTTAACAAAGGAGAAAAGTTTAGATTTCATTTCCTTATCAGAAACTGGTAGAGATAGCTTCCCACATAATACTCTTAATACTATTTATGCTGGTAGAGATTTTATTTGGCATTATAAGGCTCCACGTGGTAGATCCGGTGGCATGTAACACTGCATCCATTTGTTAACTTCTGATATTGGCGAAATTGAGGAAGGAGACATTTTTATTCGTTTTAAGCTAAGGCATAGAGAAGATGATTTTAAATTTAATCTAATTTCAGTATACGGGCCTGCTCAAGTGGAACACAAGTCTTCTTTCTTGTTTGGAATGGTCCGGGTTTGTTCAAAGGAAGCCTTACCTATTATCATAGGTAGCGACTTTAACATTATTCATAGACCAGACGAGAAAAATAATAACAATTATAGTGACAGATGGCCTTTTATGTTTAATGCAGTAATTGATGCCTTAAATTTAAGAGAGATAGAATTAACAGGATGAAAATTTACCTGGGCTAATAATATGCCAAACCAAACTTTTAAAAAGGTAGATAGAGTTTTATGCTCCATAGATTTTGAGTCAAAATTCACCCACTCCTCTGTCTTTGCTCTGTCTAGAGAAATTTCCGACCATACTCCACTTCTATTCTCTACTAATAATCCTTCCTCTACTTATCAACCTCAATTCAAATTTGAATTAGGTTGGTTGCTAAGGGATGGATTTTTTGAGATGGTGAATGACATATGGCAGAACACTCTAGCATTTGGTTCACCTATTGAAAGGTGGCAGATGAAAATTAGAAGACTACGTCAGCATTTAAGAGGGTGGGCGAAGCATGTAAGTGGCACATACAAGAAAGAAAAGACCACTCTTTTAAATAAATTTGATGAATTAGAAAAAAAGGCTAAAATATTGAACGTAACTTAAAACATGTCTCAAACGAAAGACTCATTGAATTACTCAGGGAGGAGGAGCTTAAGTGGTACCAAAGGGCTAAAGTGAAACATTTGTTGGAAAGAGATGCCAATACAAAATATTACCACTTATTAGCCAATGGTAGACACAGGAAAACTCGTATTTTTCAGCTTGAGGATGGTAATAGTATTATAACTGATGATGCTCAATTTAAAGAGCACATTACTAGTTATTACAAAAACCTGTTCGGTTTGTCTGTAGATTCTACAATTGCACTTGAAGAATCTCAGACGAAGGGCATTTCTCAGGTGTCCGATCAGAAAAATAAGTTCTTGACTGCACCTTTTACCCAAGAGGAGGTTAGGGAGGCCATTTTCTAAATGGAGCATAATAAGGCGTCTGGTCCAGATGGCTTCCCACCTGAGTTCTTTCAAGTTTTCTGGGGTTTGATCAAAGATGATTTGATGGCTCTATTCTCTAACTTTCATCAAGGAACACTATCTTTGAATTGTCTTAACTTTAGTAACATAATCTTGCTGTCAAAAAGAAGGATGCGAGGGTCATACAATAATACAAACCAATCCGTTTGTTGAACGTCTCCTTTAAAATCTTCACCAAAGTTGCAACGAATAGATTGTCCACCACAGCCCAGAAACTAATAAGACCGACACAGTCTGCTTTTTTACTAGGTCGCAATATTATGGAAGGTGCAGTTATTTTACATGAAACTATTCATAAGCTTCATAAAAAACAAAATAGGGTAATTGTTAAAATAGATTTTGAAAAGCCTATGATAAATTAAATTGGAGTTTTCTTCGGCAAACTCTAAGAATGAAAGGGTTCTCACAAAAATGGTGTGAATGGATTCAACATTTTACACAAGGGGTAATATGAATATCAAAGTCAATGATCAATTAGGTCCCTTTTTTCGATCAAGAAAGGCTTAAGGCAAGGTGAATCCATGTCTCCCATACTATTTAATATAATGGTTGACATGTTGACCATACTAATTGCACATGCTAGGCATGCGGGATAAATAGAAGGGGTTGTTCCTCACTTATTACCAAATGGCTTATCAATTCTCCAGTACGCGGATGACACGATGATCTTTATGAGCCATGATGTTGAGAAAGAAGTTAATATGAAATTGCTACTAAGCACATTCGAGCAACTATCTGGCTTAAAAATAAATTTTCACAAAAGTGAAGTTTTTTTTTGGACAAGCTTAAGATCACGAAGAGTTTTATTCGCGGCTGTTTGGTTGTGTCGTTGGTAAATTCCCGTTTCGCTATCTGGGACTACCTATGCATTTTAAAAAATTGTATAATAAAGATTGGAAGAATATAAAAGAGACAATCGAAAAATGACTTAGTGGGTGGAAAGGTAAACTCCTAATGGTTGGGGGCAGCTGTTCTTATAAACTCAATGCTGTCTAGTTTACCGATATTTATGATGTCCTTCTTCTAATTACCGAAAAGAGTCTTAAAAAAATAGACTGTTTTAGATCAAGATTTTATTGGCACAACACAAAAGAAAATATAGGCTTACTAAATGGGAAGTAATGTGCCAACCCAAAGACCATGGGGGCCTCGGGATTCAAAACTTAGAAATACAAAATAAATATTTAGTGAGCAAGTGGTTATTTAAATTGTTCAATGAGGATGGTACGTGGCAAGAACTCTTAAGAAATAAATATGTTAAAGATAAGACCATAGGAAGTTGTGTTAAAAAACCGACAGATTCATATTTTTGGAAAAATCTAATGAATATCAAAGATTCATTTATAGAGTTGGGCCATTTTAAAGTTAACGATGGAATGCAAATAATATTTTGGGAGAATATTTGGCTAGGGGATAAACTACTCAAGAATAGATTTCCGGTATTGTTTAACATTGCAAGAAGAAAACAAGATGCGATTGCTAAAGTCTTAGATTCATCTTTACTAAATATTTCTTTTCAAAGGAATTTGGTAGGTCAAAACTTAATGAATTAGAACCATATTATTGCCTCTTTATAACAAATTAATCTAACTGAGGAAAGAGATGTGCTTGTATGGAGGTTGAAAGCCTTATGAGTATTTACAGTCAAGTCTATGTATGTTGCGTTAATTAACAATGAGGTGAGAGTGTCATAGGATATTTGGCAAACAAAACTACCTATGAAAATTAAAATCTTCATGTGGTATTTAAAGAGAGGTGTGATTCTAACCAAATATAATTTGGCTAGACGTAATTGGTAGGGGGATAAATATTATTTTACCGAGTCCATTCAACACCTGTTTTTTTATTATTTTTATACCAAGTTTTTGTGGCGTTCTATACATATGCTTTTTAGGATTATACCTCCAATGTCTATGGCTGACTTGTTCCAAAATTGGTCTAAATTGGGAACTAAAAAGTATAATTCATTGTTATTTACAGCAGCTACGGCACTTTTTTGGGCAATATGGCTAACGAGGAATGAGGTGATTTTTGACAAATGTAAACCAAAATCTCTTTGGCAGGTACTTTTACAAGGAACGCACTGGCTACGTCAGTGGGTAAGCTTGCAACGGCACGAAAATCTTAAGGATCAGCTCATCTCTGCGGCTCAACATGTGGAGACGTCTGTCTTAGATTTCTTCGATTCCATTGGATGGCTTTTGCAAAGACACGTTGGTTTTGTTTAGTCAAAGACTGTTTACTTTCCAGATAGTGTGTGCGTGGTTGTAAATTTACTACAACCTAACTTTGTGCCGGTTTATAGTCTGTAATAATAGGTCTGATTCTATCTTCGGATAGATGAAGCCGAATACTGTATCCTTTGTTAAAAAAAATAAATTTGTTACATATTCTCTCTCTACTCATATGTTTCATGTTCCAAATATGATTATGGATTTGAAATAATAAACTATTTGTAGTAAAAACATAATGGCGATGGTGACAAGCAATGAGTATGTTACTGTTGGTGGTCACTGTGTTGCACATGAGAGAATACTAAGTATGACTGTTGCTTGAAAACCACTGTATTTCAGACATCTAAAATATAGCAGATTTCATAATTTACGTACGTACTCTTCTTCCAGAAATGTTGACGCTTTATTATGTTCTAAAATAGTGCTATAGATAAAGTTTAGACTGTCAATTATTTTCAGATGGAGAGAGTAGTAGAGAATCAGAGAGTAAATGAAATCACAACAGATTTTTTTTAACGAAAATCACAACAGATAACCAATTTTCCAATCAAAATCCGTATTTGCAGGCCTCCAGCCCACAGCCCGCTCAAGAAAGTTTATGGGCCTCAACAGTCACTGCTCTCTTGTCTTCCTCTCCAACTCCGTCGATCCGCCGGCTCCCTCCAGTCCCGTCCCGTCGCACTTCCCCGATCTCCTCCTCCACTCCACTTCATCGCCACCGACCACGGCCCAATGGCGTCTTCTCGCCGCCGCTCCCTCCCACTCCGCTTCCTCGTCTTCATCCCTGTCCCCCTCTTCCTTGTCCTCCTTTTCTTCCATCGCTCCTCTCATCCTACTGCCCCGCTCCTCCACACCGCCGGCTCTGGCTCCGGCCCCAGCCCCGATCCCCGCCGCTTCTCCCTCCTCATCAAGCTCCTCGCCTACGACCGGCCGGCGGCGTTTCGCCGCTGCCTCCGCTCCCTCGCCGCCGCTGACTATGACGGGGACCGCGTCGCGCTCCACGTCCTCCTCGACCACCGCACGACCAACTCCTCGGTGTCCCCCCTCGCCGCATCGTACGAGATCCTTGACTTCATCGACGCGTTCCCGTGGCCGCACGGCGAGAAGCGCGTGCACTACCGCGCCGCCAACGCGGGGCTCCAGGCGCAGTGGATCGAGGCGTGGTGGCCCGGCTCTGACGACGAGTTCGCCTTCGTCGTCGAGGACGACCTCCAGGTCTCGCCGCTCTACTACAAGTTCCTGAAGCGGGTGGTCATGAGGTACTACTACGACCGTGAGAACTACAGCCCCTATGTGTTCGGCGCGTCGCTGCAGCGCCCTCGGTTCGTCGCAGGTGAGAGCTTATTTAATAACAACACTGCACTGCGTCACGAATGCTTGTTTAGTCTCATTCCTTATTTAGGAAGAAAAGGATGCGGAATGCGGTAAATGGGGCCTGGCGTGGTTAATGGTCTGTTTTTTCTGTAGTTTGTTGAGATGAAGCTGCTATTAAGCATCATAGCTAGTTTTTTTAATCACATCTGTGAGATGTGTCCTATTCATTGGAATTAGTTAGAAGATTAACTCTGTCTTGTGTTGTCATGCCAGATCGAGGAGTTGTGTGTTTATAGTGCAAGTGGATCTCTGTGCTTATAATTTATCAAGTTAATTATCATTTTGCATAAGAGGTTCTGTGACTCTGTCACTGGAACTTCAAACACAATTTGAAATGCAAATAGACAATTAAGTAGGGCAGGTTAAAATACGATGATACCATGCCATGTATCATTTTGTATCTCAGTTAAAATGTTGGAGGTTCGCAACTTCAGAGTTTCTCCTGAGCAGGATTTATGCATTTGATTTCCTTGAGTCGTGCATTCATTTTAGTTCTGAGTACTTTGATCTCACAACATTCCTCTGACATTAACCATAGATTTTTATAGGGCAAAGTTGTTTGAATGGTTTTGACTTTCGGTTGCCTGCAGACTGAGTGTCACATATTACTATAGTTGGTTATGGTTAGTAGAGAATGATCGTGGCTCACGGATGCATTTTGTAGCTTTGCTGGTTATTGTCTTTTATAGGATAATAATGGTAACGCGCTCTGTTTCTGAACTTAATGTTCGGGAAGCCCTATTGACATTGTCTACGACAAAAATTGGTCCTCATGGAAAAATTGTCTGCCTAGAATCTAGGAAGGGCCATCTGGTTTCTTCAGTTAGATTGGTTTGGTTTATTCTTATGTTTAAGCTTCGGTTTCTGAGAAACGCCAACCAAGATAACCAAGCTGAATAGAAACCAAACCTCATTAACCAATGTTAGTTGGTTCCGATAATTCAGTTTCTTGGTAAACCAATTGGCGTCGCCTCAGCAGAGCGGCACAAACACAGAAGAAAAAGTATGGCATCTAAAACCACACCACATGAAGCACTTACGAGAACCCACACCCAGACTACTTCACATTTCACAACAACAACAACAACAACTTGCCACACAAATAGAAAGAACATGAATAAAGGTTCTAGTGTTCCTTTGTAATTGCTATATGATCCTCGGCGATAAACGTGTAAAGGTTGTAGTTACTGCTGGTACTTGTACAGGTTCATTCACCTGGTATGCTTCTCATGTTGGGAAATTGTTTTAAGAAAATTGACCAGTGAAGAGAAATGATAGATAGACGTTTGGGGAATCTGCAAGAATGTTTCAACTTCCCTATATATCATATATTCATGTCAAATTTGTAAATAGAGAGAATTGTTAGCAACTGAATCTGTTGCTGACAAAATCTAAGTTAAATATATAAAAATATTTTCTCTAATTCAATCTGATGCTAACACCTCACATAACATCATATTGAAGCATTATAGCTTAGGTAGTGATCAAAATGCTGTAACAGCAGCATTCTGTCCTCTAACATTATAATGAAGATGTAAAGATGTAATTAGCAAGTAACCTTTGTCCTATGTACAAAATTATTACCGTATTATATGGGTGGTGGTAATCTTGTATCAATTTGAACTGTTACGTGTATTACAGTTTAATGTCATCTTTTCAATCCCTATCATCTGCTTTGGATACCTTAGTTTGGATAATGGCAGTTAAGTCTGTATGTGGCATTATTATAACATAATTCGTTTGTGGTCCAAAACTAAACTAGACATATGAACAACCCCTGGGCAGACCATTGTACAGTTGAATTTAATAATGTACAGGACCAAGATTTGACTAAAACGAAGTCCCACACCTAGAGACTAACAGACAGTGCTCCCAGGTTCAGGGTTGAGTAACCCTGGTAAAATGGGGTGTATCGTGTCTAGTCCAACATTTTATTTGATGAAGGTCCATGTTAGCCTATGGTTTTATTTTACGCTAATATGGTGTACAACTGCTAAAGTATACAGAAGGTACTGTAAATTCTGCATATTTCGGTGTTATGTTTCAAGTATCTTTCTGCTATGATCTATGATCTAATTAGAGTGTCACAACCATTAGTTTTGCTTGGTCTCTATTTCGAATGCTGGACAATTGGAGGTTAGGCCTTACAATCATGTAATCACTTTAACTCAGAGGGGAATTCATGGCGATAATCAAATTTTGGTAACTCGAGTATAAATTTTCTTCTTGGTATGGTTTTGTTTTGTTTCTTTTAGCATTATTTGGTCTTTAAGACAATTTGTTTTTCTGTTTCCACTCGAAGAAAATGTTTGTTGGTGATTCTTGCATTATACACTTTTTGAATGCAATTACAGTATATGCACTTTTGAACGCAATTACAGTATATACTCCTTATTCCTATACGATTACAGCAAGTTCTTGCAATTTTGCAATGCCTCTGTTAACCAGTTAATCTTGAACTACATAGGTAAACATGGAAACAAGATACAACTGGATAGTGAGACTCGGCTATTCTTGTATCAGATGGTAGGCACGTGGGGTCAACTTCTCTTTCCAAAACCATGGAAAGAATTTCGATTATGGTATGATGACCACAAAGCCAAAGGAATCAAACCTATTCTCCAAGGCATGGTAAAGTTTCTTTTTCTTACTTAATGTCCGTCTTCTTCTTCAGTTTCTGTGTTTGTGGAATTTATGTACCTCATTTCTTATTTATAGCATTTTCTTTCTATGATGATATAGGTTCATAACTATCAATATCTGTTAGCTTTACTGATACTGCTATTTCACTCCTAACATTGCAGAAAACTACAGGTTGGTATAAGAAGATGGGTGAGAGAATATGGACTCCTTGGTTCATTAAATTTGTCCACTCACGTGGATACTTCAATATCTACACAAACTTCCTGAAGGAAAGGGCCCTGAGCGTCTCTCATAGGGATGCAGGTGTGAACTACGGGAGAAGTGTTGGACCAGATTCTACTTTGTTGGATGGGAAAAATCTTGATTTCAATTTATGGGAACTGCAGCCTCTAGAGAAGCTAAAGTGGTATGATTTCTGCTTCAATGAAGTTCTTCCAGGAAGAATTGTTAGAAAAAAGAGTGAACTTGATTCTGTGCTCAAATCCTTACAATTGAAACGTACTGTTGTTCTTGTAACTCTGTACTCAATAGAAGAGAGATTTGCAAGAAACTTGGTTTGCCATCTTGACAAGGCAGGCATGAAGAACTCTATTTTCCTTGGTGACAATTCAGAGTTTCTGGATGACCTTGCTCGTAGAGGATATCCTGTCATTGATGGTATGAAATTTCTTCAGAGCGTCAAATTGAGTAATTTTCAGGGCTCTTATGATTTTCTTAAGGAAGCATTGATTAAATCTTATGTGATAAAAGCTTGCTTGGACCTGGGATACAATCTATGGCTACTAAATGGAAATATGATTTCACTTGGCAATATGTTGATCGAGCCATTAGATCAGTCTGTTGACTTATTTACTGCAGATGAAGGATTGATGTTTATAAGGAGCTCGCTAGACTTGAAAAACAAATGGAATGAACTTACTATGTCAAGAGTGAAAGCGATGTGTACATCTACTGAATTTTCTGTTTCCATCAAACAGAAGAGTTTTGTCCATATGCTAACTGAAGTGCTGGCGAGCAGTTCTGGTGTTAGGCTGGGAAAACTGGATGGCGCTATCAGAGCTATGGAATTAGGGCCTAACACCTCAAACAGATCAATATCAGAAGACAAAAGTAATGTGCTTTTCTGGTCTCACAGTAGGGCTTCAGATTCAGTTCAAAAGCAACTTGAAAATATGGACTTATGGTTGGTTGACTCAGATTTGTCTTGTAGTGCTGTTGTTTGTCACCAAAAGCAGAAGTAGCCAGGTTGTTTTGGCGCATTACTTTTGATTCCCTGAGAAAAACATTGGTGCTATTATAGGGATCCATGGTAACCAGCTAAGGGGCACTTATATACTTTCCAAAATCATATGATGACATATCTTTGGATGCATGAGGGAGATTAGCCATTGTTTGATCTTTGTAGATTATATGCGCTGAAGCTGTTCGATCAAATGTCTGTTTCTGATTACAGTTGGTTACGAAACCGCAGATAACCATTTTTGAGTCCTGCTTCTGCCATGAATCTTGTGCTGAACACAGCTATAGTTTTGAGATTCTGAATACTTGGATCCTTTTTTGGTTTGGTGAGAGCTAACAAAGTCTTCAGTTAGCTAACCTGTTAATTCAACTCACAGGAGCAGTTTTGAACATCATATCCTGCTACGTACCATGTTGATAGCAAGGCCCCAACTACAATCCCTGCAGACACTCAAACTGGTACGGTTCCTTTTTGTTCAATGTACACAGTACTCATTGGTCTGTACGCTAATTCTGGAGTAATGATAAATGTTGTCTATTAAAAGCTGTTCAATGTGTGGCATTCGTTTTCGGTCTGTGACATGAGTTTTCCTACATTACTTTTTTTTTCTTTCTCAAAGTGTGAGTTTTAACATCATGCTCTCTGTTTGGTTGCAACCGGATCGCAGCAGCACCTCTCGCCCTCTCTATGGGACAAATGAGCACCTCTCGCCCTCTCTATGGGACAGACGTAGAAAGTGTGTGTCTGAAGAAAATCCGGCAGATGCGGGTGGTGCGTGCACATTTTCACTGGCAGAAGCAACGTCTGCAGGATAAAGAGAAAAAGGAAAACCAGGCCTTGTTTAGATTGCCTTTAAATTTTAAGTTTTTTCACTCTCTCTTCATCATATTAATTTTTAGACTTATGCATGGAACAATAAATATAGGTAAAAAAAATAACTAATTACATAGTTTAGTTTAAAATTACGAGATGAATCTTTTAAGCCTAGTTGGTCCACGATTGGATAATATTTATTAAATATGATAAAAAAGTTACTATTTATCAGTTTGAAATTTTTTGCAATCTAAACGAGGCCCCAGCTGGAAAGTGGTTCGGCAATTCTGACAAATCAATCGTAGAACCTAGACACAACTCTGCAGCATCAACTAGCAAGTGTGTTCCGAAGAGATTTCCCAACCAGAAGAGTTGACGCCCATGTTTTCTTAGCAGCGCGATTTCCTCCCACCTGAACAGGTTGTCTGGCATCATCTGTCGCTGTATATCCAACTTGGAACACAAGCAAGGATGTACTAGCTGCGACAGAACGGTCGCGCCGGAAAATAACATGCGGGTTGTACCGGATGTGCCGTTGCACCTTTGCATATGACGACGTGACAATATCAATGCATCGTTTCAGGTTGGGATGTGAGCGTGGTATCTGCTTTGTAGGGCTGCCTGCCATTGTTCCGTGGAGAAGGACTGGGGCCTGGAGTTGCAGGCAGCAGTTCTATCATGCTGTTAAGTAGCCAATCCTTGAATAAGATCGACCACTTATCGTCTCGCAAAATCAATAAATAATAAAATCATTTTAGGTACTAGCAACTAGCAAGTCTCAAAATCTCGCCACACGCGACGGGCAAGCAGGCTTTCCTGCGACGGGGATAGGTGCTTCGCCCGGCCGGCCGCCCGCCCAACGCATTCGGATGGAGCGTTGCCGAGATAGGTTTGCTATGGGACTGACTGTTCAACAGAATGCCAGGAGCATTAATCAAAACCAACCGACGATGCTTTCTGATGCTTGATCGTATACATGCATTAATCAAACGCTAAAGTGCCCAACGCCGGCATCACGATCTTGGGATCTCCACTGAGCTCAGTAGTCGGTGTCGTACATTGCACTCTGCTATAAAAGGCCCCAACTTTGTTCTTTCTCCATCTCCACTGCATTTGGCCGAAGCAGAAGCGTTTGGGAACAGCTGGTGACACAATTTTCTTTTCTCCACTACAACGGGGAAAAGGAAGGACCAAAAGAAAATAAAAAAAGGAGAGAACGTCTCCGTCCCCACATTTTCTTTTCGGCGTCACGCCCTGTGAAAGAGGACAAGGCAACTAATTAGGTGCACCAGACGACATGATCAGCAGGCGAGAACGTCTCCCGTCTGCGAACTATTAATCACCCACCACCTTATTTTAGATTAGATGGGATGAGATGGGATGAGACGAGGATGGAGATGCGACGGTGTCCAGGCAGAGGAGAGAGAGGAGACAGGAGGACGACCAATCGGCTGTGGCTGGTCCTTGGACTGTTGTCGCACACCGCACAGCAACGGTACAGGTGTACAACCGAGCACCATGTGCCGTGTGGTGTGCCCGCGGTTGGAACGCCTGCCTATCACTCATCCGATCCCATCTCTGGCGCCACATGTGTACGAGCTCAGCCTGGACTGGAATCTGGATCAACCAGCGCAGAATCGCACTGGTCGACTCTTGCTCATGCACCGTGACTACCGCCGACTGTATTCCTCTCTACTACTACACTGGTTGATGAAAACGCACCACCGTTGGTCAGGCTACCGAGGAGTATCATATCAAGTGGACGTCGGGCCGGGCATCCAAGGAGTCGGTGACGAAATATCAAGCTAGTTTGGTCGGCAGACCTTTTCCTTTTGGTCAGAACTCAGGACAGAGATGGCAACGGCCAAGTGAATGCTGATGCGCGTTTGATACTGTGGTTCCTCGCTTCTTGATCTTTCCCGACTTCACGGGATCTATGGGCGTGCCACCATCCGGCGATTTGCGTGACAGACCGCAGCCCCTGGACGTACTGTATGTAGTACGTGAGAGCCTTGCCGTTTTGCCGTTCCACGCCATGATTACGCGTATCACATGGAGTGCACGACGCCGAGGGTCCGCTCTTGTTTCTGGGCCAACGGAGTACTGTACAGTACCTTAGCCACTTACTGTAGCACACACGTACGGTACCGAACATTGTCTGTCGAGGTCTCGCCCCAGTTTTTTTTTTTTGGGGTCACATGATTTACTTCGTCGCAATGGTCCATGTATGCACATCCAATGCTCGACGCAACGACACTGCACTGCACTGCTACCCTACCGGGTACCGGCCGGCCGGCATATGCGGGTGCGGCGACAAGCAGATGCCATGATGAGCGAGCATTCACGGCGGAACATGGCAGCGCGGTACGATATACAGTTATATACCAACAGAAACGCATCAACGCTTAGCAGGGCACATGTACTACACATACGGTACATCACAGCTGAGTTATGTAGCTGCCAACCGGACAGTGTGGCTGCATGCTCGTCATGGGAAACCATTTCTCACAACCCCTTTCGTCACTCACAGTCTCGCTGGTGTTGCCACATGCTGCGCGCAGAACAAAAAGATGAGCTCGCAGCCTTGATCGGGTCGCGGCACAAGAGGTGGAGGGAGATGCGCGATGGACTCAACAGCACGCAAAGGCGCGCATCCACCTCGGGGTTCCACGGGTTGAGGGCCGAGGCGGACCCGGGTGGTTGGGGCAAGCCAAAGCGATGCTCGACACTTCGACACAGCCAGCGGGGATGTCCTGTACCGTGCTGTGATATGCCCGCGACTGTTGAGTGTGGCCGTGACCTGTGAGCGTGAGCTCAGTCAGGACTGATCTAGCTTAGCTGCCACCGTGTTCGCTCACCGGATCGGAGTACTCCGTAGTCCGTACACACATACTCCTACATTAGTGCATTATTACGCGTCGATGACGGGACTGCGCGAGAATGAACCTCACATTCCTGATCTGGATCTGCCGGCCGGGTGCCATCCTGGTTTCTCACGGGCTCACGGCTCACCTCAACCTCGTGCACAGCACAGCGATGCGTTGTGGATGGGACTGTGGACCTACAATGATTGAGCCCGCAGCCTTGTTCAGCGAATCACCTTAACCTGCCCGGTTACAACCACTCGGTCACGGTTAGTATGTAGTATGCCATGCCAGCCGCTCTGCTGTGCCCTTGCGTTACTGTCTACAGTGCTGGCTGCTGAGTACGAGCGCGTCACTTTTCCTAGTAGTAGTAACCTGCATTTAAACAAGCCAAATCAGCGTCCATTTTAATCAGATCCTGTTTGGGTCGCAGCAAGCGATAGTTAGCTAGTAGCTCATAGTGGAGCTATTAGTCAGCTAGCTAACTATTAGCAGCTAATCAACTGCCAGGCCTGGCCATTGCACTGTTTTTCAAGCTGTAATCAAAGAATTTAGCACACGATGAAGCAATCAAAATTAATGCTTTTAACCCTGTCAAAAAACAAGAGGTAACGAAAAACATTTTTTCTGAAAAAAAAAAGGTAACGAAAAACAGCTCGGACGATCGGATCGGTGAGATCCTGTTTGCGTGGCCCTTGATGCACATGTTCGTTGGTACTATACTACGTGATACGACAGAGTGTGCCCGTAGCCATGTGCTCGGCCGGTGCTGCGGACCATATGTGGTCAGTCACCGCACCGTGTCAGCAGTGCGTCGCCGGCGGATAAATAAAAATCCCCTGGAGGAGGAGCCTCATCTGCTCTGCTCGGGCCAAAAGGTCAAATTCGCTGCTTGACTACAATTATTATTATTGTGTAAGATTAGGCCAAATGGACGCTCCTCGCCTGCTCCTTCGTATCCATCGCCATGTTTGTCACTTTGCAGCGAGATGACCAATGTACCCCTCTGCGCTATTTTTGTTCCGAGCTACTCCCTCCAACACACGCACAAATCTACCTCGTCAAATGTCTGTTCAAGTTTTTATCTAAAATTACATTCTTTTTTTATTAGGCACAGGGATAACACATAGAGTAGTTTTAATATAGCAATAGGTATAAATATTTTGAGTATGACCAATCTTTGTGAAGTCAGACATGAGTCCAAGCCTATTTGGATGTGTTTGGATGAGTGACTTATTTAGGACCTATCTAGGCTTAGCTAATGCGATTTCCTCGTGTTTGGATGACTGTCCAGGGTGTTAAGCCTTGCTAGAGGAAACCAAAAGGGGACTTGGAGCTTGGCTTGTGGGAAATAGTTAGGGCGACTAGTTTCACAGAGTTAGGCTGGGCTTGGTATTAGACGATCACCATTTCTATTCACTATAGCCTTTGTTCTCACCTGCATTTGTGTCAATCCACGAAGCATTCACAATGCTTGTGCCGTGTATCCTCACACGTCATCGCCCTCCGTCTTGTTCACACGGGTCGACCGGCGTCTCGTCTGCAACAACTTCATCTTTGGGGGTGAGGAGTGGGGGTGGGGTGCGGACTACCGCTTCGCTCCGTGGAAGGTGTTGTAGGCGATTGCATTTGCACTTTGATGGAGCCCTTAGTGTGCTTCACAAGAAAGATTTTTCGTCTCCTATGTTCATGGATTGCATTTTTCTCGATTTTGATTTTTAGCGTATTTTGAATTCATGACTGCATTTCTATTTTGAGGGAATTGTTACAGGTGATACCCCCATGGCATCTATGTAAATCCTAGTCCGATGCCCCTTCTATGGTCTTCGCGGATGTGCTTGCAATCTATTCAACAAAAATGTTTGAAATAGATAAGATGAAGGTGAAATTACCTTAGCAAAGATGAGGTGAATGTATTGGAACCAGTATTGCAATCAAACAAGGTCAAACCAATCTAGACTTATCTAGAAGAAAACAACCAAACAAATGTTGGTTGCGTTGGCTAAAGCCGACCAGAGCTAATCTGGGTTATTTTGCTAGCCGTCTTGGTGGTGGAAGTGAGCCTAAAAAACCCATAGATTTGGGGGTAGCCACTTGGTGAGTGTAGTTCTTGAGCTTTTTATTCAGACTTGCCCAAGTCTTCTTTTTTTTTGGGAAAAGGACTTGCCCAAGTTGAATAATACTTATTAGTCCTTGAAGAGTCGTATCAAAATCGGTAAAGGTACTCATGTTACATGTTCTATGTTGCGTCTAATGTCACTTATTTAGTATCATAAACAATTAAATATTAATAATTTTTTATATAAACTTTGTCAGACTCACAAATTGTTTAACTCTACTAGTCGTGTTATCTTTATGCTCATATGGATGAGCTAGTAATGGATTAACCCATTCCATTTGGTAAATCAAACAAAAAAGTGAAGAGTGATGAGATGACCATTAAATTAAACAAAAAAGTGAAGGGTGATGAGATCTCATTTCTCAAACCAAACATGTATATTTTTAGTTAATTAAATTTTAATTTAAAAGTAAGAATAAATTTAGTCCAGTGCATTATAAGAAATTAAATCTGGATAACACTCCTGCCCCGATGTTCTAGTGACCAAAATCCAGTCAAATATTAAGTTTGGATAGCAAATACTACTCTTGGCCTCATGTACACAAAACGAAAATTTTTTTGCCATGTACGCGAAACGAGACAGCCCATCCTGGGCCGACGCCGGCAAAAACCAGAAGCAAACAAACGCCGAGACGCTCCCGGGGCAGTAACGTCACACCGCAACAACCGTTCCGTCCCGCGGGGGGTGGAGCTGGGGGCAACACCGTCATTTCCGCTGGCCCGGAAGCGGCCACCCGAAAAATTTCAAAATCCAAGCGCCCAACGGGCCGTTTTCGAACCCGACGCTGCCGGCCGTCCGATGCGAGCGATCGGACGGCCCCCGTCTGCCGACGGCGCCGTTGGAGGGAACGCGACTGGGGTCGCCTGATCCGGTGCCCTAGCCCCGCGCCCACTATAAAACCCGCTCCCTATCTTTATGCTCCTCATTTTATTTACCACACCGTCCCCTCCTTCCCCTGCCGCCACCGCTCTCCCTCGTCTGCCGGCCGCCGACGCGCTTCTGTGAGGTAAAATGCGGCGCAATCCTTGTTCCTTACCTTGTTGCCTGCGTCTGATCTCGGTGCGGTTTTGGTTTTTGTTTCGGGTTTGCGTGCGGGGTTTGTGCCCGGTGGTGGCCGATTTGGGGACGTTTGTACGGAGGTTTGAATTTTGGGGCTAGATTTGGGTGGTGCTGTCTCGCTGCTGGCGCGGCTATGTTTTTGCGTAGATCTACACCGCTCAGAACTTGCTTTGGCGTGTGATTTTTCAAATCATGAATCATCTATCGCCGTTTCGGGATTTTTAAAGTTATCGGTTCTCGTTTTGGGATTTGGGGGATTAGGTTACCCGAGTTTTTTTTTTTCAGAATTTCGGGTAGATATCAAGCAGCTCCTCACTTGCCCTGTGGTGTTTGCAGCAAATGTTTTAAGTTTCCTGCAATCCTGTTTTTTTATTTGCACCTTTAACCTGTTATATGCCCAGATCTGATTGATTTCGTGCCTGAGCTTGTTATTCCTCTATAGATCTGGTTCCCCACTCCTTTTCGGAGTAATGGCTCCATTTTCTCGCTACTAACCTCCCTTCTGCCCCCTACCACCTGCAGCTACCAACCTTGAGATCCAGCCATGAGGGAGATCCTCCACATCCAGGGCGGCCAGTGCGGAAACCAGATCGGTTCCAAGTTCTGGGAGGTTGTCTGCGACGAGCATGGTATCGACCCCACCGGACGCTACGTCGGCACCTCCGACCTCCAGCTGGAGCGCGTCAACGTCTACTACAACGAGGCCTCGTGCGGCCGCTTCGTGCCGCGCGCCGTGCTCATGGACCTGGAGCCCGGCACCATGGACAGCGTGCGCACCGGGCCGTACGGCCAGATCTTCCGCCCCGACAACTTCGTCTTCGGCCAGTCTGGCGCCGGGAACAACTGGGCCAAGGGCCACTACACCGAGGGCGCTGAGCTCATCGACTCCGTGCTTGACGTCGTGAGGAAAGAGGCGGAGAACTGCGACTGCCTCCAAGGTCCATTTCGTTTTCACTCTATCCTGAAATGCTTACTGTTAATTATCTTTTCACCTGAAAGCACACTGTTCGTTATGCCTGTGTGAGATTGCAATGATGTGTGCCAGATCTGATGAGAGCACTTTCAGATCTGATGTTGTCACTCTTGGAAGGCACCATCATGTGATTATATAGCTTTTATTAAGCATGCTTTGTTGTAGTTACTTGATTGCTGGTCAGTGTGTGCTTGCTGGTGAACTTTAGAATATGGTGAACTTTAGTATTCTATATTGTTGATAATTGTTTATTTACTCCCTTGTCTTTATTTTGTTTACTACTACATTTTAGGATTCACCCCTATGTTTTGCCGGATTGTTTTTCTTTTGCTGTTAGTGTAGCCACTTGAGCCTGTAAACCAATATCGTTTCAACGGTTTACTGCAAATGAAGTTCGACCCATATATGCTGTTTGATTTTTCAAACATGAAAAGGCTGTTTAGTAGTGTTGATATGGAATTTGTGATTGGCATCTGTAAAAGATATTTTTCTCTGTGGTCCGTCATATTTGTAAGAAAAAAAGGGATTGTCTCTATCTGGTTTGTGCACAGGTTACTGTGGTAACATACAGAAGTCCTTAGTCTCATAGTGTAATTTAGCTTGTTTCTATATTGTGTTGTCTGCAAATTACTAATTTTCTTTTAACTTTCTGTGATCAGGTTTCCAAGTTTGCCATTCCCTTGGAGGAGGCACTGGATCTGGAATGGGCACGCTTCTCATCTCAAAGATCAGGGAGGAGTACCCTGATCGGATGATGCTCACTTTTTCTGTCTTCCCATCACCCAAGGTCTCAGATACTGTTGTGGAGCCATACAATGCAACACTGTCTGTCCATCAGCTGGTTGAGAATGCTGATGAATGCATGGTTCTTGACAATGAGGCTCTTTATGACATTTGCTTCCGAACTCTGAAGCTTACAACACCTAGCTGTGAGTTCATTTAAACTCAAGTTCAGTTATCCTGTGTAGATTTATTTGTGATATGCTTTATCAGGTAGATTTTTGTTCTGATGATGGCCTTGCAACAATGATATAATTTTACTCAGAAATTTAATTCAGTCTTTTATAATTGTATAGCCAGATCTATTTATGTAATTGTTGCTTGGCCTTAATTAGCTGATTGGCCTTAATTTATGTAATTGTGGCACTTGATGTGTACTAGATTATTATGAATTAAGATGTCTTGCACTTGCCTTATTCATCAAATAAGCCAAATCTTTATTTCTGCCTGGCCATCCTTGTCAATGTGCTGTTCTGCATTAATAGAAAATTAGCTTATGAGATTATAGTGTTTACTTGAGTAATTCTGATTACTTACAGAAATTCTTGAATACTTTTCTGACATAGTTTGTTTCTGAACAGTTGGAGACTTGAACCACTTGATCAGTGCAACAATGAGCGGAGTCACTTGCTGCCTGCGTTTCCCAGGACAGCTGAACTCTGACCTGCGCAAGCTTGCAGTCAACCTGATCCCGTTCCCTCGCCTGCACTTCTTCATGGTCGGCTTTGCGCCACTCACCTCGCGTGGCTCGCAGCAGTACCGTGCTCTCACTGTCCCTGAGCTCACTCAGCAGATGTGGGATGCCAAGAACATGATGTGTGCTGCTGACCCGCGCCATGGCCGCTATCTCACAGCCTCAGCCATGTTCCGTGGCAAGATGAGCACCAAGGAGGTCGATGAGCAGATGATCAATGTGCAGAACAAGAACTCCTCCTACTTCGTGGAGTGGATCCCCAACAACGTCAAGTCTAGCGTTTGTGACATCCCGCCACGTGGCCTCTCCATGGCCTCCACCTTCATCGGCAACTCCACCTCCATCCAGGAGATGTTCCGCCGTGTGAGTGAGCAGTTCACTGCTATGTTCAGGAGGAAGGCTTTCTTGCATTGGTACACTGGTGAGGGCATGGATGAGATGGAGTTCACTGAAGCTGAGAGCAACATGAACGATCTGGTGTCTGAGTACCAGCAGTACCAGGATGCCACTGCTGATGAGGAGGCGGAGTACGAGGACGAGGAGGATGCCATCCAAGACGAGTAAGAAGGTGGTCTGGACCCTGCCCCATATTTGTACCCCTCCCTGGACTTCGTTTTCTTTCAAGCTGGAGCTTGCCTATGGTTTGCTTAATTGTATTCGCGCATGTTATGCTGGGTATGTAGTAGTACTTCTGTGGGTAGCATGCTGTATGCTACCACTTGCCCTCTTTCTCCACAACAGACTTGTTCACCTGCACTGCTTGATATGCCTTGGCGTATATGTGAGTATTTGATTATTGTATCTGCGTGCCTGCTCCTGGGATGATTCTCTTAACCTTGTGTATGCGAATTTTGTCTCTTGCGCTTGTTTGCTCTGGTTGGATCTGCACGGCTTGGACATATCGAAGTGCTGCTGCGCTGGTCCAACAAGGGACATGGCCGACCGGGACCTTAATCCCGATAGCTCTAACCAGAGCCGATTACTGTCTTGCTGCCATATGGACAACAATGCTCGTATTGAAGATTGCCTGCCACCGTAGTTTTTTCTCCGGTGCGCCATGACAGTAGTTTGTAGGAAGTGTCGACTTACTCATCCTAATATATAAAATCGACTGGCAATGTTTTACCAAGACTTGTTTGTGTTCAGTTTACCTGAAAGAAAATTGTCAGGTTTGTGAAGGGAAAAAGCACCGAGTCTCGACATCAAACTGAGACTCTTCAGAGCCGCTTTCCTGAAAGCTACTATAGACAGTATTGTTGGAACTGTATTCTCATAGCAGATACTACATAATTAGGTATACAATACCACAAAATCCCCATGACACTTTTGCTAAAAGGCACATAGGATTTGTTTTGTATCTGATGCGTCTTTGACTCATCACTTATGGAAAACAAGGTCGTAATAACAAAGACAAAAGATGAGAATTCAGAAGTTCAGATCTGAAATACAAAATACAGAATCTGCTCCATTGCTGTGATTAATCTGTCGCTTGAAGCGATTACAGCAACTCAATTACATGACAAAGACAACTACACAAGTCTATAATTAATTAATTAATTAATTAATTAATTAATTAATTAAATAATCAGAATACAGAATCACTGGAACCGATCGGCAGTCACTACTGTGTTGGGGCCTGGTGGTGCAGCCTGACTATAGGACGGCGAGGCAGAAGTACGCGACGGCCGGATCAACCACTGGCTCCTCGGCTTGTGCTCCGACTCCAAGCTCACACGACGCGCCGGCCTCTTCGCGACGGCCCCGCGCTCTTCCGTGGCTGTGGCGGCGGCGGCGGCGCCGACCAATAAGCCACCGCGGGGGCGGCAGATGGACGCGGAGCCTCCTCGACGGCGCAGGGTGAGGCCGCGCTCCACGACCGCGGACGACCACCCGCGCGCCACGTCGGCCTCCTCCTGCCGTTTCAGTGCCCCGTTGCGGCCCTTCTTCGACGCGACGCTGTCTCGCCGGCTTGCGAGCTCCTCTAAGAGGTCGTCATTCGCTATCACGGTGGTGATGCCTGCGCCGCCTACCGCGGCGGCGAAGGCGCTCGCGCACAGAAGCGGTCGTGTCCCGGCCATCGATCCTCGGCGGCTGGCTGGGGCGGCGGATTGAGATCTGAGAGATATGGCGATTGGAATGTGAGCGCGGGTGAGGAACGCGAGTGCCGGAGAGCGTCTGCCGTCTGCGATCTGCGGTTTTGGCCTTTGTTGGCGGGATCCATCTGGAACTTGACGACTCGAATCCTACTCGAACTCGAGTCCGTGCGTATGTCTTCCATTCGCCAGAGGCCTAGTCAACAGGGGCAAGAGGGCCTGTTTGGAAGCCCAGTTTTGGGGTCCAAGACCCCTGAAAATTACGGGCCTGTGATTTTTTCCGCCCGAAATCAGAAACGCTGCTTGGAGACCCGCCCGGTGAAGCGACTAATTTTATGTCTGATTTGGGTTGAAACGGGAGGAAAAAAATTGTGACCACCTCCGGCCCGAGAAAGAAAACGACATCCTATAGCCCCCTTCTTTTTTTTCTCCATGTGAGCCAGCCAGCGGAGTAAGTAATTCTGCGCTGCCTGTGGCTAGTTAGTTCATGAATGCGATCGATCAGGAGCCTGAACTTTTCAGCAGTGTGTCTCCTTTAAAAAACTACTCAATGCGTGAATGCGAGAGGGACACAGTATTACGCTGAGGTTCTTTGCAAAGTAGGTGAAAGTAGATATGGAAAGAAAGAGACAGAGCTAGAGAGGAAAAGGTTTGAGATGATTAGGCTAGAGTGGATGTGTTGCAATGCACTTATGTCTAAATACTTTATAGAATGAATAGATCTAGAAAAATCAAAACGTTTTATGATTTGGATCGCAGGAAGTTCAAATAAGATCAAGGTTTCTAAAAAGGGGATGACATAAGTATGAGACGTGTCAAATACTTAATTGACGCGTATGCACTGGCACAGAAAACAACATACGGACACACCGAGACGTGAAGTCGTGAAGAGCAACATGAGAAATTCTTTGTGCAAACCCGCGAGACGTGTCAAATCTTTTTCTGGTTGATCTTAAGAGATAAGTTGAGCACATGAGATGTGATCAGAAAAAGAGGCACGCACCTGGATGAGCAACGGTGTGTTCTTTGTCAGCAACAAATTGATGAGTCTATTACCCACCTCTTCTTTCGATGTCCCTTCTCAAGACAATGCTGGCTTACTCTTAACTTCCAATCTGATAACCAATTGCCTGCATCTCAAATCTAGAAGGCTCACATAAATGAAAAGTTTACGCTGGATCTCTTCATTCTGTTCTGCTAGGGGATTTGGATGTTTAGAAACGATAACATCTTCAGAAGCCTACCCCCTCGAGTGGAGAAATATAGAGATTACTTCTCTGAAGAGGTGCGGCTGTTACTGCACAGGATGAAATCCATGTTTCTTCCCAAACTGGACTTGATGAGGACATGGCCACATCAAGTACAGGCCAAGGAGAGGAGGATGATTGGCGAGGACATCCAACTCATCGTCTTCCTAGTGGAGGCCCAGTTCGGCTGAAGTTGGAGTCCATCTTGGGCTCCTGGAGCAGTCCTGGGTAATCTGGTCGCCCAGGCCTCAACCAGACTCTGTTTTCGACGATCCACGTATGGTTGGAAAGATAATTTGATAAGCTGTCCAATACAATTGGAATCACGTCAAAATCCCTTCTGAGTCAACAGGAATCTTTAAAACAAATCTGCGTCCAGAACCTGCCAGGGTGCTGCGACACCGTCTTTCTAGTCCATTGGGCAGTATATCATGTTGAGCCCATTAGGGGGTGCGTCCAGAGGGGGGTGACGTCCAAGAATCTTTAAGTAGCTGCCGTCGCTATCGTTAGGGTTGGGTTTTGTTTAGTTCTTGATTTCCTTGTGGAAACAAACATTGCTGTTGCGTAATCGCGTAGATTCACTTGCAATCCAGCCAGGGCCCCTGTTCTTGATCTTATTCGCATGTTGGCGTGTAGCTCATTATAATAAGATTTGAACTCCTCTTTATTATTATTAAGCTTCATACATATTTGCAATTTTAGATTGCATTTACTTGTTCTTGCCGGTGTTCTCGATTCGCTTGCAGGAAAGCCTTCTCGGCGAGGTTAATCGCGTGCACATGGTCGATAACCAACGGAATGGTGGTGTAACTGTTGCAGGGGTCTAAATCAGTCTTGGTTTGAACCCTAAGATCGTGAATGTCGAGTCTCCATCAATCGACTTATCATACCTTTCGGAAGATCGGGCCTCATTTTCATCAAGACTCATGGATAACCTTCATTTGTAACCTACTGAATCTTTTTTGTTTCTTTTTCAGTTCTCTAATTTTTTTTGATAAAACTAAAGGGACTGAAGACCCTGCAGAAACTTTATTAAAAGTGGTAGAAGTTCAAAACAAATTGGGCAATAGAGCAATAGAGGGAAACAAAAGTAAACCAAAGCCTAGTCTAGCCTGACAAGACAGAAAAAAAGAAACTAAGGAACCCAGAAACAGCTAAAGAAAATAAGAACTAGGAAAAGGTCTAAAATAGCTGCTGGGTCCATTGATCAAAGGCTTCGGACAAACTTGGTTTAACCCTTAGGGAGGCCATCTTGAGTTCTTGTATTAGTAGTGACTTGCAGTCCAGCATGCTTAGCTGATTGTTGTTGAAGTTCACTTCATTCCTGGTTTTCCATATTGTCCAGCACATCAGTATAATTGCCACCATGGAGAACTGACTGTGCAACTGAATTCTGGTGGCTTCAACATTTTCAAAGGTAGTTCCAATTGGCAAATCTTAGCATCACTACCAAAGATTGGCAATGACACCAGAAATGCCTGTGGGGGGTAATTCTAAGTCTATTAGATAATTTCCCAAGCGCACAGAATATACCGCTGTAGCACTTTACCCAGGAGTATTCCAAGGTATCATAATTTATATTTTTCCAGGGGAAGGTAGTAGCTAGGAATATTTAATAAAAGGGGTAAGATATCCTTGTGTCTACTACAATCTAGTATCACTAGTGTAAAAGGAGGGTAAGTAAATAAACGGGAAGGATAAGTAAATGACCACAAAGATCCTAATATAAAGATAACTGGTAGATAGCTAGCTAGGTGGGAGGAAAATGAGTGAGTAAAGGACTCCTATGTATCTTACTTTGCTTCTATGCACTTAATCTTAACACATAACTGATTCAAATAGACTGGCGCCTTACTACTTGCATGGTGGGGATAGGCGAGAAAGCAGGAGACAAAACTCCTACTAAAGCGGCTAGACTCTTATGGGCATCCTACGTTTGAAAAACTAGTTCGAATGTGGTGAGAGAACCCTAATGCCGCCCGAGACCTGTCACCTCTCGAGAATGCGCTCACGAACTATCCGTGCGGACCAGCGGCAATCAAAGATAAGACTAATTCTGAGCACCACGCTCACACTTACTCTTTCAACACTAACTAACGATCAGATAGCTAGAGCTCCTATGTAAAATAGGACAATGATACACACATAAGGAGTTGGTTACAGGAAACCAATCCAACTAAGGCAACTATACTACTAAGACAAGCACACGACAAGACTATAAAGACTATAGACTTACACTAAATAAACACTAAGTAAAGTAAAGCAAGAATAAATATATTAATAAAAGAAAAGTCTTACAAAAGAGAAAAGGTACAAAAGGTACAAGAGCTATATCAGACTCTCCAAAAGACGACTCCGAAGACCCCAAGCTTTGCTCGACTTGACTCTAACTCCCACTCTAGACTAACTACTACTCTAGCTTGGAGCTTGGATAATGGATCAAATGATCTTGTGATGCCTTCCAAGGGTGGTGGCAGCCTCCTTATATAGGAGAAGGAGATGGGGTGCCACGTCAGCGATCCATGTGCTCCTCCTCTCTACACCCTTGGATGAATCGACTATGAAACTGCCTCAAATGGACGCTCGTGATGAAGCTTGGTGCATGGCGGCATGCAGGAGGTCGGTGGGGGCCAACCGACCTTGGGACCCACAAAGTGGGGGTCAGCCGACCCCCTCACTGACAAGTGGGCCTGGCTAAAGCTTCTAGAAGATGTCCCCACCTGTCATGTGAAGTGGTTCGGTGTTCTTCCAAATATTTGTCACATTGCTTGCTTCCTTGTGGGCCCATCAATCCATGTGCAACAATCCTTCACCGTTGGATGAAAACACAAGTTGATTTGATGGTTGATTTGGGCTCCAGGGACCTTGACATGGATCATACTCGAAGCTCAGCTCAAGGTGAGCTCATAGGAGAGTCGGCCGAAACCCTCATTGGGTCCGACCAAGGTGCATTTTGTTGTTTTCTAAAATCACAAGCTAAGAGTACAAGTGGAATTGATTATTGATAAAATATGCTCATGTTATGCTATTCTTCCTTAGAACCGAGGCATGTTGACGGTGTTTTGAGTGTGGATTTTTATGGCATATCCACCGTCAACAAGATCCCCCAAGCTTAAACTTTTCTTGTCCCGAGCACACAGTCAAACTTAGCCTAGGTGGATCAGGTATTGTTACTATGCTCACATTTCAATAGTACCATGTACACAACAAAGTTCTTCTCTTTGAATGGAAAAATTAGCTATGAAAACTCACCCATATTACCTTAATCTCTCTGGGGCTTATGGCTTTTCCTTTGTCTTGGACGGTTGAAAGACAGAACAATTTGACTTGAGCACTAACTTTCTTATTCATAGCAAGTTTCATAGCGAAGGTTTTGCAATGTTTTTCAAAAGAAAACTTAATGTTCCTCATATGGTACTCTCATGTCATCAAATGGTGTATGATTCCTCAGCAAGGCACAAGGTAAGATTGCTTTTCCTTATTCTATCCTACTTCTAAAAAGGCTTATGTGGAGCTTAAGGTAGGGATAACAAGGAGGATGTGCAAGTGTGTGGTATATGATGGACTAGGTTGCTCCTTCATTTGATATAGATCTCTCTTCTACTTTTCTATTGAGACAGGGCTAGCATTTTTTATGGACTTTCATGTGTCCATCTACATGAATACTTATTTTGCCTAGCCCTTTTCTTGTGTCTCATCTATCAAACAATATTTAGAGAGATTTTCCAACATTTAGAGCATGGAGCAAACTATTTGGTGGAAATAGAATGCATGTTTGTGCATACTTCCAGTGTAGAAGCAGCATATATATATGTGGCATGCGTGTGATCTTGATCTTAGGAGCATGAAAAGTCTCTTAACAGGGATCAACAAGATTTGACAACACTCAACACAAAGCAAATAGCCTATGTGGAAGGTTTGTAAAACAGATATGGCTGTGGTAGGAATTTCATCACCATTGAGGAACAATTAAGGTTTAGATCATTTTAAGAATAAACTCTCTGGTAATCAATCATGCTTAGAATAATATTATAACAGCTCTTGTCTCACTGTCTCATATCTTCCAATAACTTAGGCTTAGTTCTAGCACTTGCAACCCACAAAGTTTTTAGGTTCATGATGGTTCAAGAGAGCTAAGTAATCCATACTTAAGGAAGCACTAAGTTGTAAACTAGGCACTAGAGAAACATTGACAAAGAAACTACTCATCATTTCCATAAGGAGAAAGACATACATGAAGCATAGGTACTATTAAAAATAAGCAAATAAATCTTTTTGGTATTTTTAAAATTTTCTATTTTTTATATGCAATAAGATAAATAACTAAAAATGCAAATGCTAAGATAGAATACTTACCTTAGTGGGGGAGAGGATCTCCCCCAAGCTTGGCTCTTGCTCACTGTGGTGGTGGATAGTGTTGGAACCACCTGGCCCAACGTTGTGTTTCCTCTTCTTGCATTGCTTGCAGGTACTAGGCATTTTGTTGTGCCAATTGCAATGTTGCGTCTTGTTCAATGTGCATTGCACCCATGTTGTTGATGAGGTCATCCATATTTGTCCTTTGGGGGTGCCTCTCCCTTCGCCTTGGGCGAGGAGTGTCCTGTGGACGCGGAGGCCTCCCCATGGACCCTGAAATGTCAATGGAGCTTGCCTCCTGACCTTCTTCAACTTCTTCTTCTGCAGGGCGTGAGGGGCCTGCCTGGTTCATCTGAGTAGCTCGTGACATTCCTCTTGTCATCCTGTTCGTCTCTGCAATATTTTGGCCTCTTGTCTCTTGATCCAATTTGATAGTTAGCGTACGAAGCCTATACAGTCGACGTTTCTCACATGGGAGAGGGACTTCAACTGTATAGCCTGGATATATCATTCTAAGTCCACCTCTTGGACCTCTCTTGAGCACATTAGAATTAATAAAGATAGTCTCATCTATGACATCTCTAGCAGGGGTAATGTACTCAAAGGCATGAGACTCTGTTGAACCCCAAGTGTCAACTATGCGAGTAATGAATGATGTGCAGTAAACGAAGTTTTCATTTTTAAAGTAACTAAGCCAAAAGTTCACTAGTAGTTTAACATGAGAGACCTTAATTTTGTGTAGCATGGCATAAAGCAGTTTAAGTTCATCATCACTTAAGGCATTACCTCTAGTGCCAGGAAAAAGAGTAACATTCATCCAATAATGAAGAAAGCGCAGAGTTGGATTATGGATTTTAGAGGCTGTAAGACGAGAGCAATCATTGGAGCCAAAAATTGTTTTCCAAAATTCTGATTTGTTGAAACCATCAATGGCAATGTCTAAATAAAGTTCACAATCATGATCACATCCCAAAGAGGTGTTTAATAGGCTCTAAGATAAATTAAACTCTTGCCCACACATGCGAAAGGCTACCCCATCATTTGTTAAGTTTAAGGTGCACATAAATTCTTGGTTAAGCACTTTTATACCATATTCATGCATTTGCCAAAAACCTCCACAACCAATTGTAGTAAAGACATCATTGAATTCTTTACTCATACCTGTGCGGTCCAAGAGGACCGGGTCGATGATGCCCGTGTGGTTGAAGTTGCCTCCTTGAAGGATGTTGAACTTTTGTAGCTCTTCTTGGCTCAGCATGAGGCCGCTTTCAGGCTCTAGCACTCTTGATGGAGGATCATAGAGTACCATCAGGTGGTAGCTCTCTTCCTCCTCTCTTCTCCCATGGGTTCCTTCATGAGTGTGGTGGGAGTCTTGAGAGGAGCTCTCACCTACCTTGGACTTCTTGAACCGGGAGAGAAATGCTTTCTTCATCTAGCTGCACAAGTGAGACAACCAAGCTCTCCTACTGCTACTACTACTATGCAAGAAATATTTTTGGGTTTTTGTTTTGGAAGGCTACTAAACTTAACTTGAGAAGAACTTGCAACAAAGGAGAGAAGAAGAGAGATTGTGAGCTCGAGATGATTTTGGTGATTTTGGGTGTGGAATTGAGCTCAGAATGCAGGGGTATTTATAGGGGGAGAAGGACAAGTGGTGGACCCCAAAAGTGGGCGTCAGCTGCCCCCATAAGCACCTTCAAATTTGAATTTGAATCCTGGCAGGAAATCTAGCAACATGCTGCAGAAGCTTTTCAGAGATTGTCCAAAGTGGGGTTGACCGACCACCTCCTTATACCCCCAGCACTTTAAACAGTGTGTCATCAAGTGTTTTGTACAGTAAAGGCTAGGTGTGGACCAAAAGTATTGTACTGTTCAGAGATTCCCTTGCCTAGTGCTTTGTGAAAGAGAAAACATGAATAGCAAAAGTGGAGACATGTCTAAAGAGACTCCCATGGACCATGGGGACATTTAAACATGCCTAGGTGACCACTTTGCAGAATTTGAGCTGGTGGCATGGTCCCAAAAGAATCAAAAATGAAAAAGAACATCTCATGCTAAAGTGATAAAACAAGGGACCATTTCTTTTCAGACTTTGGCTGGAGTGGCATGCGTAGGATTCCTAGGTATGTTGAATGGGAGACAACAGGCTGCCAAAGAGACAAATGTGGGGGTCGACCGACCCCCACTTGGGTACCCCAAAGGCATCCAAGTGCTGGACTGTTGACACCTTTAACACCACTTAAGCTAGGTTGTCATCCCCAGCATGGTGCCAGAGGTGCTGGTATTAAATGCATATGCTTTCTAGAAATGAATAAGGAATCCACGAGCGCACAGATAATACCGATGTAGCATTTTAACCGGGTGTAATCCAGGTATCATTATTTATATTTTTAGCACTGGAAAGGGAATGCTTATGTATAATGAGCAATGAGCACTGCATATGATAATGGAGAGCTTAACCATGTCTTTATCTATCTTCTTATACAGGGTAAGTGTCACATAATATATATATATATATATGAATGGTAAGTGACAAAGGATAAATGAGGGCACATAGCCACATAAAATAATGATAATCATCTCAATAGAGTATTCTAAATTTATAACACTAGCATGGACTAGGACGATCTACAAGAATAACTCCTAAGTTATTCTAACTATAATGTCAAAGCATACAATGATTAGTGTAATTACACCTAGCAATCGCGACGAGAAAAGGTTACATCTATGCATAGTGATATTACTAAGGAAGATCAAGAACAGGGCAATCACTTCTTTGTAATAGTGGTGTTCTACCAGTCCTATACTCGGGAGGAGGGCTACAAAGGACTCAACATGAGTGTCACTCCTGCGATCTACCTCACGATCTGGAATATTGGGTGCAATCGCAGATAAATATGGTCTAGGCACCACGCCTACACAATATTTGCCACTCACCTATCGATCTAATGAGCAAGCGCTATACGATCCTATGCATAAACATAATTCTAATCTAACTATGCTAAGCATATAATCAAAGTAAACTAAGAATAAAATAATTGAGAACATAAGCAAATAGAGCAAAGTCATTTCTGATATAGTAGAACAGAATAAAGTACTATTCATAGTAGCAAGAACAATAATGAATATTACAATAAAGTAGAAAAAATTATCAAAAACGCTGACAGATCTGGACTCCAAGCTAGGCTTGACTCTCTCTAGGTCTATTCCTATGTAGTTATGCTACTAAACTATGGAGCTCTAATTGAGATGGTGGCTCTAGGGCCTTGAATATATAGCCCCCTAGGATGCACCACAGCCCTTGGATCAAACCGACCTAATTGGACGCTTCATATTGATCCTCAAGGTCGGTGGAGGCAGGATCCGCGAGGTTGCTCCCCATTGGTGGAGAGGCCTGGGCGGCCGCCCCTGTCTATGGGCGGGCGCCCAGCTGATGCTGCCAGATGGTCCCTCCTTCGCAGGGTTGCCTCCTTGAGTCTTCTAGAGTATTCTTTGATTGCTAGATGTGGTATTCTCTCTATGTAAATCCAACATATGGGCCTCTTTTGGTTGTTTTCTAATAACCCCCTGTAGATATAGACATTCATCAAAACTCATAGAATTCTGTTAGTGTAACCTCTATAACTAGATGGTATTCTTGTTTTAATCCTTTCTCATTTTATGTTGACGGTTAAAATTGATACTTATCTACCGTCAACAAACTCCCACAAGCTTACCTTTTTCTCGTCCCTGAGCAAAGATAGACTCAGTGATGGATCAGGAGTTGCTGTAATGTTTTCATGCCTCATAAGTACACATGCTTTCAAACAAGAACTCTCCTCTAGATTACAGTGAACTATTCTGACTCAAAACTTAACTATATTACCTTTCACCATGGGGCTTAGCATTTTTCTAGATGCAATGCATGACATATTTTTATTTTTTTCTAATGCAGAAACAATAAGGTAAAGATGCAACTAATGATGAATTTAGGAAAAGTAGATATGCAAAAGGGAAATGTAGGTAAATACCAAGTTACCTCTTAGCACGGCATTCGGTGATTTTATGTCCTCAGAACAGGACCTTCTTGTTTGCTCATTGTTCAAGGGGCGCATCGGACAGTGCCACTGGTGCTGCTATGTCTTGTGCAGGATCTAAATCTGGGTTTGCCTTTGGTTTCCATACCTGCTTTGTTGGTGAGGGTGACTTGGAGGAGGAAGCTTCTATGATCACTATCTCTTCTTCAGCTAGTGGTACCTCTTCTACCTCTTCGGCAGCGTTCTCCTTGTCGGGGTACCGATCTTTGAATCTTGTCACTTCTCCTTCATAGTCAGCCCACCCATCTACGATGATCCTCTTCTTCTAGCAACGGGTACGCTGCCTTCTCCTTGACCTATTCTTCTTGGGCTCCTCGTCGATTATATAATTATCATTGAAATGGTAGCGTACCTTTTCTAAGGGGAAGTGGAAGTGGATCTCCCCTATTCCAATGTAGATGATGGCCTTGGTAGTGTTGAGGAATGGCCTCCCTAGGATGATGGGTGGATCATACTCATCTTCACCCATGTCAATGACTAGGAAGTTAGTGGGGATGTAGTGGTCGTCTATGTGGCCAAGGACATCTTTGGCTATCCCTTCCACGAAGCGAAAGGGCTGGTCCGCCATCTACAGCTACGCATAGGTGGGGTCCAAAGGCATAGTACCATATAGATATTCATAAGTTACCTTGGCCATTATGTTGACACCCAATCCAGTGTCATAGACAGTTTTATTGAAGGAGCACCTGTTGATGGAACATTGAATGGTCGGGACACCTGGGTCGTCCTTCTTGATCAGATGCGAAGATTTGAGCTGGTGGTCATGCTCCCTGTGGACTGCAATGACCATCCTCATTGTCTTTGTCTTCTGGGCCTTCTTATTATTGCCCTTGTTCTTGGTCTTGGTTTTGATCTTGGTCTTGTTCCTCCTGTCGATGGTCTCCTTCTCCAGCTCATAAGGATACTGAGGGTGTGCTGAAAAATTACAACACCCTGTCCTTGAAGAAAAAGGTTTCTCGCTTGGCCTTGATGTTGAAGATAATCTTTGCAGTGTTGGCATAGATTATGGCCCCGGCAGTGTTCAAGAATGGTTGTCCCAAAATGATGGGGGACCTCTCATCACTCCCCGTGTCCACTACCATGAAGTCTCTAGGGATGTACGAGCCGCCTACTCACACACAGATGTCTTCCAGGGTTCCCATTGGGTAGCAAAGTGACTGATCTATGAGGTGCAAGCGCATGGTTGTGTACAATAAAGGACAATTGAACATTTTCTCATATATCACCTTAGGCATGATGTTGACGCTTGTGCCAAAGTCACAGATTGCCTCATTGAAGTTAACACTTCCAATGGAGATTGGAACAACCGGTCTCCCTGGATCGCCCTTCTTGATTGGCAGAGTCAAGTCAATCCATGATCCTCTAGGAGGGTCACTCTAGTAGCTTCCTGCATTGAATATATCTACAAGATTAGCAGTTTCTAACCCTTCTAGTTGCCCCAGAATTTCACCTTGGTCGGCGGAGGGAATAAAGTTGGCAAGCTGTTGCAACTGAGATTCTAGCATCTTATTGGAACTAAGCTGATTCTTTATAGCATTAGAAAAACTATCCATTCTATTATTAATTGTTTCTATAGTTTTGTCATTGGATGCTAGCTTCTTAGACAGGTTATCCATTAACTTGTCCTGGTTAAGCACTAACTCAAAGGTGGCTAATGGAAATTATTATAAGAAGAATTATTACCTTGGTAGTTACCTAAGTAGTTAGGCCTCTGCTGCTGATTTCATCCTTGATTTTGCTAAGGATGATTGTAGTAGTAGTTGTTGTTGAGGTAGTTCATGTCCTCCATCTCTGGGAAGTTGGCACCTGTATGCCTAGTCTCTCCACACTCTTCACAAGTCATGCGGGAATCATGAATGGGCATGACTTCTTTCTTCTCAGTGTCTCTCTCATCGAGCCTCTTCATTAGTAGGTCCATCTTGGCAGACATCATGTCTACCTCCTTGAGCTGGTGCATTTCTCCACTTCTCTTGTGATCTGAGTTCTCTCTTCACTCCAACCTTGGTTGGAGGCCATCTTCTCCACTAGTGCTGTGGCTTGAGGTATGGTGAGTGATAAGAATGCACCTCCAGCAGTAGCATCCATGGTTTTCATGAGTGCTGTTGCTGAGCCCATGACAGAAGGTCTGCATGAGCAACGAATTCTCGATTCCATGATGAGGACATTCAAGGATGTAGTATTGAAAGTGCTCCCAGGCTTCTGGGACAATCTCATCATGTTGTTGCTGGAAACTCGATATGGAGAGCATTGATCTTGCCCATGAGAAATAACTTCGCCAAGAAATTGGTGGAACAAAGTGCCCACATAGTATTCTTCTCCTTGTTGGCGTAGAACCACTGCTTTGCTCTTCCCAAGAGTGAGAATGAGAAGAGGCGAAGTAGTATAGCATCTCTGGGGACATCCTTGATAGTGAAAGTGCTACAAATCTCCAGGAAGTGTTGGAGATGAGCACTAGCATCTTCATGGGCCTTCCCATAGAGCTGGCTTGCTTGCACCATGTTGATCAGCATAGGCTTGAGCTCAAAAGACTTCTCAATGTCCGCAGCTAGTCCAGTATGGATCTTGTCTGTAGTGGGAGTTGAGAACTCACGGAGTGACTTGTCAGCCATGGCTTTAAACGCTGGTGTCAAACTTCAAACAACAGGTGGATCTTCCAACTCAAAAGAATCGGCAGGCTGAGACGACGACGACGATGATGATGATGATGATTGGGTCTTTCTCAACTTGGCCTTGGTCTTCCTAATTAAAGCTTCTGATTATCAATGTAGTTTTCTGGAAGATCAAACCTGTTCATACATTACCCTACATATGATATATAACGTAGACAAAAGACAAGGGTAAGGCTGTATGAGTAGAGAATGGTGGATGGTTCTCAATCACATTAGTGGATGCAGTGATGCTCATTATCCATTTGGTAAGCTATCAACGTTCCCGCCAACGGCGCCAAAAATGCTTGTTAACACCTCTAACACCACTTAAGCTAGGTTGTCATCCCCAGCATGGCGCCAGAGGTGCAGGTATTAAATGCATATGCTTTCTAGAAATGAATAAGGAATCCGCGAGCGCACAGATAATACCGATGTAGCATTTTAACCGGGAGTAATCCAGGTATCGTTATTTATGTTTTTACCACTGGGAAGGGAATGCTTATGGATAATGAGCAATGAGCACTGCACGTGATAAAGGAGAGCTTAACCGTATCTTTATCTATCTTCTCATAGAGGGTAAGTGTCACATAAAATTATATATATATAGAATGGTAAGTGACAAAGGATAAATGAGAGCACATAGCCACATAAAATAATGATAATTATTTCAATAGAGTACTCTAAGTTTATAACACTAGCATGGACTAGGACGATCTACAAGAATAAATCCTAAGTTATTCTAACTATAATGTCAAAGCATACAATGACTAGTGCAATTACACCTAGCAATCATGATGAGAAAAGGTTACATCTATGCATAGTGATATTACCAAGGAAGATCAAGAACAGAGCAATCACTTCCCTGTAATAGTGGTGTTCTACTTGTCCTATACTCGGGAGGAGGGCTACAAAGGACTCAATAGGACTGTCACTTCCGTGATCTACCTCGTGATCCGTAATATAGGGTGTAATCATAGATAAATACGGTCTAGGCACCACGCCTATATAATATTTACCACTCACCCATCGATCTAATGAGCAAGTGCTATAGGATCCTATGCATAAACATAATTCTAATCCAACTATGTTAAGCATATAATCAAAGTAAACTAAGAACAAAATAATTGAGAACATAAGCAAAAAGAGCAAAGTCATTTATGATATAGTAGAATAGAATAAAGTACTATTCATAGTAGCAAGACAATAATGAATATTACAATAAAATAGAAGAAATTACCAAGAACGCTGACAGATCCGGACTCCAAGCTAGGCTTGACTCCCTCTAGATCTATTCCTATGTAGCTGTGCTACTAAACTAAGGAGTTCTAATTGAGATGGTGGCTGTAGGGCTTCTCTGGAGATGAGGATGAATTCTCCAAATAAGTTCTTGAATGAATTAGTGTTTCTCCAAGGGCCAGGGGCCCTGAATATATAGCCTCCTAGGATGCACCACAACCTTTGGATCAAACCGACCTAAATGGATGCTTCATATTGATCCTCAAGGTCAGTGGAGGAAGGATCCATGAGGTTGCTCCCCATTGGTGGAGAGGCCTGGGCGGCCACCCCTGCCTATGGGCAGGCACCCAGCTGCTACTGCTAGGTGGGCCCTGCTTCGTAGGGTCGCCTCCTCGAGTCTTCTAGAGTATTCTTTGATTGCTAGACATGGTATTCTCTCTATGTAAATCCGATATGTGGACCTCTTTTGGTTCTTTTCTGATAACCCCCTGCAAAAATAGGCATTCATTAAAACTCATGGAATTCTGTTAGTGTAACCCCTATAAATTGATGATATTCATGTTTTAATCCTTTCTCATGTTATTTTGATGGCTAAAATTGATACTTATCTACCGTCAACATGGACCTAAAGTAGAGCACTGAGCCAAGGTGAACTGAGTGGCAGTGGGCCCACTGGGTGGGTTGGTCGACCCCTCCCTTGGTGATCCATCAGCTCAAAAGTTTATTGCAGGTTACTCTCAAGATTTTATGTATTATTGCTAAATGTTTTTGTTGAAGGAAAAAATGCAAAACTAAAACTAAGATGCAATGCGAATAAAATTCAAGAATTAAAGTGCAAAAAATAAATGTGGGATAAATACTGATTTACCTTACCAGCAAGGACTCTATGTTTTAGGTCCATAGAGCAGGACCTCTCCATCTTGTTCATTCTTCGGGTGCTTCTGTTGATCCCGGAGATGGGGTCCGTGATTGCACCTTTTTCTCCCACCACACTTGCTTACCTTTGCCTCGTGGTTCAGCGGGTTCTTCCTTCTTTACTTCGGTCCTTTTTGCCGACTCGCTTTTCTTGTTATTCCTTCGGCGCGGGTAGTAGCGAGGTTTGTCCTTTGGTTCTTCGTCCTTCACGTGCATGTTAGCTTTATAACCATTGAATGGACATTTTACCTTCTTTCCTGGGAATTGGAAATGAATTTGGCTGGATCCCACATAGATGATAGGATTAACCGTGTTGAGGAATGGCCTTCCCAGGATGACGGGGACTTCATTGTTGGACCCCATGTCCAATATGATGAAGTCGGCAGGGACGTACTCATCTTGAACCTTGACTGGTATATCCCTTGCCAGTCTCTCAGGAAACCGAAGTGTTTGAGCTGTCATTTGCAAATGAATAAATGTGGGGTGCAAAGGCCCCCTAACAAATTATCATAAGTTACCTTGGCCATGATGTTGACACTCGATCTAAGGTTGCAGAAGACGTTGTGGAAGATCTATGGTCCAATCTTATATGTGATGGTTGGGAGGCCCGGGTCTTCCTTCTTGGCGATGAATGGTGGATCAAGAAGGTAGCCTCAGTTGGAGCGTAGTGGAGGCTTACCGAACCTCTTGGTTACCAATCTAACACCTTCAATTGGGTCCTCAAATTTCCCTGGGATCTTACCTTGCTCTAAGGATGGGACAACTGCTGCTAACTGAGCTAATTGTGTTTCTAGCATTTTATTAAAGCTCAATTGATTTTTCATGGTAGAAGTAAAGCTATCCATTTTCTTACTTAAATTTTCAAGGATCTTATCATTAGCCATCATTTTCTTGTTAATTCTATCATTGATTTTAGTTTGGCCTAAGACAAGATCTCTTAAAGAAGGTTGGTTACCATAAGAATTATTGAAATTATTGCTGTAACTATTACCTTGGTTTCCTTTGTAGAAGGGGCGTGAGTTCCATCCTTGTTGCTACTGTTGGGGCCAGTACCTGTTGGTGGTGTTGATTTTGATGAATCTCACTTCTTCCTTTGTTTTGGAACAACTATTTCTTGAATGATCTTCTCCTTCGCACACCTCGCACCATGGATCGGCTTCAACAGCTCGTGCGGTGGCATCAGATTGAATGGCCTCTTGTTCTTTTTTGGAACCTTCTTCTATCTTCTTCATCAAGAGGTCCATTTTTGCTGAGAGCATGTCTACCTCATTGATGGTGTGGACACCTCTCTTCTTTGGGTAAAGGCGTTCCTCATTCCATCCTTGGTTGGTGACCATCTTCTCTATGTGGTCCTTGGTATCCTTGACATTGTGCTGTAAGAATGCTCCTCCAGTGGTAGCATCGAGGTGACTCCTGGCCAAACCAGTTAGGCCATGGTAGAAACCTTGAATGATGAGCCATTCCTCTATCCCATGATGAGGACAGACATGAATGTACTCCTGGAGACATTCCCATGCTTCGGGAATTGTCTCATCAGCTTGCTGTTGGAAGCTAGAAATCTTTCCATGAAGGGCACTTGTTTTGCCCATCGGGAAGAACTTCTTGAGAAATGCATTGAAACACTTCTCCCAGTGGTGACTTCATTCATGTTGGTGTAGAACTACTGCTTCGCCTTCCCCAATAATGAGAATAGGAACAGATGAAGACATATGGCGTCTACTAGGATACTCTTGATAGTGAAGGTGCCACACACCTCCAGGAAGTGTTGGAGATGGGCATTGTGGTAGGGTTATGAGGGTGCTACGCTAGCCAGAAAACAAAATTTTTATTCCTCATAAACCAAGATCTACTGCTAGATATAGGTCACAAGATTACCACTAGACGCGCAGGTGTAGTGGAAGACTCGATGTAGTCGAAGCGTCGTAGCAGTGCCGTGCAGTTGCGTGGTCGTCCGTCAAGTACACCCTTTGCTTGCGGATCTCCTGAGCACATTCTCGACCATGTTTAGCATGTCACTTATCAGTACAACTGGGCATCGACTAGTTGCTGACCACTGTGACCAACCAGGTCCATCCCTGTGCCACAGATGTAGCACCTTCGAGGTATCACACACGTACGGGGAGAAGCAATGCGCAACCAGACTGCTAGGTCCACAAGGAGCAAAGGCGTGAGCGTGGGGTGGGCGACGGTGGCTGAATCGATTAGATTAGGTCTAGTCAGATCCTTTTGCCTCACCCCTACCCCTTGCTTATATAGGCGTCCCTATGCGACCCTGACCTAAAGGCCCATTAGGAAACCTAAGCCTTATCTAATCCGGGTCCAACTCAAACTAGGCTTCCAGCCCTTAAGCGTGTGACCCTATGGGTTCGCATACACATAGACATGGACTGAGTACTCTACTCACCCAATAGTTGACAGTGGCCTCTAGCAAGACATGACAACTCCTATATGCACACAAAGATCATATGAGACGAACCACTATGACCACGCACAAGTTATTCCCTTTGCCACTGATATATGGTTCAACTCATGGGTTAACACTTAACCCAAGCACGGCCATGCATTTGTTGATCCAATCACTTGAGTGATCCAGTGATATCTCCCTCATACAGAGAGGGGCAAATTTCATCTTGACTGTCCATGTCTCATAGCATGCTTTCTGACTACCCGAAGACTACCTTTATAACTACCCAGTTACATTGCTGCGTTTGGTAATCCCTAAGTAGCTGTTTCACATCTTGAGTACATACCACAATCTTAGGTCTAAGGACATAATGTACATAGCGTGAATAGAGACTATCTCTTGTTGGGTCAGTCCAGCCTACATGTCTCACATGTGCCCACATTATCCACATTATTAGTTCAAAATCTCATGTCCATGACTTGTGAAACATAGCCATCAAATAATACATGTGCTGATCTAATATTCAAGTGTGTTCTCACAAGAACGCCGACCAGGGACGAATACAGAATAACCATTCAAGTATTGATTTCCACAAACAATTCACATAATTGTCAACCAACACAAGTTGTCTATAATAGATATTCAATGAACACTTTAATGCATGTCATAGATACAATAAGAATATCATCATCTCTATGATTACTTATAGGGCATATTCCCAACAGTCTCCCACTTGCACTAGAGTTAATCTCTAAGATGTCTAATCCCCATAGACCTCATGTGTGCCTCACGCTTAGGCTGTGGAAGAGCTTTTGTCAAAGGATCTGCTATATTCAACTCCGTATGTATTTTGCATAGTTCGATCTCTTCTAGATTCACAAACTGTCGAATGAGATGAAACTTCCAAAGTACATGTTTGTTCTTCTGGTGATCCCTAGGCTGCTTAGCTTGTGCAATCGCCCCATTGTTATCACAGTGTAATTTCAATGGGCCCGACGCATTAGGAAACACACCAAGTTCAATGAGGAACCTCCTCAACCAAACACCTTCCTTTGCAGCTCCACCAGCCGCAATGTACTCGGCTTCTGCTGTAGAATCGCTGACCGCTTCTTGCTTGGAACTCTTCTATCTTACTGCACCACCATTTATTGTGAACACAAAACCTGATTGAGACAATGAATCATCCTGGTCGGTTTGGAAGCTAGCATCGGTGTAACCATTTACAATGAGCTCCTCTTCACCACCATAGATAAGGAACAGATCCTTAGTCCTTCTCAAGTACTTAAGAATGTTTTAACCAACGTCCAGTGACTCTCACCAGGATTGTCTTGGTACCTGCTCGCAACACTTAGAGCATAGGCTACATCTGGGTGAATACATATCGTGGCGTACATGATGGAACCAACTGCCAAAGCGTATGGAATCTTACTCATGCGTTTGCACTCAGCATCAGTGGAAGGACACTGCTTATCACTGTAGCGCACACCATGTGACATAGGCAAGAACCCTTTCTTGGACAGTTCCATGTTGAACCACTTCAACATCTTGTCAATGTACATATCTTGGCTTAATCCTATTAGCCTTTTTGACCTATCTATATAGATCTTTATGCCCAAGATGTATGTTGCTTCTCCTAAATCCTTCATAGAAAAACTATTATTCAGTGAAGTCTTTACGGATTGCAACATAGGAATGTCATTCCCGATCAGTAATATGTTATCCACATACAAGATCAGAAACACAACAGCGCTCCCACTTTCCTTCTTATAAACACAAGGTTCTTCTTCATTCTGACAGAAGCCAAACCCTTTGATGACCTCATCAAAACAAAGATTCCAACTCTGAGATGTTTGCTTTAATTCATAAATGGATTTCTTAAGCTTGCATACTTTTCCAGCATTTTTAGGATCAACAAAACCTTCGGGCTGTATCATATACATGTCTTCTTCCAAATATCCATTTAGAAAGCTGTCTTAACATCCATCTGCCATATCTCATAATTGAAATATGCAGCAATTGCTAGAATGATCCGGATAGATTTAAGCATCGCTACCGGCGAGAATTTCTCGTCGTAGTCAACCCCTTGAACTTGCCAAAAACCCTTTGCAACAAGCCGAGCTTTATAGACGTGAACATTTCTATCCATATCCTTCTTCTTCTTGAAGATCCATTTGCATTCAATGGGTCTAACCCCTTGAGGCGGGTCAACCAAGTTCCAAACCTAATTGTCTCCCATGGAATCTATCTCCGATCTCATGGCACTCTGCCATTTCTCAGAATCTGAGCCCATCATTGCTTTGACATAATTTGCAGGTTCATCATCATCTAATAACAATAGATCACCACACAATTCACGAAGTCATGCTAATCTTCATGGTTGGGGCGGATTACCGACCATAGGTGGTTGGAATGAACCGACCACAGGTGGTGTACCGATCACGGGTATATCAACTTGTTCTGCTACATTAGCATCACTCGTCGGGTCATTCACTAATGACTCATCTTGAATCTCTTCAAGATTTACCTTCTGACCACTCCTATCTCCTTTGAGAAACTCTTTCTCTAGGAATACACCGTTCCGAGCAACAAACACTTTGCCCTCTGATCGATTATAGAAGAAATACCCTAAAGTTTCCTTTGGATATCCCATGAAGAAACACTTATCTGATTTAGGTGCTAGCTTATCAGATATCAACCATTTGACATAAGCTTCGCAACCCCAAACTTTTAGAAAAGACAAACTGGGACGCCGACCAGTCCACATCTCATATGGTGTCTTCTCCACGGACTTAGATGGTACCCTATTTAGTGTGAAAGCGGCTGTTTCTAGAGTGTATCCCCAAAACAATAAAGGTAGGTCTGACTGGCTCATCATAGAACGAACCATGTCCAACAAGGTCCGATTACGACGCTCAGACACGCCATTTCGCTGTGGTGTTCCGGGTGACGTAAGTTGTGGAACAATTTCGCAACTCTTAAGATGATTGCTAAACTCATGGCTCAAATATTCTCCTCCATGATCTGATCACAAGGCTTTAATCTTCTTGCCACGTTGGTTCTCTACTTCATTCTAAAATTCTTTGAACTTTTAAAATATTTCAGATTTATACTTCATTAGGTAGACATATCCATATCAACTAAAATCATCAGTAAAAGTAATGAAGTATTAAAATCCACCTCTCACTATCGTGCTTAGTGGTCCGCACACATCAGTATGTATGAGTTCCAACAAGCTAGATGCTTTCTCAGAAAAACCTGTGAAAGGCGTCTTGGTCATCTTGCTGAGCAGACAAGCTTCACATGCCTTGTAAGATTCAAAATCAAACGAAGTTAGAAGCCCATCATCATGGAGCCTCTTCATGCATTTTTCACTTATATGACCCAAACAACAGTGCCATTAAGTCGAGGTCTTTTAGCATTAACATTACAGACAAGAGCATCACCAAGATTTAAAATAAATAATCCATTCACAATGGATGCAAATGCCACAAACATGTCATTCTTGGAGATCAAACAACCATTGTATTTACTCGCAAAAGAATAACCATCCTTCATCAAGCATGAAGGTGATACAATGTTTCGACTTAAGCTAGGAACGAAATAATAATTGTTCAACTCCATGATAAATCCTGATGGTAGGTGAAGTTGCATCGTCCCGACGTTCAACACAGCAACTCTTGCACTGTTGCCCACGCAGAAGTCAACCTCTCCCTTTTCCACGCTTCTACTTCTTATCATTCCTTGCATCGTATTGCAAATATGAGCAACCGATCTAGTATCGAATACCCAAGAATTGACATAGGAGTTTGTAACAACCCTAGAAATCCGGTCACCAAAAATACGGGCTTTCAAAAATTTTTCTAAAGTTTACCAGTGTATGGTGGATGTCATGTAGGAAACCCGCCAATAGATGCACAAATAGCACCCGACGTTAGCCCGAGCATTGCATTTAATTACCAGAGAATGTTTTGCCTCTTATTCGATTTTATGTGATGTTAATAAAATCAAATAACCTTTTAATACATATATATATGCCTGCTAACTCCGGAAATGGAGCCATCATGACCTAGAGACCCTAGTGGACCCACCATGGTGTATACATCATGGTCACTAACCTCACTAACCTAGGGTTGTGGCTAAATGAGTAGCTTCGCAAGAAATAGAAATAGAAAAGGTTTTGAAAATAAAAGGAAAAGGAAAAAGGAAACCAGCTCAGAGCAGCTTGCAGCCCAGCCCCGGGCCGGCCTGCTGCGCTGCTGCCAGCCCGCTCGCTCACGCTGGCCTGCCAGCCCGCTCGTGGCCCGTCCAGCCTGCCTCGAGCGTCGGCCCAGTCGCGCTCGCGCGTCGCGCCACGCGCTGCCGCGCCCCGTCGATCGCTTGCGCGCGCGCTCGCCCGTCCGCCGACCGTCGGCCCAACAAGGCGGCCCACCAAGGGCCTGCCACCGGTTGCGCCCGCGCCCCCTTCCCTTTCTCTCGCTGACGCGTGGGATCGTGCTGTCAGCTCCTTCCTTTTTCCACTTCTGGTCGACCGCGCGTCGCGTCCGTCGCACCATTTTTGTGCACCGCGCGCCTCCGCCGTCCGCCCGAGTATGGCCGCGTTCCGCGTCGTCCGTCTAACCGCCTGCTTGCACCACGCCTCACCCTAACCCTAGTCGAGGCCACGCACAGCCGCCCGATGGGCATCTTCTGCCTCCGCCGTCCGTGGCTGGCCGCCATGCCTATTTATGGAGAAGCCTGGCGCGCTAGGGTTTCCCCCATGCCCAGCCGCCTTGCTGACCATCCTACACCCACCCGTCGACATTGAAGGAGTCGGAGAGGGAGGGGTGAAGAAGGCGGGGAGGAGCTGGACCAGAGCAGAGCGCTACCTCCGCCGACCGCATCTGTGCACCGGAGAAGCCCGACGGACCACTCGGCCTCGACTTACCCCTCTGACGCTACGGCACTGCTACTCCCCCACCAGGCCGTTGCGTCCACCTCAGCCGCGAGCCACCGGGACAGCCCCACGCAGGTAGGCTGCCATACCCCATCCTTGGCCGCCACCAGTACATTGTCAACGTTCTCGCTCCTCTTATCGCTGTTTCTTTCCTTACCGTGACCAATAGCTTCGCCGTAGTCTAGAGCACGTTTTTGGCAACCTCTTGGAGCCGGCACGGGCCACAGTTGGAGCCACACACTTTTGCAGCTCCGGCCTCCCCGGACTCTAGCTGTCGGAGCGTCCGCCGTGGCCGCCGAGCCACGCACGCCCCGCGTGCCTCGACTAGCCCCGGTAGCTAGCTCATGGAGATCCCAGCTTCTCCAATCGAAAGGCAAGAAGGAAGATGGAGACCAACGCCCGGCTTCGCCGGCAAATTTGGCCTCGCCGTCGCCAGACGCCGCTGCCGCGCCTCGCTGACCGCCACCGGCTTGAGGGTCGATTTCCCCAAGTTGGAGCACCTAGCCGACCAGCCACGTAGCTCAGCTAATGAGCCAACATTCATTGAGGGTCCGTCCGATGAAGTCGAGGGTCCGTCCGACATTCGTCGAGGGTCCACCCGACGAGTCGAGGGTTCACCCGACAAAGTCGAGGGTCCGCCCGACAGTCGAGGACCTGGCTCCCATCGAGGGCCTGCTCGAGTCGAGGATCTGGTTCGAGGCCAGGGGGTCGAGTCTCACCGGATAACTATTCTCGAGGGTTGCCCCTTCGTGCGAACAGAGTTCCGTCTTCGAGGACATGCCCGTTCGTCGGGCGAAGTTTCGTCCTCGAGGCCAGTCCGTTCGCCCGAGTGAAACTTCATCCTCGAGGGGTCGCCCGGATCGCACCCTTGAGTGTACAGCGCCCGACCCAACCTGACCCAGATCCAGCCCTGTCCAGGCCCTCCGAGGACCGGTCGAGACCCGTCAACGTTGACAGTTGACCTGGCCCCACCTGTCAGTGACCAGATCCGTGGTCCCCACCTGTCAGCCACTAACTGGGACCCGTCGATACTAACGTCAGCATAACGTCAGCATGACATCATCTAGCCCCAGACCCGCGTCAGTGCTGACGTCAGCTCAGCCCCGGCTGCACTGTGCCTGCATGCCACATAGCCCAACCAGGAGCTGCCACGTGTCAGCACCAGGTTAATCCGCCCTTTTTCTTTTTCCAGAAAATAGAATAAACTTCGAAAATCCATAACTTCTTCATACGAACTCCGAAAAATATGAACCAGGTGTCCAAATTTTCATAAAAATGAGCTCTACGTCATAGGCTTGTGTATGAGTGCATTTGGAGTTATTGAATTTTATTGCTTCCTTGTGTTGACTCTATAGGAGCCGCTAACGTGGCTATTATGTCCCGTTTCAGAGGAGGAGTAGCTTGAGGAGGACGACTACGAGTACGAGGAGGAGCTCAGAGACGACTTCGCAGGTGCCACACCCCACCCAACCTCGTAGATCCTATTACGCATGGCATAATATCTAGCTGCTAGCGCTTTAATTATGAATATCACCAGATGATAGGTTGCTTGGTAGCGCTGCTTGATGAGCCTCTACCTTGTCGCAACCATACTCCTGCACACCTGCTGATAGGCTAGACGCTTTCTTGTTTACTTATGATGCCTTACTTCTACTACGCTTATATCTGTGTGATGATGATGCGTGGTGGAGAGCATGGTTATATGGTTAAGGCACGTGGTGCCACTTTACTCGGGGAGAGTGCTGCGTGCATCTTGGGTGTGTGGTGAGGGTTGAGTCGATCGGACAGGATTCTACGATGAGCCATATGGGCGAGTCTTGCTGGGGAATGTGTTCTGGGCATTCCCGTGTGAGGTGCTTGTGGCGGGCACATGGAGAGGTATAAGGAGATCCCGGGGGTGAGAACCTTCGTGGAGCGAAGCCCCGGGTAGGAGGTCCTGTTGTAGCACGAACTGTTGTAGTCCCAAAAGAGAAGATAATCCTATCTGATCCCCCTAGGACCTGATATCTCTTGAGGACCGGAACCTTGGGACTTACGTGCTCACCACTCGCTCTTGAATGGGCGGGAGACGGATGTCTGACTAGCTAGGACGGTGCCACTACTACTAGGTTGTTAGCAGAAAGTGTCGGGAGGTACGGGCGTGGAGACCCACACCCTCCTTAGACAGCATAGTGACCACGGGGGCCCGGTACTATGTCTCACAGTCTCAGTGTGCCGGTGGTACCTATCCGGGATGTCCCAGTACTGAGTGGTAGGGTGGCATCGCACCGATTAGAAAGCAGCCGGAATCAGCTTAGGCGGGGCACCGCCGATGATAGTGATCTTGTGGTTATGGGAGTACATGCTCTGCAGAGTTTATGAATCTATATATATAGTCCATGAGCCACAGGTATGGCTTTTTCCTAAGACCTCCGCTTCTCAGGAGTAGTGAGAGGAGTCCTTCTATTTCTCCCCCTGGTGTTACCCTTCCGGCTGTGAGCCGCTGAGACAGGCTCCGAGAGGGAGTTGGACTTGTCGACTGAGTGCGAGAGGGTGAGATGTGTGTGATGGAGATGGAATGGGTTTGGATGTGTGGATGAGATGGGTTAAAACTTGATGAATTATATTATATAATACTGGTCACTGTTTGCATAGGAAACTACAGCCACATTTTAGGTCGATTTGATTATATCCTTTGCATCCCACCAAATACTACATAGCGAAAGCAAAGCATAGGGTGGGTGATGTGGCCAGTACAAACCGTACTAAAAATTATTTGGCAGGTGAGCCCGACTACGACTATGACGATGAGGAGGAGTAGACGTCTCGTTCCTACGCTCAGGCTTCTTTTGGAGATGTTTTGTACTTCCGCCCTCCGCAGCCGTTCTAGAGGCTGCTGCTACTCTGATGACTCCGCCAGTGTGGCGATGAATTATTTATGTAATTTCCCCTAATTGTAATCTTTTGTATGATGTATGGATCCTGTATCGACTACTGTGGGATAATGAGATGGTTTGATGCTTCGAACTATTATATTATCTGCCATTCTGTGCATTTTCCCTTCGTGGAAAATTGAGGATGTTTCAGTTGGTACCAGAGCCATGCTTGATCCTAGGACGAGACCCATAGGATTGGACGATAGAATTAGGAAAAATCTTGAAATCTCTCGGTTATACACCGACCACTGCATACGCTTTTATGCATGGCTTACCTCTCTCTGCAACTTTTCTAACTTCTTTCGCGTGTCACCTGCAGATGGACCCCAACTTGCTGCTTGGTCCGTTACCGCCAATGGATGTCATTAAGTTCAGGCTCGATGGAACAGAGCATGGAGGCTATGCTCACGTGCTTCGCGAGGTTCTCACCGAGCTAGGTGTTCCCATGGAGAACATCAAGTATCTTTGCCGTGGCAAGCCCACCCTTGAAGGAGGCATCGAGGACTACAAGGCAGTCCACATCAACTTGCCTGCAAGCATGAACCTGCCCGAAGTTACCGCCTTCACTGACTTCGCCTTCGATAACGACACCGGCATGTGTGTTCAGACCATTTCACGCCAGGCACTCCGTACTGTGCTACGCAACGGAGCTGACTATCTGAAGGAAAGTCGCTTTCGTCTGCTTCCTCGTGCCCTCGATGATCAGCAGGGTACTTGGGGAGAGGTCATCTACGTCGAGCAGAATACCAGAGTCGATCGCAACCCCTGCCATCGCGCCTCTATGATGTACATGCAGTGCCAGGAAATGTACATTGCTGAGTTGGAGCGGAAGGGACACCATGATCGTCGCTACCTGATGGAGGTTGACGAGAGGATCCGCAAGTCAGAGGCTAAGGAAGCGGCATGGAAGCAAAAGATTGCAGATCTAGAGCGTGAGATAGCACGCAAAGAGCACACTCACCAGGATCAGATCACTAGTCTGATGAGTGAGATGGATAAGCTTCAAATACACAACAGCCAAATCAATAAGAACATCTGGGAGCTTGAGGCCACTATGGCTGAGAAGAACGAAGACATTGCAAAGAGATTCTAGGAAAAGAGTCAAGATGCTTCCTACAGAGACAAACTCCATGAGCAGTGCAAGGCTCAACGTGAGAAGCTGCTACAGGAATATACCCTTGCTAGCTACAACCAGGGACACCTGATCAACTATGTCCATAAGACGGCATACCTCATGGATAAACTCAAACGCACTGTGGAAGCTTGGAAGAGGTCAGATCGCAAGAGGGTCAGAGAGTACGAGGAGTTGCAGGACGAGCTTCCCTTACGTGCCCGTAAGAGGGTCAGGGTTGAGACATTTGAGCTGGGGCAATCTCGCCTCAACTTGAGTGGATGTCCCACCACTGGACTCAATGGACAGGCAGTGTCCACCCCTCAGCTCGAGGAGGCCCGTCGCTACGTCTCTCGCCTTCAGATGACCGACGAGCAGATCCAAGCTTCTGGCATCGGTATACCTCCCACAGCTTACAGTTTGGACCAACCTCTAGAGATGGTCTAGGGTAATATCAGGTCAGGAGATGATGAGCCCTGTATGGTCAAGTGACCAGACTCACCATGATGCTGAGTAGTTGTCCACCCCTTTTTTTGCTAGACTACCTACGTGTAGTACGTTTCTCGTGAGTCTCCAAGCGTAGCCGCTAAAGACATCGCCATGTACCTCCCCTGATGTAATGAATGATTTGGTTTTTATTGCATCTTATTGGATCTTCATGCTTCTTTGTCTGAGTGTTAGATAAATTAGCAATGTTTTAAAATTATTTCAAGATAAGTATGTCCTTAATATCAAAGTTATATTAAGCGCGTATGCCCTAATCTAAGGTTTATGTTGAGCAGAATGTCCACTCGTCGTGCCAGCCACCTGAGAAACCGCTCTCCTTCACCCGTGCCCGCCAGGGGCCGCGGACGCAGAAGTGGTCATGCACGCGTTGGTCGCATACCCCTCGATCTTGAGGAGCCACCCCGCGCTGCCACCCCATGACCTGCACACCCATCGCCACCACCGGTAGTTGAGCCGGAACCAGCTGCCGAAGGCGCGGCTAGAGGATAGCCACAGCCTGCTGCTGAGCCCGAGCCTGCCACAGGAGGATATGCAGCTCCACCACCACCTCCCGTGCCACTCTTGGCGGATGTGATGGCCCAGCAGACCGAACTTCTTCGAGTCTTAGCTGAGAGCGTGCTGCACCCCCAGCACCAGGAGCCTCGCGATGATTTCTATAAGAAGCTAGAATTCTTTCTCAAGCTGAGGCCCCCGATGTTCGATGGCATCAGCATCGACCCTATCACTGCTGATGATTGGCTTAAGGAGATTGAGAAGAATCTAGACTTGACCACTTGCACTGACGAGGAGTGCGTTGGCTTGGCAGCTCACCAGCTCGTGGGTGCCGGGCGATCTTGGTGGGACAGCCTCTGCGAAACCCACCGAGACCCCGCCAACATCTCCTGGGATGAGTTTGTGGACGAGTTCCGCGCATTCTTCATCCGTGAAGGTGCACTGGAGAAGAAGGAGAACGAGTTCCACAGCATCTCCATGGGAGCTGACAAGGTGCACGAATATACCACCCGCTTCACCAACCTGCTACGCTATGCACCTGTCTCAGTGGTGAACTCTGAGAAGGAGAAGATGTACTACTACTGCAAGGGCTTGTCTAGCCACATCAGGCTCTCTCTCAGGCACCAAGAGCCACACCCTTCGTGACCTGATTGACAGGTGCATGGAGATTGAGAAGGACCGCGACGAGGTTTTCACGGAGAGGGAGGCGCTTGGCAAGAACAAGAAGCGCCGTACTGAGGGCACCTCCCGTGCACCTGCCCCACGGAGGTCGCGTGGTGAGACCTCTCAGCCTCCCCGCTCTCGCTTCACCCAGGGAGCTGCTCACGGTTCGAGCCGGGGCGGTGGTACCCACACCAGCAACTACCCCCGCCCTGCTCAGGATCGCCAAGCATACGCTCGTGCCGCACCTGGAGGTAGCACATGGAGGTCCGCCGTGCCAACCCCCACAGGTGGCGTGACCTACACTTGCTTCGCTTGTGGCCAGCCAGGTCACAAGGCAGCCGAGTGCCCAAACAGGGCTGCACCTGCTACACCAGCGCCCACCAGGCAGAACCAGGGCACCCCGCACAAGCAGATGCCATCCGAAGCACCCCATGGCCGCCTCACCCACATCTCAGCAGAGGCTGCCCAGAGTGCCCCCAACATGGTGTACGGTATGTTTTTAGTGCATGGAGTTAAGGCATCCGTGCTGTTTGATTCAGGTGCTACATGTTCATATATATCCTCCAAGTTTGCACGAGAGCACCATATATCTGTCACTCCATGAAAAGAAACCCTATACACCAGTTCACCCTTGGGCAACATTTGTTGTACCAAAATATGTAAGGGAGTGAGTATCACCATCGAGGGTCTTACCTTTCTTGCTGATCTTACCTTGCTACCCTTCGAAGGCCTAGACGTCATTCTAGGGATGGATTGGTTAACCCAGAACAAAGGAGTGATATCTTGCTCACCCAGATTTATGGATATAACCCATCCAAGTGGCCGTCAGATCAGATGTGAGCCAAACAAAGGGACAGATATATCCATGCTGTGTGCCTTGGAAGAGAAGTCACTTGAGGAAGTGCCTGTAGTTTGTGAGTACCCGGATGTCTTTCCGAAAGAGCTACCAGGAATGCCACCGAATAGAGATGTTGAGTTCGTGATCAACCTAATGCCTGGTACGAGTCCGATTTCCAAGCGACCCTACCGTATGGCAGTTGACGAGCTTAAGGAGCTTAAGAAACAGCTTGAGGAACTATCCGAGAAAGGGTTCATTAGGCCCAGTGCCTCGCCCTGGGGATCTCCTGTTCTGTTTATTAAGAAGAAGGATGGAACGCAGAGGATGTGCATTGATTACCGTAATCTGAATGCCGTAACTATAAAGAACAAGTATCCTTTGCCGAGGATAGATGACCTGCTTGATCAGCTTTGCAATGCCAAGTATTTCTCCAAGATTGACCTCAGATCAGGCTACCATCAGATGAAGATCAGAGAGGAAGACATTCCTAAGACAGCATTTGTCACCAGATATGGGCAGTATGAGTACACCGTCGTGTCCTTCGATCTTACGAACGCGCTGGCTTATTTTATGAACATGATGAATAAAGTGTTCATGCAGGAGCTGGATAAGTTCATGGTGGTCTTCATTGATGACATTCTTGTCTATTCTGCCACCGCCGAAGCGCATGAGCAACATCTGAGGATGGTACTGGAGAAGTTGAGAAAACATCAGCTCTATGCCAAGTTCAACAAGTGTGAGTTCTGGCTTGAGGAAGTCGCTTTCCTAGGTCATGTGCTCAATGTTGACGGAGTAGCTGTTGATCCATCAAAAATTGAGATAGTGAAGGGATGGGAGCAGCCACAGAATGTGACTGATGTGAGAAGTTTCTTGGGATTGGCTGGTTACTATCGCTGATTCATCGAGAACTTTTCCAAGATAGCTCGCCCCATGACCAACCTCCTGAAGTAGACCAAAGAGTTTGAATGGACGCCCCAATGCGAACAAAGTTTCCAGACCCTAAAGGAGAAGCTCACTACAACGCCTGTTCTAGCCTTGCCCGATATCCACCAGGACTTTGTGGTCTATTGTGATGCATCTCGCTTCGGGCTTGGTTGTGTTCTAATGCAAAATGGGAAAGTCATTGCCTATGCTTCCCGCCAGCTTAAGGAGCATGAACAGCGTTACCCCACCCATGATCTCGAGCTTGCAGCTGTGATCCATGCCTTGAAGATTTGGAGGCACTACCTGATAGGGAACAAGTGCGAGATCTACACCGATCATAAGAGCTTGAAATACTTTTTCACCTAGGAAAATCTGAATATGCGACAGCGTCGTTGGCTCGAGCTGCTTAACGACTATGACGTGGAGATTCTCTATCACCCTGGGAAGGCCAATGTGGTCGCTGACGCTCTTAGCCGCAAAAGTCATTGTCATGCCTTGTTCACCACCGCCTTGCCCACGGAGTTGCAAGAGGGCATTGATGAGTTACAGATGGAGGTGATACCTCATGGCCTATTGAATGAGCTTCGCGTGCACTACACCCTCATGGATAGGATCCGTGAAGCCCAACGCCATTGCCCAGAAATTTGGGAGATACACGAGCTCCTGACACAAGGCAAGTGCCCAGAGTTCAGTGAAGATGAGCTAGGCAATTACTGGTACAAGGACAGAATTTGTGTGCCTGCTGACCCAGCTATCCGCAATGAAATCCTATCAGAAGGTCATGATTCCAAGTATTGTATCCACCTAGGCAATACTAAAATGTACGCTGATTTGAAGAAGAAATTCTAGTGGAAAAACATGAAATTAGACATAGCAGAGCATGTTGCTAGATGTGACATTTGCAAACGCGTCAAGGCTGAGCATAAGAGACCTGCAGGGCTGTTAAAGCTGCTAGATATACCTAAATGGAAGTGGGATAGCATTTCTATGGACTTCATTGTGGGTTTGCCTCGAACCCCAAAAGGCCATGATGCCATATGGGTGATAGTCGATCGCTTGACTAAGGTAGCTCACTTCTTAGCCATCAAGACTGATGCCCGAATTGGCCAGCTAGCAGATCTGTATGTTGGGAACATTCTCAAGCTTCATGGAGCTCCTAAGAGCATAATATCCGATCATGGGCTGCAGTATACGTCCAAGTTCTGGAAAGCCCTGAACAAGTCGATCGGCAGCAAGCTAGATTATAGTACCGCATACCACCCTCAGACAGATGGGCATACAGAAAGAGTGAACCAGATACTTGAGGATATGCTTCGAGCTTGTGTTCTGAAATATGGGACTGATTGGGAGAAGAGCTTGCCCTTTGCAGAGTTCTCCTACAACAACAGTTACCAGACTAGCCTCAAGATGTCACCTTTTGAGGCTATGTACGGAAGACCATGCAGAACACCCTTGATGTGGTCTAAAACGGGTGAAAGATCGTTCTTTGGCCTGGCCACCATTAAGGAGGCCGAGGAAGGAGTCGCCCAGGTACGAGAAAATCTGAAGATTTCCCAGAGCCATCAAAAGAGTTATGCCGACAAGCGGCGCAGAGACCTCGAGTTTGAGGTAGGTGACTATGTCTACCTCAAGGTCTCCCCGCTTCGAGGAACCATCAGGTTTCATGTAAAGGGAAAGCTAGCGCCAAGGTATGTGGGACCGTATAGATTCAGTGAAAGGATTGGCAAGCTTGCCTACAGAATAGAGCTGCCCCCACAACTAGCAGGAGTACACCCGGTGTTCCATGTGTCGCAACTGCACAAGTGTTTGCAACCACCAGAGCATCTGATACCCGCAGAGGCACTCGATATTCAGGACACTTTGGAGTACAGAGAGCACCCCGTCTGCATTATGGATAGAACCACCAAGGAAACGAGAAACTCCAGCACACCATATCTGAAGATTCAGTGAAGATTCAGTGGAGAAACTCCAGCACACCATAGAAATGAGGAAGCTCTACCCCTACCTTTTTGAGGAGTAAGTTACACTCTTGAATCTCGAGGACGAGATTCTCATAAGGGGGTAGGACTGTAACAACCCTAGAAATCCGATCACCAAAAATACGGGCTTTCAAAAAATTTTCTAAAGTTTACCAGTGTATGGTGGATGTCATGTAGGAAACCCGCCAATAGATGCACAAATAGCACCCGACGTTAGCCCGAGCATTGCATTTAATTACCAGAGAATGTTTTGCCTCTTATTCGATTTTATGTGATGTTAATAAAATCGAATAACCTTTTAATGCATATATATATGCCCGCTAACTCCGGAAATGGAGCCATCATGACCTAGAGACCCTAGTGGACCCACCATGGTGTATACATCATGGTCACTAACCTCACTAACCTAGGGTTGTGGCTAAATGAGTAGCTTCTCAAGAAATAGAAATAGAAAAGGTTTTGAAAATAAAAGGAAAAGGAAAAAGGAAACCAGCTCAGAGCAGCTTGCAGCCCAGCCCCGGGCCGGCCTGCTGCGCTGCTGCCAGCCCGCTCGCTCACGCTGGCCTGCCAGCCCGCTCGTGGCCCGTCCAGCCTGCCTCGAGCGTCGGCCCAGTCGCGCTCGCGCGTCGCGCCACGCGCTGCCGCGCCCCGTCGATCGCTTGCGCGCGCGCTCGCCCGTCCGCCGACCGTCGGCCCAACAAGGCGGCCCACCAAGGGCCTGCCACCGGTTGCGCCCGCGCCCCCTTCCCTTTCTCTCGCTGACGCGTGGGATCGTGCTGTCAGCTCCTTCCTTTTTCCACTTCTGGTCGACCGCGCGTCGCGTCCGTCGCACCATTTTTGTGCACCGCGCGCCTCCGCCGTCCGCCCGAGTATGGCCGCGTTCCGCGTCGTCCGTCTAACCGCCTGCTTGCACCACGCCTCACCCTAACCCTAGTCGAGGCCACGCACAGCCGCCCGATGGGCATCTTCTGCCTCCGCCGTCCGTGGCTGGCCGCCATGCCTATTTATGGAGAAGCCTGGCGCGCTAGGGTTTCCCCCATGCCCAGCCGCCTTGCTGACCATCCTACACCCACCCGTCGACATTGAAGGAGTCGGAGAGGGAGGGGTGAAGAAGGCGGGGAGGAGCTGGACCAGAGCAGAGCGCTACCTCCGCCGACCGCATCTGTGCACCGGAGAAGCCCGACGGACCACTCGGCCTCGACTTACCCCTCTGACGCTACGGCACTGCTACTCCCCCACCAGGCCGTTGCGTCCACCTCAGCCGCGAGCCACCGGGACAGCCCCACGCAGGTAGGCTGCCATACCCCATCCTTGGCCGCCACCAGTACATTGTCAACGTTCTCGCTCCTCTTATCGCTGTTTCTTTCCTTACCGTGACCAATAGCTTCGCCGTAGTCTAGAGCACGTTTTTGGCAACCTCTTGGAGCCGGCACGGGCCACAGTTGGAGCCACACACTTTTGCAGCTCCGGCCTCCCCGGACTCTAGCTGTCGGAGCGTCCGCCGTGGCCGCCGAGCCACGCACGCCCCGCGTGCCTCGACTAGCCCCGGTAGCTAGCTCATGGAGATCCCAGCTTCTCCAATCGAAAGGCAAGAAGGAAGATGGAGACCAACGCCCGGCTTCGCCGGCAAATTTGGCCTCGCCGTCGCCAGACGCCGCTGCCGCGCCTCGCTGACCGCCACCGGCTTGAGGGTCGATTTCCCCAAGTTGGAGCACCTAGCCGACCAGCCACGTAGCTCAGCTAATGAGCCAACATTCATTGAGGGTCCGTCCGATGAAGTCGAGGGTCCGTCCGACATTCGTCGAGGGTCCACCCGACGAGTCGAGGGTTCACCCGACAAAGTCGAGGGTCCGCCCGACAGTCGAGGACCTGGCTCCCATCGAGGGCCTGCTCGAGTCGAGGATCTGGTTCGAGGCCAGGGGGTCGAGTCTCACCGGATAACTATTCTCGAGGGTTGCCCCTTCGTGCGAACAGAGTTCCGTCTTCGAGGACATGCCCGTTCGTCGGGCGAAGTTTCGTCCTCGAGGCCAGTCCGTTCGCCCGAGTGAAACTTCATCCTCGAGGGGTCGCCCGGATCGCACCCTTGAGTGTACAGCGCCCGACCCAACCTGACCCAGATCCAGCCCTGTCCAGGCCCTCCGAGGACCGGTCGAGACCCGTCAACGTTGACAGTTGACCTGGCCCCACCTGTCAGTGACCAGATCCGTGGTCCCCACCTGTCAGCCACTAACTGGGACCCGTCGATACTAACGTCAGCATAACGTCAGCATGACATCATCTAGCCCCAGACCCGCGTCAGTGCTGACGTCAGCTCAGCCCCGGCTGCACTGTGCCTGCATGCCACATAGCCCAACCAGGAGCTGCCACGTGTCAGCACCAGGTTAATCCGCCCTTTTTCTTTTTCCAGAAAATAGAATAAACTTCGAAAATCCATAACTTCTTCATACGAACTCCGAAAAATATGAACCAGGTGTCCAAATTTTCATAAAAATGAGCTCTACGTCATAGGCTTGTGTATGAGTGCATTTGGAGTTATTGAATTTTATTGCTTCCTTGTGTTGACTCTATAGGAGCCGCTAACGTGGCTATTATGTCCCGTTTCAGAGGAGGAGTAGCTTGAGGAGGACGACTACGAGTACGAGGAGGAGCTCAGAGACGACTTCGCAGGTGCCACACCCCACCCAACCTCGTAGATCCTATTACGCATGGCATAATATCTAGCTGCTAGCGCTTTAATTATGAATATCACCAGATGATAGGTTGCTTGGTAGCGCTGCTTGATGAGCCTCTACCTTGTCGCAACCATACTCCTGCACACCTGCTGATAGGCTAGACGCTTTCTTGTTTACTTATGATGCCTTACTTCTACTACGCTTATATCTGTGTGATGATGATGCGTGGTGGAGAGCATGGTTATATGGTTAAGGCACGTGGTGCCACTTTACTCGGGGAGAGTGCTGCGTGCATCTTGGGTGTGTGGTGAGGGTTGAGTCGATCGGACAGGATTCTACGATGAGCCATATGGGCGAGTCTTGCTGGGGAATGTGTTCTGGGCATTCCCGTGTGAGGTGCTTGTGGCGGGCACATGGAGAGGTATAAGGAGATCCCGGGGGTGAGAACCTTCGTGGAGCGAAGCCCCGGGTAGGAGGTCCTGTTGTAGCACGAACTGTTGTAGTCCCAAAAGAGAAGATAATCCTATCTGATCCCCCTAGGACCTGATATCTCTTGAGGACCGGAACCTTGGGACTTACGTGCTCACCACTCGCTCTTGAATGGGCGGGAGACGGATGTCTGACTAGCTAGGACGATGCCACTACTACTAGGTTGTTAGCAGAAAGTGTCGGGAGGTACGGGCGTGGAGACCCACACCCTCCTTAGACAGCATAGTGACCACGGGGGCCCGGTACTATGTCTCACAGTCTCAGTGTGTCGGTGGTACCTATCCGGGATGTCGCAGTACTGAGTGGTAGGGTGGCATCGCACTGGTTAGAAAGCAGCCGGAATCAGCTTAGGCGGGGCACCGCCGATGATAGTGATCTTGTGGTTACGGGAGTACACGCTCTGCAGAGTTTAGGAATCTATATATATAGTTCGTGAGCCACAGGTATGGCTTTTTCCTAAGACCTACGCTTCTCGGGAGTAGTGAGAGGAGTCCTTCTATTTCTCCCCCTGGTGTTACCCTTTCGGCTGTGAGCCGCTGAGACAGGCTCCGAGAGGGAGTTGGACCTGTCGACTGAGTGCGAGAGGGTGAGATGTGTGTGATGGAGATGGAATGGGTTTGGATGTGTGGATGAGATGGGTTAAAACTTGATGAATTATATTATATAATACTGGTCACTGTTTGCATAGGAAACTACAGCCACATTTTAGGTCGATTTGATTATATCCTTTGCATCCCACCAAATACTACATAGCAAAAGCAAAACATAGGGTGGGTGATGTGGCCAGTACAAACCGTACTAAAAATTATTTGGCAGGTGAGCCCGACTACGACTATGACGATGAGGAGTAGACGTCTCGTTCCTACGCTCAGGCTTCTTTTGGAGATGTTTTGTACTTCCACCTTCTGCAGCCGTTCCAGAGGCTGCTGCTACTCTGATGACTCCGCCAGTGTGGTGATGAATTATTTATGTAATTTCCCCTAATTGTAATCTTTTGTACGATGTATGGATCCTGTATCGACTACTGCGGGATAATGAGATGGTTTGATACTTTGAACTATTATATTATCCGCCATTCTGTGCATTTTCCCTTCATGGATAATTGAGGATGTTTCAGAGTTAGCGAGAAAAATGTCCGTAACGTGAACGACAAGGGTACAAGTTGTAGTAATACCTTTACCGCCGCCATCCTTCTCTAAGGATGCCAAGTACTCCTTGTAGTTTCTTTTCCAGTGACCTTTCCCCTTACAGTAAAAGCAATATGAATTTGCAGATGGTCCAGCCTTGGTAGCAAATGGGTTTGGCTTAGAGATCTCATCTTTAGCCTTGCCCTTCTTCTTGCCCTCCTCTTGAACTGAGGTTGGTTCTAGACCACCAACACTTGGCTACTGCCAGCACCTTTCTTGATGTCAGCTTGTGCTGTTTTCAGCATGCCACACAATTCACTCAAGCCTCTCTCCGCCCCATGCATATGGTAGTTTGAGATAAAGTTTCCATAGCTAGGCGGAAGAGACGAGAGGATGAAATCAGTAGCCAACTCTTGGCCGATTGGGAAGCTTAGCATTTTCAACCTTTGAGTGTAACCAACCATCTTGATCACATGTGGTCCTACTGCTGCGCCTTCTGCAAGCTTGGTTTCCACAAGCGCCTTAGAGACATTGAACCTTTCAATCCTGGCCTACGTGCAAAACATCTCCTCAAGTGCCACGATCAAATCGTTTGCGGAGTGATTGTTATCAAACTGCATCTGCAGATCAGATTCCATGCAAGCAAGCATAAGGCAACTCACTTCAAGATCAGCATCACATGCTCTCCTATAAGCAGCAGGTGCATTTTCATTAGGCTCATCTGGTAATGGGGTGTCTAGAATTTCTTCCTTTTTCTTAGCCCGGAGAACAATTCTTAGGTTGTGGATCCAATCCGCATAATTTTTTACATTCAACTTATCTTGCTCAAGAATTGAACACAAAGTAAATGGTTGATTGCGGGCGACCATTTATCTACAGCAAAATTAATGCAAAATACTAAGACAAATGTATCTATGAAGAGTAAATCATATCAAATAGACTTTACTCCCTATAAAATCAATATCCCTCAATTGATACTTAGTGATTCAAGACCCACAACTAACATGCCGACCAGTGAACTTTAGCATCACCGCTGGTTAGTATGGTAGATCGGTAAGCAACACCTTGCTAATCATATCTCGTATGACTCTTGTTGTTGGGCCAGCATCTCTATGCCGAGCACTCAACCTTCCATGCTTCAAGATCCCTAACCGTTAGGATGATCTTGTTTAAGTAACCAAACCTTCTTACAGTAAGTATGTGATACGAACCTGCCTAGTCAAGGAAAACCAATGGCACCCTAATTTCATAGACCCACCACCAATCGTACAAGACTTGTGACAGTGCAAGATTTGGGGAAGCATGTAACTTAAATATTACTGAGGGATCGTCCTACTTCATTACCACATAAACATAGACAAAATATTATAGCATATGAAAGCAGAACATTGTAAGAATGACATAAACACAGATATGACTTGGTATAGCCCATTGTTCCTTTGAGATCTCCATCTCAACGTCAATCTGCTCATCATGGTGATCTACATCTCCATGGTCCGTATATGTCATCCATCTATGGTGCATCCTCCAAGGCTAGCTGACATAGATTGGCACGCATGCCATTACATTAGTTGACAATACATCTAAGGCTCCTGCTTGTATTGTCTTCATGACGTGGAAGCCATGAACTAATTACATACATGCATCTCATACACATAAGGGCCATACTAATCACAAATTTCTGCAAAACAGAGTTAGCGGATATCGATGTCTAAGATTGCATGACCTAAACAGTTCTCAGAAACCCTAGTGCCCGATAATAGATCCCATTTACTACCGCCGCACATCGCATGTGCTCAGCACTTGACCTAAGGCTCAATTCGATCAATCTGATTGATCTTAAACTCGCCATGATTGGTTTTACATGTATCACTTAACTCAGATGGCGGAATTCTGACCGGTGCGAGTAGATCGTTACAAGACCAACGTGGCAAGACGATGAAACAAGATTTGAGAAATAGTGCATATCATCATATGTGCACAATAGGACCTATAACAAAGCAGCTACAGCTTCGATACCACTGTAGGGTTATGAGGGTGCTACACTAGCCAGAAAACAAAATTTTTCTACCTCATAAACCAGAATCTACTGCTAGATATAGGTCATAGGATTACCACTAGACGCACAAGTGCAGCGGAAGACTCGATGTAGTCGAATGCTTCACAGCAGTGCCGTGCAGTTGTGTGGTCGTCTGTCAAGTACACCCTTCACTTTGGATCTCCTGAGCACGTTCTTGACCACGTTCAGCAAGTCGTTGACCAGTCCAACTGGGCACTGACTAGTTGCCAACCATCGTGACTGACCAGGTCCATCCCTGTGCCACAGATGTAGCACCTCCGAGGTATCACACACGTACAGGGAGAAGCAATGCGCAACCGGACTGCTAGGTCCACGAAGAGCAAAGGCGTGAGCGTGGGGTGGGTGACGGTGGCTGAATTGATTAGATTAGGTCTGATTAGATCCATTTGCCTCACCCCTACCGTTGCTTATATAGGCGTCCCTATGCGACCCCAACCTGGAGGCCCATCAGGAAACCTAAGCCTTATCTAATCCGGGTCCAACTCGAACTAGGCTTCTAGCCCTTAAGCGTGCGACCCTATGGGTTCACATACACGTATACATGGACCTAGTACTCTACTCGCCCAATAGTTGACAGTGGCCTCTAGCAAGACATGACAACTCCTATGTGTACACAAAGATCATATCAGACGAACCACTACGACCACATACAAATTATTCCCTTTGCCACTGATATATGGTTCAACTCGTGGGTTAACACTTAACCCAAGCACGACCATGCATTTGTTGATCCAATCACTTGAGTGATCCAGTGATATCTCCCTCATACAGAGAGGGGCAAATTCCATCTTTATTGGGAATATGCCCTAGAGCTAATCATGTAGATGATGATATTCCGATTGTATCCATGATTAATAGTGTTCATTGAATATCCATTATAGACAACTTGTATTGATTGGCGATTATGTGAATCGTTTGTGGAACTCAATTACTTGAATGGTTACTCTAAAGTTGTCCTGGTCGACGTTCTTGTGAGAACACACTTCAATATTAGACCAGCACATGTATTAGTTGATGGCTATGTTTCACAAGTTATGGACATGGTGATTTCAAACTAATAATATGGGCACATGTGAGACATGTAGGCTGGACTGACCCGACATGAGAAAGTCTCTATTCACATCATGTACATTATGTCCTTAGACCTAAGATTGTGATATGTACTCAAGATGTGAAACAGCCGACTTAGGGACTATCAAACGCTGCTCCAAAACTAGGTAGTTATAAAGGTGGTCTTCGGGTAGTCAAAAAGCATGCTTTGAGATATAGACAATCAAGATGGAATTTTTCCCTCTCTACGCGAGAGAGATATCACTGGATCACTCAAGTGATTGGATCAACAAATGCATGGCCATGCTTGGGTTAAGTGTTAACCCATGAGTTGAACCATATATCGAGTGGCAAAGGGAATAACTTGTATGTGGTCATAGTGGTTCATCTGATATGATCTTTGCGTGCACATAGGAGTTGTCATGTCTTGCTAGAGGCCGCTGTCAACTATTGGGCGAGTAGGAGTACTCGGCCCATGTCAATGTGTGCGTGAACCCATAGGGTCGCACGCTTAAGGGGCTGGAAGCCTAATTCGGGTTGGACCCGAATTAGATAAGGCTTAGGGTTACTAATGGGCCTCCAACTCGTGAGCTCATTGGGGACACCTATATAAGCAAGGGGTAGGGGCATGATCAGGTTTACACACACGCCTTTGGCAGCCGCCGTCGCCCTCCCCATGCTCACGCCTTCTGCTCCTCGTGGACCTAGCAGTCCGGAGGCGCATTGCTTCTTCCCTGCACGTGTGGGATTCCTCGAAGGTGCTGCATCTCGAGCACTGGGACGAACTGCGTGAGATGATTGAGGTGACGAATGACCACACAACTGCACTGCCTGCTATGACGCGTACGACTACATCGAGTCATCTTCCGCTACACCTGCACGTCTAGTGGTAATCCCGTAACCTGTAACTAGCAGTAGATCCTAGTTTATGAGGTCAAAAATTTTTGTTTTGTGGCTAGCGTAGCAACGTCATAACCCTTCAGTGGTATTAGAGTCGTTACTGCCTCGTTATAGGTTCAGTTTTGTGCATATGGTGATATGTGTGGTTGTAGATGAGTCTCTAACCGTGGTTCGTCATCTTGCCATGTTGGTCTTGAAATGATCTACTCATACCAGTCAGAATTCTGCCATCCGAGTTAAGTGATTCATGTAAATCCAATCATGGTGAGTTAGAGATCAATCAGATTGATCGAATTGAACCCTAGGTCAAGTGCCAAGCGCATATGATGCGCGGCGGTCATAGAAGGAATTTACTACTCTAAATGAAAATCATAGAGAATGAAATTTTACATCTAGTTCTCTGCCACTTCATTGCATTTGGCAAAATTAGCATTGCAAAATAAGGCTTGGAAAATAGAGTTTTCTGCATTGCAAGATTAGACGTCGGATTCAGATAACTCTGTTTTACAGGTATTGATGACTGGTATAGCCCTTATGTGTATGTGATCCATGTATGTATTTAATTCATGGCTTGCATGTCATGAGGACAATATGGGCAGCAGCCACATATGTATTGTCAAAATTAATGTAATGGCCTGTGTGCCAATCTGTGATGATCTATCCGCGACTATGTAATTTCATTTTATTTGCGCTAGTAGTAGCTAGTCTTGGCGGAATCATCACTGAGGGATGGCATACTTGAATCATGGAGATGGAGATCGCCATGATGCACAGATTGAAAGAGATGGAGATCTCCAAAGGAATAATGGGCTATACCAAGTCATGTCTGTGTTATGCCGTTCTTACTATGTTCTACTTTCACATGCTATTATGTTTTTGTCTAATTGCATGTGGTAGTGAAGTAGAACGATCCCTCAGCAATGTTTAAGTTAAATGCTTCCCCAAACCTTGCACTGTCATAAGTCTGGTACAATCGGTGGTGGGTCTATGAAATTAGGGTGCCACTGGTTTTCCTCGACTAGGCAGGTTCGTATCGGATACTTTATGCAAGAAGGTTTGGTTACTTAAACAGGGTCATCCTAATGGTTAGGGACCTTGGAGCATAGGTAGGTTGAGCATAGCATAGAGATGCTGCCCAACAACAAGAGTCATATGTGATATGATTAGCAAGGTGTTGCTCACCGATCTACCATGTCTTCTAGCGGTGATGCTAAAGCTCACTAGTTGACTTGTTAGTTGTGGGTCTTGAATCACTAAGTATCAATTGAGGGATATTGATTTTAGTGGGAGTAGATTTTATTTTGATATAATTTACTCTTTCATGGATACATTGTCTTAGTATTTTGCGTTACTTTTATTGTAGATGGCCGCTCGCAATCAACCATTTTCTTTGTGTACAATTCTTGAGAAAGATAAGTTGAATGGAACAAATTACACGGATTGGATCCGCAACGTGAGAATTGTTCTTAGGGCTAAGAAAAAGGAAGAAATTCTAAACAACCCATTACCAGATGAGCCTGATGAAAATGCAACTGCTACTGAGAAAAACGCTTACAAGAAAGCATGTGATGCGGATCTTGAAGTGAGTTGCCTCATGCTTACTTGTATGGAACCTGATCTGTAGATGCAGTTCGACAACAATCATTCAGCGAACGATATGATCATGGCACTTGAAGATATGTTCCAAACTCAAGCATGGACTGAAAGGTTCAATGTCTCTAAGGTGCTTGCAGTAACCAAGCTAGCAGAGGGCACAACTATTGGTCCACATGTAATCAAGATGGTTGGTAACACTCAGAGGTTGGAGAAGCTAGGCTTCCCAATTGGCCAAGAGTTGGCTACTGATTTCATTCTTGCATCACTTTCGGCCAGCTATGGAAACTTCATCCCAAACTACCATATGCATGGAGTGGAAGAGGGGCTTGAATGAACTTTGTGGCATGCTGAAAACAGCAGAGGCTGACATCAAGAAAGGTGTCGGCAGTAGCCAAGTGTTGGCGATCCAGAACTGACCTCGTTTTAAGAGGAAGGGCAATTCTTGGAGGAAGAAGAAGGGCAAGGCTAAAGATGAGATCTCTAAGCCAAACCCATTTGCTACCAAGGCTGGACCATCTGCAAATTCAGATTGCTTTTATTGTAAGGGAAAAGGTCACTGGAAAAGAAACTGCAAGGAGTACTTGGCGTCCTTAGAGAAGGATGGCGGCGGTAAAGGTACTGCTACTACTTGTACTCTTGTTGTTCATGTTACAGACATTTTTCTTGCTAACTCTTATATCAATTCTTGGGTATTTGATATCGGATTGGTTGCTCATATTTGCAATACAATACAGGGAATGATAAGAAGTAGAAGCGTGGAGAAAGGAGAAGTTGATTTCCGCATGGGCAATAATGCAAGAGTTTCTGCATTGAACATCGGGATGATGCAACTTTCCTTGCTGTCAGGATTTATTTTGGAATTGAATAATTGTTATTTTGTTCCTAGTTTAAGTCAAAACATTGTGTCACCTTCATTCTTGATGAAGGATGGTTATTCATTTGCGAGTAAAGACAATGGTTGTGTGATCTCAAAGAATGATGTGTTTGTGGCTTTTGCATCCATTGTGAATGGGTTATTTATTTTAAATCTTGATGATGCACCTGTCTATAATGTTAGTGCTAAACGGCCTTGGCTTAATGAGTTAAGTCCAAAACGGCCTTGGCTTAATGAGTTAAGTCCTACCTATATGTGGCATTGTCGTTTGGGTCATATAAGTGAGAATCGCATGAAGAGGCTCCATGATGATGGTCTTCTAACTTCATTTGATTTTGAATCATACGAGACATGTGAGGCTTGCTTGCTAGGCAAGATGACCAAGGCGCCATTCAAAGAATTTCCTGAGAGGGCATCTGACTTGTTGGAACTTGTACATACTGATGTATGTGGACCAATGAGCATGATAGCTAAAGGAGGATTTCAATACTTCATAACTTTTACTGATGACTTTAGTAGATATGGATATGTCTACCTAATGAAGCATAAGCCTAAAACATTTGAAAAGTTCAAAGAATTTTAGAATAAAGTAGAGAATCAACATGGCAAGAAGATCAAGGCCTTGTGATCTGATCATGGAGGCGAATATCTAAGTCACGAGTTTAGCAATCATCTTAAGAGTTGTGGAATTGTTCCACAGCTTACGCCACCCGGAACGCCTCAGAGAAATGGCATGTCTAAGCAACGTAATCGAACCTTGTTGGACATGGTTTGGTCTATGATGAGCCAGTCGGACCTACCTTTATCATTTTGGGGATACGCTCTAGAAACAGCCGCTTTAACATTGAATATGGTACCATCTAAGTCCGTAGTTAAGACACCATATGAGATGTGGACTGGTAAGAGTCCCAGTTTGTCTTTTCTAAAAATTTGGGGTTGTGAAGTTTATGTTAAATGACTTATATCTGATAAACTAACACCCAAATCGGACAAGTGCTTTTTCGTGGGATATCCGAAGGAAACTTTAGGGTATTATGTCTATAACCGGTTAGAGGGCAAAGTGTTTATTACTCGAAACAGTGTTTTCTTAGAGAAAGAGTTTCTCAAAAGAGAAAAGAATGGACAAAAGGTGTATCTTGAAGAAGTTCAAGATAAGCCAGTAGGGACTGACTCTATGAGTGATGCTAATGTAGCAGAGCAAGTTGAGACACCCTGGCAGTGGAGACACCGCCACAACCATGATGATCAGTGAGATTTCGCGCATTGCGTGGGGATTTGTTATTGTTAGACGATGACGAACCTGCGGATTATGCGGAAGCTATGATGGATCCAGATTCCGAGAAATGGCAAAGTGCCATGAGATCCAAGATAGATTCCATGGGAGACAATCAAGTTTGGAACTTGGTTGACCCGCCTGATGGTGTTAGACCCATAGAGAGCAAATGGATCTTTAAGAAGAAGAAGGATATGGATGGAAATGTTCACGTCTATAAAGCTTGACTTGTTGTAAAATGTTTTTGGCAAGTTCAAGGAATTGACTACGACGAGACATTCTCGCCGGTAGCGATGCTTAAATCTATTCGGATCATTCTAGCAATTGCTGCATATTTCGATTATGAGATATGGCAGATGGATGTTAAAACAACCTTTCTAAATGGGTATTTAGAAGAGGACGCGTATATGATATAGCCCAAAGGTTTTGTTGATCCTAATAATGCTGGAAAGATATGCAAGCTTAAGAAATCTATTTATGGGTTAAAGCAAGCATCTCGGAGTTGGAATATTCGTTTTGATCAGGTAGTCAAAGGGTTTGGCTTCCATCAGAATGAAGAAGAACCTTGTGTTTACCAGAAGGTAAGTGGGAGCGCTATTGTGTTTCTGATCTTGTATGTGGATGACATACTATTGATTGGGAATGATATTCCTATGTTGCAATCTATAAAGACTTCACTGAATAATAGTTTTTCTATGAAGGATTTAGGAGAAGCAGCATACATCTTAGGAATTAAGATCTATAGAGATAGGTCGAGAAGGCTAATAGGATTAAGCCAAGACACATACATTGACAAGGTGTTGAAACGGTTCAACATGGAATAGTCCAAGAAAGGGTTCTTACCTATGTCACATGGTATGCGCTTTAGTGACAAGCAGTGTCCTTCATCAGATGAAGAGCACAACTGCATGAGCAAGGTTCCATATGCTTCGGCCGTTGGTTCCATCATGTATGCCATGAAATGTACTCGCCCAGATGTCTCATATGCTCTAAGTGTTGCGAGCAGGTACCAAGCTAATTTGGGTGAACCTCACTGGATGCTTGTTAAGAACATCCTAAAGTACTTACGAAGGACTAAGGATGTGTTCCTAATCTATGGAGGTGAGGAGGAGCTCGTTGTAAATGGTTACACCGATGCTAGCTTCCAAACCGACGGGGATGACTCACTATCTCAATCAGGTTTTGTGTTCACAATAAATGGTGGTGCAGTTAGCTGAAAAAGTTCCAAGCAGGAGATGATATCCGATTCTATAGCAGAAGTCGAGTACATTGCAGCTTCTGGCGCTGCAAAGGAAGATGTTTGGTTGAAGAGGTTCCTCATTAAGCTTGGTGTGTTTCCGAATGTGTCAGACCCATTGAATTTACATTGTGATAACAATGGGGCAGTTGCACAGGCTAAGTAGCCTAGGGATCACCAGAAGAACAAACATGTACTCCGAAAGTTTCATCTCATTTGAGAGTTTGTGAAACGAGAAGAGATCAAATTGTGCAAAATACATATAGATTTAAATGTAGCAGATCCTTTGATAAAGGCTCTTCCATAGTCTAAGCATGAGGTGAACATGAGGTCTATGGGTATTAGACATCTAAGAGATTAACTCTAGTGCAAGTGGGAGACCGTTGGAATATATGCCCTAGAGCTAATCATGTAGATGATGATATTCTGATTGTATCCATGATTAATAGTGTTCATTGAATATCCATTATAGACAACTTGTATTGATTGGCAATTATGTGAATTGTTTGTGGAACTCAATTACTTGAATGGTTATTTTAAAGTTGTCCCTGGTCAGCGTTCTTGTGAGAACACACTTCAATATTAGACCAGCACATGTATTAGTTGATGGCTATGTTTCACAAGTTATGGACATGGTGATTTCAAACTAATAATATGGGCACATGTGAGACATGTAGGCTGGACTGACCCGACATGAGAAAGTCTCTATTCACATCATGTACATTATGTCCTTAGACCTAAGATTGTGATATGTACTCAAGATGTGAAACAGCCGACTTAGGGACTATCAAACGCTGCTCCAAAACTAGGTAGTTATAAAGGTGGTCTTCGGGTAGTCAAAAAGCATGCTTTGAGACATAGACAATCAAGATGGAATTTTCCCTCTCTACGCGAGAGAGATATCACTGGATCACTCAAGTGATTGGATCAACAAATGCATGGCCATGCTTGGGTTAAGTGTTAACCCATGAGTTGAACCATATATCGAGTGGCAAAGGGAATAACTTGTATGTGGTCGTAGTGGTTCATCTGATATGATCTTTGCGTGCACATAGGAGTTGTCATGCGTTGCTAGAGGCCGTTGTCAACTATTGGGTGAGTAGGAGTACTCGACCCATGACAATGTGTGCATGAACCCATAGGGTCGCACGCTTAAGGGGCTGGAAGCCTAATTCGGGTTGGACCCAAAATAGATAAGGCTTAAGGTTACTAATGGGCCTCCAACTCGTGAGCTCATTGGGGACGCCTATATAAGTAAGGGGTAGGGGCATGGTTAGGGTCACACACACGCCTTTGGCAGCTGTCATCGCCCTCCCCGTGCTCGCGCCTTCTGCTCCTCGTGGACCTAGCAGTCCGGAGGAGCATCACTTCTTTCCTGCACGTGTGGGATTCCTTGAAGGTGCTGCATCTGGAGCACTGGAACAGACCGCGCGAGAGGATTGAGGTGATGGATGACCATGCAACTGCACTGCCTGCTGTGACGTGTACGACTACATCGAGTCAACTTCCGCTGCACCTGCGTGTCTAGTGGTAATCCCGTATCCTGTAGCTAGCAGTAGATCCTGGTTTATGAGGTCAAAAATTTTTGTTTTCTGGCTAGCGTAGCAACCTCATAACCCTTCAATCTTGACTGTCCATGTCTCATAGCATGTTTCCCGACTACCCGAAGACCACCTTTATAACTACTCAGTTACGGAGCAACGTTTGGTAATCCCTAAGTAGCCATTTCACATCTTGAGTACATACCACAATCTCAGGTCTAAGGACATAACGTACATGACATGAATAGAGACTATCTCTTATCGGGTCAGTCCAGCCTACATGTCTCACATGTGCCCACATTATTAGTTCGACATCTCATGTCCATGACTTGTGAAACATAGCCATCAACTAATACATGTGCTGGTCTAATATTCAAGTGTGTTCTCACAAGAACGCCAACCAGGGACGAATATAGAATAACCATTCAAGTATTGAGTTCCACAAACAATTCACATAATTGCCAACCAACACAAGTTGTCTATAATGGATATTCAATAAACACTTTAATGCATGTCATAGATACAATAAGAATATTATCATCTCTATGATTACCACTAGGGAATGTTCTCAACAATTGGCATCCTCATGTGGCTTCCCACAGAATGGATTTGCTTGCACCATATTGATAAGCGCAGGCTTGAGCTCAAAAGTTGCATCCCCAAGTTCGGCTGCGGACCCGTGGCGACATAGTCAGCCGACGGTGAAGAGTACTCAGAGATGGTATTTTGGGCGGCCATAGCTTCCTTAAAGATTGGTGCTAGGCTTCCTTCCACGAGCGAATTCAATAGTGTGGCTTCCCTTGAATTGGAATTCACTCACACTGCCTAGCTTTACAATAAATAAAAAACAAAGGTAGGGGGTTAAACCCCTCTATGGCTAATTGATAACTAAACTGATAGTAGACTCTGGATTCACTTTTATTAAAATTCCTAGGCTGACGCTTTCCCCGGCAACGGTGCCAGAAATGCTTGTTGGCAAATCTTAACGTCACTACCAAAGATTGACAATGACACCAAAAATGCCTGTGGGGGTAATTCTAAGTCTATTGGATAATTCCGCAAGCGCACAGAATATACCATTGTAGCACTTCACCCGAGAGTATTCCAAGGTATCATAATTTATATTTTCCCAGGGAAAGGTAGTAGCTAGGAATATTTAATAAAAGGGGAAAGATATCCTTGTGTCTACTACAATCTAGTATCACTAGTGTAAAAGGAGGGTAAGTAAATAAATGGGAAGGATAAGTAAATGACCACAAAGATCCTAATATAAAGATAACTGGTAGATAGCTAGCTAGGTGGGAGGACAACGAGTGAGTAAAGGACTCCTATGTATCTTACTTTGCTTCTATGCACTTAATCTTGACATATAACTGATTCAAATAGACTGGTGCCTTACTACTTGCATGGTGGGGATAGGCGAGAAAGCAGGAGACAGAACTCCTACTAAAGCAGCTAGACTCTTATGGGCGTCCTACGTTTGAAAAACTAGTCCGAATGTGGTGAGAGAACCCTAATGCCACCCGAGACCTATCACCTCTCGAGAATGCGCTCACGAACTATCCGTGTGGACTAGCGGCAATCAAAGATAAGACTAAGTCTGAGCACCATGCTCACACTTACTCTTACAACTCTAACTAACGATCAGATAGTTAGAGCTCCTATGTAAAATAGGACAATGATACACATAAGGCCTTGGTTATAGGAAACCAATCCAACTAAGGCAACTATACTACTAAGACAAGCACACAACAATACTATAAAGACTATAGACTTGCACTAAGTAAACGCTAAGTAAAGCAAGAATAAATATATTAATAAAAGGAAAGTCTTACAAAAGAGAAAAGATACAAGAGCTATACCAGACTCTCCAAAATACGACTCCGAAAACCCCGAGTTTCACTCGACTCGACTCTAACTCCCACTCTAGACTAACTACTACTATAGCTTGGAGCTTGGATAATGGATCAAATGATCTTGTGATGCCTTCCAAGGGTGGTGGCAGCCTCCTTATATAGGGGAAGGAGAGGGGGTGCCACATCAGCTATCTATGTGCTCCTCCTCTCTATACCCTTGGATGAACCGACTATGAAACTGCCTCAAATGGACGCTCGTGATGAAGCATGGTGCATAGCGGCATATAGGAGGTCGGTGAGGGGCCAACCGACCTTGGGGCCCACAAGGTGGGGGTTGGTCGACCCCCTCACTGGCAGGTGGGCCTAGCTAGAGCTTCTATAAGGTGTCCCCACCTGTCATGCGAAGTTGTTCGGTGTTCTTCCAAATATGTCACATTGCTTGATTCCTTGTGGGCACATCAATCCATGTGCAACAATACTCACCGTTGAATGAAAACACATGTTGATTTGATGGTTGATTTGGTCTCTAGGGACCTTGACATGGATCATGCTTGGAGCTCAGGTCAAGGTAAGCTCAAGGGGGTTGGCCGACCCCCTCATTGGGTCCCACCAAGGTGCATTTTGTTGTTTCCTAAAATCACGTGCTAAGAGTACAGGTGGAACTAATTATTGATAAAATATGCTGATGTTATGCTATTCTTCCTTGGAACCGAGTCATATTGACGGTGTTTTGAGTGTAGATTTTCATGGCATATCCACCGTTAATAGTTCCTTCCATAGCGTTTCAATTCCCAACAATCCCCAACATTGTTGTGCAAAGGGGCATTTCCAGAACAACTATTCCACCAATTCTTCCACTTGAGGCAAGCAGAAAACATAGTTGAAGCTTTCCAAAATTATTTGTTTCCTTCTTAGGATGTTTTTTGTGCTCAATCTACCTTTAAAGGCAGCCAAAAAAAGACATTATGCTTTGGTTGACATGGTGACTTCCATAGGAGCTTGAATGCTGGATCTACAAAATTTTGGCTACCCACTAGTTTTGTATATGATATTGCAGACTTAAAGAACTGAGCATGGCCTAGGCCAGTCCATGAGTCTTTTATATTCATGTCCAAGCCTTGGTTCTGGACAATTCTTGTATAGCCATAGCCTGGTCGAAGGCAATCTGTGACATTGGAAGGGAGAAAAGGCTTGTGAAGTTCTCAGAGCTAGTTGCCATGTTGACTGAGATGTTCTTGTTCAGTGCAAAGGAGAAAGCTTGTGGGAATTGATCTTTCAGGCAAAGAGAGCCCCACATGTCATTCTAGAAGAAACAGTTTTACTATATCCCTCCACCAGAAGGAGCCTTTTTTGTGATCCCTGGAAGTTTGCCATTATTGTAGTGCTTTTCCCAAACAATGTTGACCTAGGGTATGTCTTTTCTATTGAAGAACTTATCCAAGTTCTTCATTAGAAGAGCTTGGTTCTATGATTGCAGGTCAATTACCCCTAGTCCCATTCTTCCTTTGAAACACAAACCATTTTCTAGGCTGCTTTTGAAAAACACCCACCATTGACATTATTTCCCCTCCATAGACAGTTCTTTCTAAATTTGTCAATCTGCTTGATCACTCCCTTTGGTAATTCGAGGGAGCACATGTAGTACGTTGGAAGGGCACTAAAAACTGCATTGGTTATCTGCAATCTTCCAGCTTTATTAAGCATTGAGGTGACACCACCCAGTCTTCTTTCACATTTACTTACCAGGGGAAGGAAATCTACAATTTTGGGTTTTGTAGTTCCCAAAGGCAAACCTAGGTAGGTAAAGGGTAGAGCTCCCTTTGAACACCCAAAAGTTCTTGCAAGCAGGTCCAATTTGTCATCAGCTATGTTTATAGGAAGCATCATTGTCTTGTTGTAATTTACTCTCAGACCAGTTCATTTGGAGAAGTTTTGTAGGACTGTTTTCAAGAAGAACAACTGTCTTTGGTCTCCTTCTAGGAATATTAAGGTATCATCAGCATATTGGCTCTAGCATGAGCGGATCGTTGAAGATGGCGACGTTGACCTCCCACGGCTGCTTGCATTGGCGCCTCCTGCGATGATGACGGACACCAATAGTGCCCTCGACCTTCCCCTGCGCGGCGCCGCTCAAGCCATCTGGTGCATGCGAGGAGGGCAGCAGGCCACTACCCGCTAGCGTCGCCGTGGAAGGGGCCGGGCACAGAATTTGTCCAACCACGATAGAGGTCGTGTGCTCCATGACTTGCCCTATGGAGCAAGACTTGCCCGACACCGAGGTGAATGGCAAGCGTGGACAATGACTGCACAAGGTCCAATGGCGAGGCACCCCGCCGCCCTGGTCGCCGAGGTGCACGAAGGACTGGGTAAGCTTGCAGTCACAGGCGCGGTGTCCCGTTCTCCAGCAGTGCAGGCAGACCACAGTGACATGGTCTCCGCTCATGCAATTGAAACAAAGCCCAACCAAGAACGGCGGGACCTAGCAGTGCCTGGAGACTCGAGGACATTCCCGGTGTCGCTGGCGGCTCTCGACGAGCGTGTATCCCTCGGTGTTGACGCACCCACCAAAGCGGGGAATGTGGAGTCGTTGACGGTGGGAGCATGCATCCCCCAACGGCACGAGAGAGGCAAGCCGCGGAGCTCAACGTCTCTGGAACTCCCGCGGTGGAGTGGCGCCCACACCGGAGGCCGCCGCAGTCCTCCTCCTGTGCCGCCGACGCTGGCGACTGTGCCTGAGTGCCCGCCCTCCATCCGCGCCCTCGACGGAGGGGTCAGTAGTGCTGGCGACGGGGCTCACTAGTCACTACACGGGCCGGGGCTGGCGCCGACTAGGAAATAGGAAATGTATCAACCACTTGATTACGAGTGATTATGAGTCACAATGATAAGGAAGCAACAGACGACGCCTAAGATTATGAGTTCAATTTGATCTCTCCCATGACAGTACCTGCGTTTGTTCCGTGCGACTTCGTTTCAGTATCATATAACAGCTTGTATACACCTCAGTACCAAAGAATATACTCGGTAAATTCATAACGACTTGGTTTGGCGGCAGCTCCCCTGCAGCAATAACATGAGAAATTCTGGCAACAGCTTCCCCACAGCAATAATCAGAGAAATTATTGTAACTGTACCTTGATTCTTCTCATAGGATTTCTTCTCATCAAGAGTCCTTTTAGAAAGTCCACTTCGTGCACATTCGGTACTAAATTGCTTAATTTGGATGCGCACGTGAGTGACTCGTGTGATCCCTGTTCATATGTTTTCTTGTATGTTACTGGTGGGCTTGTGTTCGTCGATGACCTCCTTTTTCTTGCTGGGAGCTCCTATGGATTCATATTATCAAATGGTGGTCCTTGAATCACTCATAATGCTTATACTATCAATGGATCTTGCTCCATGGCGCAGTACTATTTGAGGGCTTGAAAGTGAAACCATCAAATCTAGTGCCACTCAGAACCGCTACCTCTGTCCATGCTCAAGCTGGTCACAACAATAGCGTGTATTATCATTTTTGTTAAAAGCTACTCCCTCCGTTCCAAATTAATTCCAAGAATCTTGGAGTGTCAAACATCTCAAGTTTCACCAAAATTATAAAAAAACAATGAGATTTATGACATTAAATATGTAAGAAAATACAATTAATAATGAATCTAATCATAAGTATTATTATCTTATGGTTAAAATTGAGATGATTTAACTCTAAGATTCTTAAAATAGATTATAACTTAGGATGGAGGAGTAACAAATACCGTCATCAATGCCATGAACGAACTTATGTGCCATGACAAAGAAATATGTACGTCAAATTTGTAAAGGTTAGATGGGTGTTCAAGTGTGGTCGATTAATGGAGCAAAGAAATAATGTGTTTGCGACACTCTTTTAAAGAAAAGCAGTGTTTCAACACATAGGGGTGTATGCATGCGTTAGCACCTTAGTGTGTTTGTGTGTGTTAGCACCTCAGGGACAATTTTGGATAGCAATAGCATGGCTCACAAGATACAGTGTGTGTTAGCAGTTAGCACCTCATCAGTGTGTGTGTGTGTTAGCACCTTATCTTCTTTGGTAAATGTGTTCTAGATGTGCCTGGACAGAGTGGTGGAAGCCACCACCCTAGAGCCCGCGATGGTCAGAGGCGCACACCGGCATGTGTCCACACTGGACAGAAAAGGGTGCCGGTCATGGCCACATTGCGCGGATTCATTGTTGGAATTGTCCGAGATGGTGGAAGGCGCGAACCAACAACTGCCCGTGCCAAGACGAAGGAGGGTGTCAGTGACCGCCACACCTCATGGAGGCATTCCTAGACTTGTCTGCAATGGCGGGAGGCGTGCACCAGCAAGCGTCGACGAGTATATGGGGTGCCGGTTGCTGCAACAATGCACGGAGCCACTGTCGGACTTGCCCACGATAGTGGAAGGCGTATGCGTCTACACTTGGACAAGGGGTGCTTTCTGCCGCCACACCTCATGGAGCCATTCTCGGGCTCACCAATGACGGTGGAAGGAGCACACCAACGTAGCGTCCCATGCGTAGATGGTAGCCCACTCTTGCGCCCTAGCGCGACCTCGCTCGCATAGTAGGGGACCGCCAAAGCCTGCAGCCCTCAAGTGGGACACATCGCGCCCGAACCATATGCCCCCACGCGGAACTCCCAATAAAAACACATTAACAGCCAGGGAAACATGAGATCAAGACCGAAGGGGTTGGATCTGAGCTCAACTAGCTTCAGGTAGGAGCTGCAACACCAAGTCACTAGATCGATGCTGGAGAAGGTGGCCGCCATCCACCATGCCACCACATCATAAGGTTGCCCCGTCCTCGGCCGCCAATGGTGCCCGACACATCATCCACCAGCTAGCTAGGGAGGCCGCCCTGGCTACTGAGCACCATCCCCGCATTATTAGTTGTGCTTGCAACTAGCCTAGATGAGAGAGCCTAGCCGCCCTTATCTTAGGGAGCTGCGCGGGCCGCCCGACATGTCCCTTCAACAGTGGCGTGGGGAAGGGAAAGGAGGGACGAATGAGTTAACTATTGTTTCCGTTCCTCAAGCATGCAGGGGGGAGGGGGGCTTAACCATTCTGAATTTCAGCTTGAGGCAACTAAACTTGCAAGAACCGTTGAGGACTTCGATGATTACTTAGGGCAACCTAAATTATGAAACCTGACTTGGCAAGTGCACTTCAAAGAACCGTTGAGTACTTTGGTGATTACTTAATTTACACAATTGACATAAGGAAGTCCTCAATGGATACCATCTAAAGGAAAATATAGTGGGATTTTGGTGTGTGCGGTGGGTGGGTGCGCGCACGTTTGTCTGCACGTGCGTGCATGTGTGTGAAGGGGGGTTTGGCATTGCATCCCTATTTATTATTTTCAGAACATATATTAATTACCCTATATATGTAATTTATATATATTAATTTTCTCCATCATGCAATCTATACCTGATAATTTATATGTGTTCATAGTTTCAGTTCAGCATGACCCAAAAGGTTGTCTTAGCCATCCGAAGTTGTACAAGCTGAAGGAGACCAGAAAGGCTACGAATAACTTCAGGCAAACAAATACTTTGGGAGACAAAGGATATGGAATAGTATACATGGATGATTTGGATGGCATAACTTTTGTTGTTAAAAGACCGAAGCATCATGATTCAGCATGTTGGGGATGATCAATACCACACAGAAATTGAAACCGACACTGATTTTCTAGATGTTGGTAAAGGAAATTTTATGATTCTTCTTGCCCTTTGGGATAGAAACCTGAGAGCTAATTTTATGATTCTTCCTGCTTCTGTGTCTCGCACACAACATTTACATTATTACATATAGCCATATATTGCTAATGAGGAAACAAACACATTTGTTCACTTGTTTTTCACAATCTGTATTTCTGATGAACTTTATACACTCATCACATGTTTTATACACTCACTTTGATCCTATGTATATTTGTCCGTATTAATGCTTGTGTATCATCCTGTATACTGTCTCCATCAACATATATTATTCTAAGGCTTAGCAAGAAACCAAATATTGGCATCTAGACCTTGCTAAAGGGTAAGGTATGGCAAGGAGAAAAATTGAGATCAAGCCCATCAAGAATGAGAACACAAGTTAGGTTTGCTTCTCCAAGCGCCGCTAGGGCCTGTTCAAAAAGGCTAGTGAGCTCTCCATTCTGTGTGGAGCAATGGTTGGTTCTATTGTTTTCTCAACCTCTGGTAGGTCCTTTTCTTTCATCTATCCATCCATCGATCCATCCATTGATGATGTTGCTAACCGATTCATCAATTCAGTCGTTCATGATGGTCCTGCTTCGAGTGGACCATGATAATAGCTAGGCTGTAACGGGTACTGTTGACCATTGGCTGAATACAGAGTATCTTAGAGCTACAACAGTCTCAGGACTCTGTAAAGAAGAAAAAGGAGAGGCCGCTGAGCACCATCCCCGCTCAAAACTAGCACAAATTTACTTGCATTGAAATCTTTATAGATCTTGGTTATCACTTTGATCCTATGTATATACATTAATGCTTGTGTATCAATCTTGTATACCATCTCCATCAACATACATTACTCTAAGACTTAGCAAGAAACCAAATATTGGCATCTTGACCTTGGTAAAGGGTAAGGTAGCCATGGCTAAGAGAAATTGAGATCAAGGACATCGAGAATGAGGATGCACGTTAGGTTTGCTTCTCCAAGCGCCGCCAGGGCCTGTTCAAGAAGGCTAGTGAGCTTTCCATTCTGTGTGGGGCAACAATTTGTTCTAGTGTGCGTGTGCGTATGTGTGTGTGTGCGCGTGTGCGTGTGCGTGTGTATGGTGTGTGGTTGGGGACACTGATTGTCTAGATCTTGGTAAAGGAAACTTTATGATTCGCCTTGCCTTTAGGATACAAAACTGAGAGGTATTTTTTTAGAAAATGGAAGAAACTTCCCCATTCTGCATCTCGCACACAATATACATCATCACATAGTTCTAGTGATATTACTGATGAGTCAAGGAAACAAAAAACCTTTAATATGTTCATCTGTTTCTCCCAATGTGCATTTCAGATGAATATATATACTCATTACTTTGAGACGGATTACATGCAACTGAAATGCCATAACAATCTCGCTGTTAGCCCTTCCTTCCTCAGACACCCCACCCAAAAAAAGAACTCATTCCAACAAAAGCATCAAGTAGAGTGAAGAACCATAGTTGCACACACAGCTGCAGTTCCAACAAAATTCTGAGAATTTCTAGAGGAAAAGAGACAACAATGCAAAACTCAGATTGCGACACTAGTTTGGTAAGATTACTAGATTAGTGAATGCACATACTGTCGGGAAAATCTGATGCTTTACTATCGTCAAAGAGGGAGAAGTAGGGGAGGGTAAGAGACTGGAGACTGAAGAGGGCTAGTGAGAACACACTGGCTAGGCAAGGGGAAGGGGGCCCGCTATATGGTAGGTTGGAGATATAAATACTAACAGTACAGTCATCATTTACATTGACCACCAAAATGCTGACAGTCTAGACTGAAGATATAAATACTAACGGTACAGTCATTTGCATCGATCATTTTCCCAACTCTTGATTATCTGACTTCGATTCATCGTGTGTGTCCTGTTGCTGAGATTCGTTGAGTTCGTCGAAGGGGCCCTGCTAACTACGTGGTTCTCTCTTGATTTGGCAATGTCAGACAGCTCCACAACTTGGATAGCGCGTCTCTGTTTTGCTAAAACAAAGAAAACCAATATATTGTGGTTACGGGCTAACTTAATCTCATTTCCACATAATAAAAAGGATGGTTATAACTAAAATGGGACTCACACTTTTCTGCTTCCTGGTAAGCTTCACGTAGTTTGCGCTTCGTCTCATCTATATCCATTTCAGTTAATTGAACATTCCTCTTCCTTGTCCCTACCTTGGGTCCAGCTGTTGATTGGGTTGTCATCTCCTTGTTCTTAAGCCAAGGCAACCATACAGTAAATCAGTGAAGCTTCAACTAAATAATCAAGTGTCATATAACAACTGTATTATTGTATATATGTCAGTAGCAAAGAAGTATAACTTACAAGGACTTGGTCTGCAGGGGGCAGCTCCCTCGCAGCAATAATTGGAGAAATTCTTGTAACTGTACCTTGATTCTCCTCATAGGGTTTCTTCTCAACAAGATTTTTTTTAACAACTCCACTTGGTGCACATTCAGTATTAGAGTGCTTAATTTTGATGCGCACGCGAGGGACTTGTGATCCTTCTTCCTGTGTTTTCTTGTATGTTACTGGCGGGATTGTGTTGCTCGACAGCCTCCTTTTTCTTGTTGATAGCAGCTCCTGTGGATTCCTGTTATCAAATGGTGGCCCTTGAATCGCTGGTAATGCCTGTACTATTATTGGATCTGTGCTCCATGGCGCAGTATTGTTTGAGGGCTTGAAACCACCAAATCGACTGTTGCTCGGATGACAACTGACACCTTTGTCCATGCTCAAGTTGGTTACTACAGTAGTGTATTATCATTTTTTGTTAAAGCCACCAACTACATCATAAAGGGTAATTAGTGGAAAGCAAGAGTCATATTATTAGACTTATCCGCTCGTCGTCCATGCCGTGAAGGAACTTTATTTTTGCCATGAAAGTCAAAGGAATAAGTACATCCATTTAGAAAAGTTAGATTGATGTCAAGTGTAGGTCGACTAATAGAGCAAAGAAATAATGTGTTTGCAGCACTCATTTAAAGAAAAGCAAAATGATGTATATACCTCAGAGACATTTTGGATTTCAGTTGCATGGCTCACAAGATAGAGTGCACCAATGTCCATAGGTGGAGTAGCAAGTCCTCCTTCATCTTCTGTGGTAATTGTATTCGATATATCCATATGTTTATCTACATATTAATTTCATTTAGCTAATAAGCTGATGGCTGAAGAAGGAAAAATGATCAAGTAGACGAGTACTAAGACATAGCAAATTAACACTCACTTGAATCGCTACCCATTGTAGCTTTTGTAGCAGCAACCCAATCATCAACGGTAGCTTTCCAGTCCCTGCAGCACAGAATGACGGAATCAGGAAGTGCAAATAGACGGTACTAGATAGCACACGCAATATATATAAGGTCTATAGTTCGATATCACCCAAAATAGCAAATCAATCTTCTAAAGTAAATTTATCAAGTACTACCTCTGTGTTCCATACACTATTTAAATTATGTGCCCAACAAAAAAATGTTTCATGCACAAACTGTTGGAGTAAAGAAACTTGGAAGGTACTCATTACCTTACTAATCATAATCCATTTTTTCATTTCTTATTCTTAATGATGAAATCCTATTGATAATGTTTCAAAAATGGGAATTGGTATATATGTAGTCGGCGGAGTGTGAAGTAAATTGGGGTGGGGGGGGGGGGGGTGGTGAGGGGGAATCAGCCGCTGGCTGCAGCGCATCAGCACGCAGAAGACTAGCTGAGACGCGAGCACGAGCCAATCGCGTGGTGGTTGGCCACCTTGTTGCTGCCCTCCGTGCTTGCATACTCTACGGCCCTGTTTGAACTTTCAGTCTGAAAGTAGGCCCTGTAAATTCTACCGGACCAGGGGGGCGGGAGCCCAGTTTCGTCTCCACTGGGCTCTGCCTCTCAGACCAAATCTTTGCCCATTTTGACATTATTGCTGACTAGAATGTAACTTATCATCTAAAAAAAAGATGAAATGTTTGAAGATAAAAATAAGCACCCTTTTCTGGTAGATAATCTTTAAAATACTTCTTGCCATCATTTTGGGCTGGATGGATTCTGATCCTTCTGATTCAGAAGGATTAACTAGAGATTTTTTGTCTATAAAAGGAAAAATGAATGACCTAGGCACTTGTCCACAATAATCACTATAAAACATGGAAAGGCAGATCTAAAATTTTCTCCAATTAAAGAACGTGAATATCTTTTTGTGAGACCCTGTCATTTTGGTCAGGAAGCTCCTATCAGGTGCAAGGGTAAAAGAAATAAGAAGAACCTCAATTGATGAAAGTACTTTTGTAGAATTGTAGGAGCATAAATCAATCAGGTGTTGCTACCTGTGGTAAAGGCCTTATTCTTAAAAGTAATTTCCATTTTGTAGGAACTCAAGAAACAATGGATGAGGACTTAGATGATCACTTCATTAACTCAGTTGACATACAGGTCCTTTGTGTAGCAATGGATACCATCCAAAGGAAAATCTGGTGGGATTCTGTTGGGGGCAACACTAATTTTCTAGATTCTTCTTGGCCTTTGGGATAGAAAACTGAGAACTAAACCAACTTAGTTGTTGTGTATGGTGCTGATGAAGAGCACAAAAATCTTTTCCAGAGTGAATTATCTGATTTATGTCATTTCAGTAAGATCCCCGTTTGATTGGAGGTGACTTTTGGCTGGAGAAAAAAATATGGGGTTTCCCCTAAAGAAGTCTGATTTGTTCAAAGCAGCTTAGTGGATACTTGCTATTATATTAGTTCTGTACATCTTTCTGAAAAAGAATCTGAATTGCTACAGCTAGTAACAGCCATTTTTTTTTGAACATAATGGCAGGAGCTCTGTCTTTCAATTAAGATAGAGAAAGAGGGTTTACGTACAAGAGTAACAGCCATTTTATGTTTAATAGGCAGCCTACCCGTGAAGATATACAAAGGATGGATTGTCTGTGATGCGTTTCCTAACCATTAAGTGTATATATATATTCCTTTTGAGCTGTCCACAGTTGACTAAAAACTTGCCACATATGGATAGTTCTTGATGTTCTTGAATCGCAGACAAACTGAACATATGTAACCATGCATCTTTACCAGTCCTGGGAACTAGCTAATCATATGGCTGTGCGCATGATAATTTGGTAGATAGCAGCAGCACGCTAATCAGGCCTATTACTGCAATATTTCTGTAATACATTGGAAGCAAATGGAGATCTCCCACTCAAGCCTCTCAATGTTGTTATCAATCTGAAGTTCTGTTCTTTCTTGGTTGATGGGATTCGTATGTTTCAAAGATAGAAAAAGATCTTAACAAGTTAAGTTAGTATCTGAACAATTTAAACAAGGAAAGAAAGGAATGAAAGATGAATGACTTGCAAAAATTATGTACCAACATATCTTTGTCTTAGAAGTATCAGATTTGAATTGAAATGAAAGGACCATAGTCCAAATTAAAATAAGCAGATCACACTGACAATGTTTCTTGGTGGATTACAAGTAGTTGTCTCTTGCTACATTCAATTCCTCTGAATTTCTTTCCATTTTCCATTATTCGATTCGAAATACATTCTGTAGTATCCAACATGGAACTGCAATTACACATATCCTCCCTCATGTTGTTTATTCCTATTTGTCTCCAATTGACATCAAAACGAGTGCAAGAGGTCTGTACAGATTTTTAATCTGGCTGCCTTGTGTACTAGTGAAGTTAATATCTTATTTTTTCAGAGTGAATAATCTTTACTCCTTTTAGGTCATTGGATCACCCCACTTTTCAGGGATGTCAACTCCCAGCAAGGACTTCTCTTTGGTGCGCAAGCAAGAACTTTTCTGTTGTGCTGTCCAAATGTTGCCGTGAACTTTATATTTAGGAGCTAGACTACCTGTGTAGTAAAGAATTGCATGCTGGTCTAAACCAACAGTGTATAAGATTTGTCATATTGCTGTAATCCTGGTTTATTCATTATTGGGATGTGTCCTTTGTGGATGCAAAGAAATAATCGTCGTCATGGGGAGAGCCAAATACCAGTTCGACAAGCAGTACATTGGGCAGTTGATCAGGCACATGACCTATGGCTGATTTGTCAGTCCAAGAAGCAGCAGCAATCGGTGCCTAGACAATCTGTATACTGTATGGCTAACCTCCACCAGAAGGATGGGCCAAGTGTAATTCTGATGGAGCATTTTATGCTGATGTTAGTCAGGGTGCAACAGGGGCTGTTCTGCGTAATTCTACAGGCTCCTTTGTTGCAGGAAGGGCATGCTGGTACCCTCAAGGCGTTTATGCCTTAATGCTGGAAGCGTTGGCATGTAGAGATGGTGTCATTCTTGCCCGACAAGAAGAAGTGTCAAGGCTACAAGTGCAGACGGACAGTCAGGAGTTTGTCAGACTATGGAATGCAGGACACTTTCAGATATCCTATCTGGTGCCGATCTTGAAGGAGAATTAGGGAGATTAGCTCAGGCTTTCAGGGGTTTTCTATGATGTATGCTAGTCGTTCTTGTAATCAAGTTGCACATATATTAGCCAAGCAGGTCACAGATGAGTGCAGGTTGGGAGCAGTAGCATGTAGCTCCTACCTGTATCCAACATCTGATGATTGAAGTGTGTAACCCTTTATCTCCTGATGAACGAATGAATCTCCTAGTCGCAAAAAAAAAAACCTGTAATCCCAGTTCACTAGTCTGTACGGATCAGTATTTGGATTGGGTACATGTGAATGTATGATAAATAAACTCTTCATGGATCGCTTGTGTTAAATCATGTAATGTGCCCTGTGTAGATGCTAGAATATCTAGAATTGACTGATTAAATGTAATAATAAAATTCATTTAAACGAATTGAGCTTTCTAATATTCTGTCGGCTTGTACGGCATGAAAGCACAGACATTCCTGTCGGTTTATCTCTTAATTTCTGACGGTTTAGTTACTAGGTTTCTTTTTTGACTGGTCAACCCTAAGCCACTAGGAATTACCTATCAGGAAAAAATTCCTATCGGCTGACCGTCAGGCCAGTCGAGTTGTTCCTGTCTGCTAATTTGTGACGGTTGTCTGTAAGGAAGATAGGAATAGAATTCCTGATGGTTTTGCAGCCTTTCCTGATAGTTTTCGATGAATCGAGAGAAATCTCAATCATTTGGGGAAAATTTAGGTGGATCTAATAATTGGTTGAAATTCTAAGGCTTAGGAGGTTTTCCTCAAAATGCTGCTGGTGAACAAGTGGTGAAAAATGGTACAACCTGTGTGAAGTTTTTTAATAATAAGACTCTCCCCTACTTTTCTAGCCACAAAGGAGTTACACAGGATGACCCTTTTTCCCAACCCTTTTCATTTTTTTTGATATCTTGAGTAGAGTGGTGATGAATGCCCTAGCCCCTAGGAAAATAACCTTATTGTCGGTCTGTCTGGAAACTGACAATGGTGGCTATTCTGCCCTACGGGGATGATAATTTTGTGCATCAAAGATGACCTAGACATGGCTAGAAACATGATTTTTTTTCTGTGTATATATATGTAATACTTTCTAGGTCAAAGATTAACTTCTCTAAATGTGAGGTCATGGTGATTAATGATGACAGTGAAAAAGTAAACACATATGCTGAGATGTTCAATTGTCAAGTGGGTCTGTTCCCCACAAAGCAGGGTTCATATAAGTCCCAGCAGACTCCACATCATTGATTGGCTACACGACTATGAGAAATCTGCCATAATATTAGATGTATGGCATGGTACATGGTTCCCTTACAATGGCTTGGAGAGGTATTCATATAATTCTGCTATATATCCTAAGATTTTGGAGAATTGTTGGTCACCCAAGGGGCTATGTAATGTACCTACATGATTGTGAATTAAACAAGAAATTAATCTGTATCATATCTTCATATACTATTTTCTTGTATACTAATTAGCTACTCACTCCACTGAGCACCACACTGACCGGCTGCTATATGTTTCCATGTGATGGACTTTCCCTAAGTATGATAGTAAAGGTGACCCCCATCCATTATATTCATCAATGGGTGTGAGTCGTACTTCCATCAGTAGCACATTGTCAAGGAGGAGATGTGTGTATGGCCTTGTACAATCTCGAGGACATCGCCCAAATGTGGAACATCCAGGTGCAGCACGAAAAGGGCGCACCGCCATGCATAGGCGGGAGCCTCATGGAGGCGAAAAGGGGTGCTGCCCACCTATCTCAAACAAAACACTGTAAAAAGCTGAAGCCTGAAGGCTGAAGCAATTGAGTAGACAAATATAGAAGTACTAGTCGAGTACTATACGTGACTGTATGGTAGAAGTAGGCTCATAAATGTGAATGAGTGTAGGTAAACAACAAATACCATGCATGTATATATGCAATTTTGACCTTGTTTTTTTACTTATATCGTGAAGTTTTAATAGCTACAATGGTAGCTTTTGAAATTAGAACCCCCTTAATTTTTATTCACCCTCAACTTGCTATTCGCCCTCTTGCATTCCAACCCGTTTGGCAAACTCATGGCGTGCCATGAAGCAGACGAGCATGTTGGCTGGTTTCCAAGGCTGATTCCGGTGCCTCCTTTCTCAGAAGGTCCAAGTCGTCACTGCTAGACTCTAGCCAACACTTAGCCCTGACGTTGTTTATTCACAACCCCTAGATGCTCACCATCGCACAAAGCTTTGTGCGCAAGCTAGAGCGCCACGACATCATAGTAGCCGCTGGCTCTACCCGCTTTGCATCATAGTATGCTTGGTTATTCACAAGCTTGCCTTGAAGTCTAGCTACTGCTAGCTAAGCATGAACCCAGTTAATGTGGCACGGATGTCCTTAGAGACACAAGACGTCCTATGAGTTCCTCATCTTGCCACATGGGTTTAATGCCTTGGAAACATTTTAGGTGCTCAAGAATGATGTGTCGATGCGCCTATATATTTCTTAGCAATTTCATGCTCATTTTTATAACATGCACACGGTCCTCACCATCCTATAGCAGCACAAGCTCTTCATTAGGTGGTCCAAGTGCACCTTTGGGGTGGACTCCATCTCATACTTGAGTCATATCATTTTGGAGGTTAGCATGGACATGGACCTGGCTAAGATGCAGGCCATTCTTGACTGGCTCCTGCCCTTCAGCATGCGCTATTCACACAATCCTCATCCTTGCAGGATACTACCCGCAAGTTCATGCAATACTATGACACTATATATCACCACAACACTCGTAGCCCCGCTCCGTAAGGATAGGTTCCTATGGTCCAAGGAGGCTACAAGAACTTTCTAGGCGATAAAGAAGACACACTATGGTGCGATTCTGGTGCCGGTAGACCTCATGCACCAGTTAGTTGTTGATAGCGACGCTTTGGGCCATGGACTTGGTGCGGTGCTAATACAAGGCAACCACCCCAACACCTTCTTCACCTAACTAGTGGCTACATTGCTCCCTGTCAGCATATGAGCGGGAGTCAATAAGTCTGATGCAGGCCATTTAGCATTGGGAGCCTTATTTTTTGGGATGCCTTTTCTGGGTGCGGACAAATCATTTTAGCATCAAATATTTATTGGATCAGCGTCTCACAACCCTTCCTAGCACTATTGGGTCCGAAAGCTTCTACGAGTCTCTATTATGCCATGTAGTATAAACTGGGGCACCAAGAACGGTTGATGACCTATCACGCACCGACATGGAGGTGGTTGCCGTCCTCACCATTTTGTTACCCCGGTTTGACTTCCTCGATCACCCCCATCAAGCTCAAGCCATGAACCATGCTATGGTGGCCCTCCAAGATGAAATTCAGGTGTTGGACAGTGGGCCAGGGCATGGTCCATCGTCGATGGCCTAGTCACCTTGGACACCAAGCTCTACATCGCTCCAACATCACTCCGTCCATGATGAGCTGCTAGATGACATATGCTACCATCTCAAGAAGGCCTAGGAGGCCTACTACAAGCATGACTACGACAAGGACCACCATGAGGTCTAGTACGTTGTCGAGGATTGGGTGCCACTTCGTGTTCGGCACCAGGCCCTTGGCCTCTCAGGAGGCCTTGACTGTTGGCAACCTTGCCCCTCTGTCGATCATGACTATGGCCTTCATAGTCGGGGTCCAGAGCCATTAGTCCGTGACAGCTTCCTCGTGATTTTTAGATGTATATCTTGCTAACCTATATGCTTCTTAAATTTTGGTAGATGTCTTCAAGGATGGTATGAAGGAAAAGTTGGCTGAGGGCGTCAAATAATCTTGCTGTTGTTCATCACCATTCGCATGAGGTTTGCAGCCCCGAAGAGGTAGCAGCTGTGCATAAGCTCTGTGGAGATCATCTCAGGCTAATAATAAGAGCAGAGGTGCTAGCAGCAGGAGTTGACATTCTGTGTTTATTGGGATACACGCTGATTGGTGATGTTGCTTGCTGTAATGGAAGTGGATATGGATCTTTAGCTTTATTATGCTAGACTCGCTACCGGAAATGGCTTCTTTGCCGAGTGCGCCCGACTTTGCCGATTGCCAAAGCTCGGGCACTCGGCAAAGAAGCCCTTTGCCGATTGCCATACGCAGCACGCGGCAAAGATTACTTTGCCGAGTGCCCGGCTCTTGGCAAAGCTGGGCACTCGGCAAAGACTCCCTTTGCTGAGTGCCGCACACTCGGCAAAGTAAGGCACTCGGCAAAGTTTCCCGGACGCAAACGACGTCCGTTGCCGTTATCTTTGCCGACTGTCCTAACGTTAGGCACTCGGCAAAGTTATCTTTGCCGAGTGCCACGCCGCGTACTCGGCAAAGAGCCACGTGAGGGCCCAGACCGGCCCTCTTTGCCGACTGCAGTTTGGGCACTCGGCAAAGAGGGCTTCTTTGCCGAGTGCCAGGTTGTAGACACTCGGCAAAGAGCCATTTTTTGAGTTTTGAGTTTAAACTTTTTCTGTAGCCCAAACATATTGTATTCAAGCACATGTTCGAATTTGGGACCTTTTTATAACTTTTTGATATATTTCATTTATTTATTTTATTTACTTGAATTTTTTGCGATAATCTAAATTTAAACTACAGGTGCATAAAATAATGAAACGTAGCCATTCAAAAAATGATATTCATGTTGGAGAGTGTATTTTGAGCCCATGTCCATAAACTCACCCAAAAGTTTGAAGGTCTTGTCCACGAAACATGACCATCCAGGTGCGGTAGAAGTATTTTTGAATTATATAAAATGCAAACGAAGTCCGAAAATCATGAAACTTGTCGAGGTGTCATGTTACTATGATAAAAACTTGAGAATGTTTGGAGCAAGTTGCGACGTCGGATGTCCAAAACCCGACAGAGGGGGCCGACGTGTACATCAACCCGAATGCCTACGAGAAGATGGTCCAGTACATTGAGGCGGCTCGCAAGCGCCATGGTGAGACCTTCGATCCTGCCACCCAGCCCCTGGATACAGACATCCTGATGATGACGGGAGGAGGGAAGCAGCACGACCAGTAATTTATTGCCCACAACACAATTGACCCGTCCACTGTTCAAACCCTTCGTCAGGTTCGTCGATCAGACAGCACGACCTCGGCAGCCGAGCTCCACGCAGATGTTGGTGGCGGTTCAGGTAACTTTAGTTTTATTCCCTGTTCATTGATTTTACATATGTACTTTTCCTTTTGTATTGTTTAAACATCGCTGGTGTAATATTGCAGTCCAAGCTGACCGAGTTGCGGGCCGCGCAGGAGGCCACGCAGGAGGCCCATTAGCAGGAGCTGGCGGCCCAACAGGAGGCCCATCGGCAGGAGATGGCGCGCCAGATGGAGGGTGTCCGGCAGCACTCGTAGTGTTAGATGCAGAACTTTGCCGACTTCTTTCAGAACCTTCACATCCCTGGTGTTGTCTTGCCTCCATTGGCTGCCTCGATGTTCGTTCCACCCCTCCTCTTGGCCCTATAGGGACTCCGGTGAGTATATATATTTGTCTATTATTTTGGCTTGTGCAGCCTTTCCTACTGGTACTAATGAGATCGCTTCTCCTTTGTGTAGGCATAGTCGGCGGGTTCGAATCCGAATCCTCCACATGGCACTTCTCCAGGCCATGAGTGGTAGGTTGGCCCGGATCCACACCACACGAGGCCAGGTGGTGCTCCTCCTCCGCCTCCGCAGCACGGGTGGTCTCCGTGGTCAGGTGGCGCAACTCCTCAGCCTCAGTAGCAAGGGTGGTCAGGTGGCGCTCTTGAGCCTCAGCAGCAGATCGGGGCCTGGACGTACTCCTCGGTGCCGTCGCATGCCTCGACGTCGCAGGGGTGGCCCGGGTGGCAAGGTGGGGCTCTTCAGACTCTCGGGGCCATTAGGACGCCGGGTCGTCATAGGTACCTCTCGTTTAGCTTGTGATGGACTTTGTGATGGATGTTGGACATGAACTTGTTATGTGTGTTGGACTTGGATGTGGATGGATTTATTATAGCATACAGGCTCTCGGATTTGTTATGACATGTGATATATATGTGAATTTGTGCTTTATATATGGATTTGTGTTATATATATGATTTGCCTGCTGTGAAATATATGAAAAAACAAAAAAAAATTTCTAGCTTTACCGAGTGCCACGGCACTTGGCAAAGCTGGACACTACCACGTAAACAACACTAGCTTTGTCGAGCGCCGGCGCAAGCACATGGCAAAGGCTATTTTTTTAAAAAATAAATAAAAGTTCCTTGCCGAGTGTCTACCCTGGCACTCGGCAAAGACTTTTTGAAAGAAAAATAAAAAATCTTTGCCGACTGCCATGTCAGCACTCGGCAAAGAGGCCGCCAGATGACGGTGGTCGCTTCCTTTGCCGAGTGCTGGCTTGAGTCGGCAAAGTATTTGCCGACTGCTTTCCAGAAGGCAGTCGGCAAAGATTTTTTACCGAAGCATTCTTTGCCGACAACCCTTTGCCGACTGCCCACGTGGAGTGCAGTCGGTAAAGGCTTTGCCGACGGTTTTTAGGCCTTTGCTGAGTGCTTCGCGCACTCGGCAAAGGCACTGACTCCGGTAGTGACTGTTGGCTCTCACTTGATTCAGGTGCTTTTGCTACTGTGTCTTCTGCTACTCTAAACTCTGTGGCTCTATATCTATTTTCATACTAATAGGAATGGGGTGTATCTGGGTTGCGAAAAAAACAGGGGAGCAAGGGAGGGTTTAACACAAAAAAGTGTTCCAACACATTAATTCAAACAATGGAAAGTTAATGAACAATAATATAATGATTGAAGCTATATGTCGTTGGTTATGTTAGAAAAATCTAGTCCAAGGGGTCGAGGCAGTTTATAGATAGAACAAAACAAAGCATGTTTAACACTTAAAAAAGTTAGTCGTGAGGCGATGATCTTACTTGACGATTTCATGCACAATCATCCTAATTTTATGTGACTTGTGCTTGCTCAGCGCCACAACCGCACCCCCAATTTCTGTACCCTGCAAGACCCAAAAATCATTTTTTTTTCATCCACACACACTAGAACACCTAGGAACCAACTATAGCTAGCAACAATAATACAGATTGTTGTGCAGATATAGCGAATCCTTGAACATGTACACTCTATACTGTATGCATTCCGACCACAATGTTCTAAATAGCCGGCTAGTTCAATGTTTTAGATAACCAGCTATATCCTAATTTAGTCTCTGGGAATACCGGAGCTAAGCTAATCATATTTAGAGCTAAACACTTTTTGCCACTATTAACAAGATTTAGCATGTCAAATCAGCTAAATAGCATCCCATTTATCCCGCTTATTTTTTAGGCCAGGGGAACCTAGTAGAGCAAAGATAATTGTGTATGAACTAATGCGTTTGTGATATGTATCATGTATGAATTGATGTGTTTGAAGGACTATCACTTATTAGTTGGTCTATTATATATAATATCAAGTTCATCTTTTGGTTAACATATATGTGTGTAAAATTATCGAATATTTAACATGTTTTTTGTTTAGCCACTAAATGGTATAATCTGCTATCTTCTTAGTCGTCTCCGGGAAAAAACTAGCGCTAAATAGCCAGCTATAATCTTTGTGGCTAGTTTTTCCCAGAGGCTAAACTGACAGTAGGTTAAAGCCATTTAGCGACTGAACAGCAAACATGTTAAATATCAGTGAATTGTACACATATATGAGCATAACAAATGGACTAGATATTATAAATACCATCGAGTGATAGTCTCATAAATACATCAGGTCAAAAAAAAAAAATCAGGTCATACACGATACATATCACACATCATACAAGATTATCTTTGCTCAACTAGTTCAGTAGGCATATTTGGTTTCCTCGACTGGTTAGTGGGCTAAATGAGATGCTATTTAGTGGATTTAGCGGCTAAATCCATCTAATAGTGTCAAAAAAGAGTTTAAACCTAGATTAGCTTGGCCCTATAGTGTTCCGAGAGGGCAAACCCGGCTATAGCCGGCTTTTAAACATTGATTCCAAGGCATGCAGCTTCAGATCCTCTCATTCCCCTAGCTATACGTACCTTGATTTTATCTGCAGCGAGCTGCATCAGCTGTAGCCTCCTCAGTAAATAGAACAAGATGTCAGCTGACTGCAACAATCACAAAAAACCATATAGTAAGGTAAATGCAACTAATGCAGGCATGCAGCCATGATTCAGATCGACAAGCTAGGTCTATAATTCAATGGTTAGTATTCTTCGAGTTTGCTACCTGCTCATGGTGATTCAGGAGGATTTCCTTGATCCGCAGAACCTCATTGATCTCTTGGGTTCCTTCGTCCATCTGGTCAGTGAGAGACTGCAGCAGCCAGTCCATCTCACTCGCACCGAAGGCAGCGTCGTCGTTGGCGTTGTCACCGTCGCCATTTGCATCCTGGGCAGCGGTGACGGCGATGCCCTTTTTCTTGTTGTTGTTATCCTCCGGCTCCTCCGCAGGCGCGACCGTGCAGCTTGCCACTTTGCTTCCCTTATTATCCGACAGCTCCAGCGCCCTTCCGCTGCACTCGCCTGCAGCACCCCTTCCCTGCGGAATCGGAACGGTCGGCGCGGTGTATATCTGCTCCACGATGCCGTCACGGCGGCGCAGGAACTCCTGCGGCGAGTCAGTGGCTGCGACGAGGATGGCTTTGCCGATCACGTCGTAGATGTCGCTACCGCGGAAGAGCTCGCGCCACGGCTCCGACCCCGACTCGTCCGCCGCACAGTCCAGCGAAGAATTCTTCATTATTCCTGGACCTGGAGTACCAGCAGGATCCGTGCGCTTCATCAACCGAGATGCCGAAAGCTAAACGGAACCAAAAACTGAAGGATGAAGATTGATGGTGATAGACGCCTAGAAGGACTGAGGGGGGCTGGGCAAACAAGTGTATACCTGCGACAGCGAGACTGCGTGCTCGCTGGATTGGATTGCGACACCACCGCCGCCGAGAGGAAATCTCACAAGTCACGTCAACACCAGCCACCGAATATAGCTACAAAGCACAGGCAGCGAAAAGCACGACGACGAAGATCACCGCTTCTGCTGCAGCAGATAATTCTCAGATGATTTGCTCTGGCGGCGCCCACGGCGACCTTGAGGATTGAGGAGGCTGGAGAATTGTAGAAAAATTAATTGGGATCTAGGTAGAGTCTTGTGTTGCACTGTTTGTTTTATTCTTTTTTTTATCTCCAGCACTTTAATGCCAGTATTAATAACTGCCTGTTTTGGTTGTAGCCGTTGCTTATACAACTCTGAGGTCTGAGCTGGAAACTGTATGGAGTTTAGCGCATTTGCAGATTAGCCCCTACTGTTCCTGCTATTGGTCAACAAATCAATATCATGATGATATGTTGCTAAGGGGCTGTTTGGTTGGGCTGTAGCTTTTGAAGAATCAGCTGTGAGCTGTGGCTTTCTGAAAAGCAGCTGTGAGATGTGAGCTGTGAGGAAGCTAAAAGCCTGTTTGGTTGAGCAGCTATGGCTTTTGAAAATACTGTTCAATGGACCCCACTAGTCATCCACATCCCTCCCCATCCAACCATCCCACTCTCTCACTGACGAGAGGGCCCCACTCGTCATCTCCTTCATCCTGTTCGCCAACCCGTGAAGGGTCATGGACGTGGCAGCAGGGTGCGACGGCCAGGTCGCGGCCGCTGGGGCTCGCGGCCAAGTCACGGCCGCGGGGGACTCTTCGCCTTGGGCGTGGGGGCTCGCTGGCCTGGCCGCCGGGGCTCCGCCTCATCTCCCCTAGATCCAGCGAGAGGAGAGGCTGGGGAGATGGAGGCCACATCGGTCGGAGGAGCTGCGCAGGGTCCTCACGCGGCTAGAAGAGGAAGAAGTTCGCGTCGGCCATGGGGAAGGAGCTCGCGTCGCCTGGGACCGGCCATGACTTGGAGCTTCCGCACGCCCGCGACTTGGAGCTCCCGCGCGCACTCGAGCACCCACGAGTCAAGGAGCTCGCTGGAGGGAGGGCGCCGGAGGGAGGACGGTGCTCCCAAGCACCCGCCGGGAAACCCTAGTGCTGCGGCGGTGTGACCTCTTCCACTCGCGCCGTCGCCGTCGGGCTTCTCGCGCGGACAAGAGAGAAAAGAACGAGAGGATCGAACCGTTTTCTTTGTAACGGATGGCAGTGCGGGTAATTTTTTGCTCTCACAGCCGGTGAAAGCAGGTCTCCCCCTGCTGTGAACTTTGTACTGCGCAAAAGCTAGCTTTTGGTGAAGCTGATAACCTCTTAGCAGCCCTTTGGTTGGCTTCTCAGCTTTTGGAGGCAAAAGCTACAGCCAGAAGCTGAACCAAACAGGGCCTAAGTATACTCAGAGATTGTTTCCCAGTTCTTTTTTCAGATCCCAGAAGCGCATCCTCTTTACTTCTTCAGACTTCATCAATTCTTATTTCCTATTAGTCAGTTATCATCTCTCATGTCTCCTTTTCACATTTTAGTACTCTGCACTGTTTATTTTATTCTTTTGTTTTATCTCCAGCACTTCACTCCAGAGACTGCCTATTTTGGTTGTAGCCGTTGTTATACAACTCTGTGGTCTGAACTGGAAACTGTATGAGGTTTAGCGCATTTGAAGATTAGCCCCTACTGTTCTTATCATTGGTGGGCAAATCAATACCATGATATGTTGCTAAGTACTTCAAGATTGTTTCCCAATTGTTTTTCAGAGCATCTTCTTTACTTCATCAGAACGACTTCATTCAATACCTTTTTTCTATTTGTTGACAATAAAAAATGTCTATTTTGTAAAATTATCAAAAGTGGAAACGGACTTCACCATTGTGTTCCTCTTGTCAAGATGGTCAAAAAACATATATGGAATGTTCAATTTGGAGTCCGGATGAGGAAGTTATGCTTTTATGAAGGGATGCCTGAACTATAGGAACTGTTGACGGAACTTCCGGTCCAAGGACCAGAACTTCTGGTAGTTGGCTGAAGTGAGGCGTCTGCATGCATGCAAAAACTTCCAGTCCGAGACCGGAACTTCCGATGAGGACAGAACATCTGGTGCGAAGACCGGAACATCCGTTAATTGGCAGAAATTGGGCATACGCATGCACGCAAGAACTTGACCGGAACTTCCAGTAGAACTTCCGATGGGTTTGTTCCAAACCTACTTGTTTTTAAGTCAGTTTTAGGTAACTTTTGAACGTGGAAAACTTGGAGATTAGGCTTTGCAGATGTTTTCTACTGGGATAAGACCACCCCCTCTATATATATGAGAGGATCATGGCCGATTGATCCCATCCAACCAATCGAAACACAAATCAATCTATCAACTCTTTTACCTCTTTTCTCTCCTCAACCCCTCTACCTTGCTGTTTGGTGACGTCTCCCGATAAGATTCATCGGCATCCTAGGCGGCATTGCTGGTCCTAGGAGATCCTCCACATGCTTCCTCCTGACAGATCCTTCCGGAGGTGGTTCGGGAGCTTTTCCAGCCATCAATGAGCTCTACATCGGTCCTGCCGGTCTCTAGATCAGTTTGATCGGTTACACCACATTGTTGCTGTGTTGCAGGTTGTAGAGACAATCTTCTTGGTTGTCTAAAGCCCGCTGGTGTGTTGGTATAGTCGTGAATCGGCATCAACACTATTTAGTTGTCATCTCTCATGTCTCCTTTTCAAAATTTACAACAACCTATATGATGGGAAAAGAATACTTAGCCTAACTCACCCCTCCTTAATCGAACAAAGTAGGCACCAAGAAACTCCTTATTAAATTTCTTGCCAAAAAATTGAATTATAGAGAAAATAGAATTATTAAGTGGCGAGGTTCTAGGTTTTGTTTCCTTTTTTGCAGGTACTCCCTCCATTCCAAATGTTTTGGATTTTCTAGATACGTGTGTCTTGCCATGCACTTTGATATGTAGAATGTGTAGATACATATATAGTATTATAGTAAAAGCAATGCATTTAAAAAAATCAAAAGGTCTTATAATTTATTACTCCCTCTCTATTCCAAATTTTAAGTCACTCTAACATTTCAGAGACTCAAAGTATCTCAGGTTTGATCTAAATTTGGTCAAATATAAGATGCTTTGACTCTCTAAGTTAGAATATGAAGGACCGAAACATGGCGACCAGAGGGGGGTGAATGGAAGCTGAAAACTTTTTCTTCAAAAACCCTGTTCAGGTAGAAACACTGCCAAGCACCTCCAAGTAAATGCAAAGCACAAGGATAACAGCAGAAAACAAATTGTAGCTGGTCGGGAGCTAGTCATCAACAAAGAGAAACCTGGTCGGCAACTAATTCAGACCACACTAACCACGGTGGTCGGCAGCAAGACAAAAGCTGGTCGGTAAAACTTCTCCTGACCACATCAAACAAAGGTGGTCGGAAACAAAGCTGGAACAGGGCAGGGAAAAACCAAAGCTAGTCAAGAAAACTGGTCAGGAGCTCACGACCTAGAATGGGAGGTGCTTCAGCGCTGCAGTGCTATTGCTGTTCTCCCACTACTGGTGTCACCAAAGCAGTCAGTCGACCACCGACGAATGAATTGGGCAACTGGGGTCAAAGACATGTGCTGCTCAAAGGAGCTCTCTTGATGCCTGGGCACACGATGCTGGTAGCACTGCTATTGAGTCCCACACAGTCAAAAGGTGGAGAATCCAAGGAACTCAGGAAAAAGCATCTGCTTAGGACAAAAGAAACACAAGAGGGAGAAATTTATGGAAGCTGGATCTGACCAGCACAGATCATTCCTAGATTTTGCACAGGCAATCACAAGGAAGATTGAAAACTATCCCCAAGAAATCAAAGCCCAATTTGGACCTAGTCACTGGGAAAAGCGGATCTGGGACTGAGCACGCAGTTTCTCCTCAAAAAGAAAATCTTGCGATTTCTTGATGCTTGAGTGGAATTGGTTTAATTCCCTTGAGGATCTAGTTTATCACTCGACAAAGCATCAATCAACGCAAAAATATTGAGCCAAGACGCTCCAAAATTGATGAATTGAAGTTCGTCCAACACACCACAAAAAGTTAACACAACACAGAGAACACACTGAGTTCATAGATCAAAATCGAAATGCCCGGAGGGCACAAGGAGGATTCGGGCCTCCATTCCCACACAAAATATCTCATAAATACATTGGTAAAATTCTTGTTCTTGGACTTCTACTAGAACATGAACAGAAATGGGAAAAATGAAAAACAGCCAAGAGCTACGGCGGCGGCGGTGTGGAGAGATGGAAAGAGGTAGCGAGAGAGGTAGGTCAGGTGGAGGGCTATCCACTCCTATTTATATGCCTATTACACTATTCCACTACTGCCCCTAGATATTACTAGAGTGAACCACCTAGCCAAGGGCACTATGGTCCAGCTTAGGATTACCTGATCCGACGGCCACCGCGCCTTCTCACCGGTAGCCTTGCCTCGACGCAATCTCCCCGATGCCACCACGTGCCGTCCGTCCACATCGGGACCACCCGAGTTTTGAGGCGCAAACCTACGAAACCAGCCTTCGATGGTTTTGGGGGCAAACCACCAAACCGACCGCGAGTAGAGTAGCCCATATGCATCCCCCGTCGATGGTTTTGAGGAAAAACTACCAAACCTCCTCGCGAGTAGAGTAGCCCGTACACATCCCCCGCCATGTACACTTGCACTTGTCGATGTCCCAAGTATCAGCCACCACAGCTGGCCACCTGGTCGTCTAGTCCCTCAGTCCAAGCCTCGCGTCTGCCCTTCACCGCACCCGGTCCGTCAGCACGGCACGCCCTACTTGACCTTCACCCAACCACTGCCACTGCTTCCGCACTCCACACCTGCACATCACAAGCCAAGAGACACGTTTCGACACATAACCCTGTGCCAGGGGATCAGTAGAACCACCAAGACCGACCACCAACCAAAGTGTTGGAAATGTTGACAATCACTCATCACACCAACAAAAGATGCTACACCATGATATGGAAAAATCATGTGTCCGCAATCTTCCCCTTGATGAGTGCATTGTCAACACCAACACAAAGCCAGAGAAAACCCACACAAGTGACCAAAAGTCAAAGAAAAGCTCTCGAAGCAGTCACTTGTCATGAGCAAAGCTTAAAGCAACAACAAGCTCAAAACACCTGAAAGCACCTAAAAACAGCTAGACCCTCTAGGCAGAGGCAAACGGCTCGACACATCTTGCAATAGCAAATGTGCAACTCCCCCTTGACAAGTGTATCAACCTCACAAATGCATGAATGCACACTCTGGATTTGTGGAAACATTCTTCCCCTTGTTGACAAAAGCACTTATCAAGTGGATAAAAAAGAAAGCTCCCCCTTAAAATATGCTATGAAATGTACAAAATATACAATGCAAACATACAAAGCTTCAGGAGTATAGCAAGCTGAATAAAATCATGCTCAAGTTGGTACAACACATGTATCACAACAGGAACAAGACAAGGCCAATGCTCAAACTAATGAAATGAAATGGAATATGAATCATAAGCATTTTGACCAGTTTTAAGCATATTTCATAAAAGGGTGTTCACCAAAGAGGATAGCACATGGCAAATATAAGCAGGAGATCAAACTAGTGCTAGCACATGTATACAGAAGTGAACTACCCAATATAACAATCATACATCATGTCTCAAGGAAGTATTTAACACTTATAGCTTCAACATTGATTAGAGTTTTACAGCGAAGAACAAGGTTAATTTTAGACATGTGTATGTGAGAGTATCAAACTGTCTACCAAAGATTTTATTATTTTTATCATGTTTTTCAACCACGCCGAGTTCAACCCTTGTGCAAATTGGAATTCGTCTCATCACGAGTGGTTGTGGACTAGCGCTACAATGCCCAAGTTCATCTCACTTGAGTGAATGAGAAGCAATCCCATGACATTGCCGTGGGACAGTAAAGATACAACTCTAAAGCATTTTTATCATTACTTAGCTTAGACATCAAGTTTTAGCACAAAGATATCAAAAGATCTGAGTTAAGTATATGATTCAAGAAACATGAGACATAGCAACTAAATCATACATGTGAAAGCAGCATGGACCTCAACATATCCTACACATGCTAGTTGCCATCTCAAGGGTGAACATTTTTCATATTTCATCATTTGTTAAGCAAGTTTACATTTAAAAAAGCAAGCTTAGCTCATAACATGTATCAAGATGATAAAAAAGAGCCTAAGCTACTATAGCCATCATGTATCCATAAGACATACCAACAAAAGTATAATCTGAACCAACAAGCTATATAAATGAAGCTAAGCACATGATATATGATACATGATGAGATGCAATGCAATATGATACAAAATGTAGGCAAAAGAAAGAGAAAGAAAGGCTACTATACAAGATACAAAGCATCCCACAACTAAAATGGGAAGCAAACACCCAACTCCCTTCGCAAGTGTGTAAACTGGGCTTGGTCGAGAGGTTTGATGAAAATGTCAGCTAGCTGGCACTCAGTGTGAATGTGTCTCAAATCTATGGTTCCCTTCTCTTGGTTGTCTCTTAGAAAGTGGTACCTCACCTCAATGTGCTTAGTTTTAGCATGAAGCACTGAGTTTTTGGCTACACTTATAGCACTGGTGCTGCACAGTAAAGTGGCACTCGGGTGAAATCTAAACCAAAGTCTCTCAAAGTAGCAACTATCCAAAGCAGCTAAGAACAACAAGCAGCAGCAGGAACATACACAGCCTCATAGGTGGATTGGGCTATGGTGGACTACTTGCCAGAGGACCAAGAAATAAGAGACGAACTAAGAAACTGACAAGTACCAGAAGTTGACTTCCTCTCAACACGATAGCCAGCATAATTAGCATCGGAATAGCCAGAAAGCGGGAGGGTGGAAGCGGTCGAGTACCAAAGACCGAACTCAGGGGTGAAGCGAAGGTACCTCATGATCTGCTTGACGGCTTGAGGGTGAGACATGCACGGTGAAGACTGAAAGCGCGCACACAGATAGACCGTGTACTGGATGTCCGGTCTTGTCGCTGTTAGGTACAGCAATGACCCGATCATGCTGCATACTCCTTCTGATCCATGGCTTCTCCCTTGAGGTATTCATCCAAGGCAATGGTAGTCGCCATGGGTGTCGAAAGAGGCTTGGCCTTGCCCATGTCGAACTTCTTCAGTAGGTCCTTGGTGTACTTTCCTTGGTGCACAAATGTCCCTTCCCTAGTTTGCTTGATTTGCAACCCAAGAAAGAAAGTCAACTTGCCCATCATGCTCATCTCAAACTCCCTGCTCATCAAATCAGAAAACTTTGCCACAAGGGCATGTGAATAGCCACCAAAGATTATATCATCCACGTATATCTGTACAATGAGAATGTCTTTGTCTTGCTTGAGGAGAAACAAAGTTTTATCAACAAAGCCCATGGTAAAACCCTTCCCAAGCAAAAAGGACTTCAATCTAGCATACCAGGCTCTAGGGGATTGTTTGAAACCATACAAGGTTTTGTGGAGTTTGTAAACATGGTCTAGGTGCTTAGGATTTTCAAAACCAGGGTGTTGCCTCACATACACCTCCTCCTCTATGTACCCATTGAGAAAAGCACTCTTGACATCCATCTGATATAGCTTGAACCCCTTCGAAGCTGCAAAGGCTAAAAGGATCCTAATGGCTTCTAAATGGGCAATAGGAGCAAAGGTTTCCTCAAAGTCTATCCCCACTTTCTAGCAAAACCCCTGAGAAACCAACCTAGCCTTATTCCTAACTATCACTCCATCCTTACTCTACTTGTTTTTAAACACCCACTTGGTACCTATGGGTTGACACTGTGGAGGTGGAGGAACTAGGACCCAATCTTGATTTCTCTCAAAGTTCTCAAGCTCCTCATGCATGGCATTGACCCAATCTACATTAGATAAAGCGTGTCCAATATCTTGGGGCTCAAAATTGGCAACAAAAGTAGAATGTGCAAAATGAGAGATTTCATACAACCTGTTGCGAGTGACATGCTAGTTGAGGTTACTGATCATGGTCTCAGGAGGATGATGATGCTGAATGTGTGCAGGCGCTGTTCTTGATGAAGTAACCTCCCTCTCAACCACAGCTAGAGCTCCCTCAGGTGCAAGAGAGGGAAACTGGTTGTTCGGCCCCCACGTAGTCGAAGAAGAAGGATCAGGGCCTCGAACTGATGTAGTCATCGCAGGGTCGACAGGGGCAGCCAGTGGAGTCAGCTCGGGAGCACCCTAGTTGGCATTGTCCTACTCCTCCTCCACAAAAATGCTTTCACCCATCTCTTGATCACTTGCACGCTCAAAGAAAGGAGAAGAACAAGGTGTGGTTTCGTCATAGGTAACTTCACAAGTCTCCATCACACGATTAGTCTCAAGGTTAAGTACTCTATATGCACGTGAGTGAGTAGCATAACCAAGAAAAATGCCATCAGAAGAACAAGACTCAAACTTGTGTAAGTTACCTTGCTTAAGAATGAAGCACCTACACTTGAAAACTCAGAAGTAACTCACCTTGGGAGGACGTCCAAACCGCAACTCATAAGAAGTCTTCTTTGTAAAAGCTTGAAGAAAAATGCGGTTTGAAACATGATAAGCTATGTTGATCGCTTTGGCCCAATAATGCCTAGGAGTCCTATGCTCACCGAGTATCGTCCTGGCCATCTCAATAAGGGTCCGATTCTTGCGTTCAACAACCCCATTCTGCTGGGGCACATAAGGTGAGGAAAACTAATGCACAAGACCCAAAGATTTGCAAAAATCTTCAAAATGAGAGTTCTTAAATTCGGTTCCATTGTCACTGTGTATAGCTCTCATGGAATCCTTGGGAAACTCATTTTGTAACCTAAGAATCAACTTCTGCACGTGGGAAAATGCCTCATCCTTGGACTCCATGAAAAAGATCCAAGAATAGCGAGAAAAGTCATCCACGATCACAAGAACGTACCACTTCCCACCATCCGACCGAACCCGAGCTAGACCTACAGTGTCCATGTGAAGAAGCTCGCTGGGTTGTTTGGTCATCACTTGGTTCACAGAGGAATGAGAAGCGGCAACCATCTTCCCGTGACGACACGGGTGACAGACCAAATCCTTCTCAAACTTTAGCTTAGGCAATCCTCGGATTAGATCAAGAGAGCTCAACCTTGCAAGTAAGTCAAAGCTCAAATGACCAAGCCTCCTATGCCACTTCCAAAGCTCAGAAGAACTGCCTACCACCAAACACCGAGAAGTGCTGAAAGAGCGAGAAAAATTGGCACAAAAGACATGCCCAAAAGGCACAATCGAGCAAATAAGATCACCACGAGAATCCAAAATGCAGGAAAGGCCCAGCTTAAAGCGTACTTTGAAACCATCTCTATGGAGTTGTGAAACCAAAAGCAGATTGAAATGCAAACTTGAAACCAAAGCAACATCCTTGAGCATAAAGTTCTCATTGAGCCTTACCGACCCATGAGAAAGCACCTTACCCTTACCATTGTCCCCAAATGTGATGTACTCCTTGGAGGCCATGGGGTTGAGGCTGGAGAACCAATTTGGATTATCGGTCATGTGGCCCGAACACCCAGAATCAACAAGCAATATGTTCTCCAAGCCTCCATGCTGCATCAATAGAAAGATATGAGATGAGCAAATGATCCAACACTGGGGTTAGTAAACTAAGGAGAATACTAGTGCTGGGTCATCTTCCCTGAAAAAGGGTTAGGAAAAACACCATACATCCCGTCTCCCATGGGAGAGAAGCGATCACCACGAGAAAGATAACGTGGTTCGCTAGAAGTGTAGGATTGAGAGCCACTGCCATGGGACCTGGGGTATTGAGAACGACTTGGTTGACACCGGGCATGACCATCATGTGGTCTCACAAACTGAGGCCTAGAACCTTGAGATCTTGCACCTCTCGGTCTAGTATTACGCTTCTAAGCAGGTGAACTATGCATCCCATGAGAAAGGTGATGCATGTTCTACTGGTAAAGCTCAAACTCACGCCTCTCATCTCTCTTCCTCCTAAAGCAAAACTCAAACAAGTGACCATCCCTCTTGCAATAGTCATAGTGATACACCTCTCTCTTGGGTGGTGGATGACTCACTCTGTTGTGGGCATGGTTCACTCTTGGAAATGGCTTGGCTTTAGGAAGGGGCTTATCAGAGATGTTCGGTAGAGTGTTAAGTGGGTTCCTGAGGTGGTTAGGTTTTAGAATCCACACTTGTTTCTGAGGTGGAGGCTTGGGAAACTCTTCAAGCACTCCATCCTTCACAATGGGCGTGGTCGGCTCAGAGGGCTTTGGTGGGTTAATCTTTGTGAGCTTGGGAGGATTGGTGGGTTTCTCACTTGTGCTCAAACCACTATGTTCACCAACCTTGCCAAAAACATTGTTACCCTTCCCACCTGAAGCAAAGCCTAAACCAATTGTGTTAGTACCCCTCTTGTACTGACTCATCATCATGCCCAACTGTGGCTCACTACAAGAAAGCCAACTCAACATGTGCCGAAGGAATGTGTTTTCCTCTTTGGTCTTTCTCTTGTCTTGCCTATAGTTAGCGAGCTCTAGCTCTAAAGCCTCACAACAAAAACACCAAGTACTAGTACCATCCGCACTAGAATTCTCAAGAAAAGCGATCCTAGCAGCCTTCTCATAAAGCTCAGAGTTCAACTCAGCACAAGACTTGTAAGGACCTGACATAACAGGCTCAGCTCTAGCCCTATCCAACTTCTCAACCAAAGCAGAGTACTTGGACTGCAAAGAAACAAGAGTGGACATATGTACAGTGTATTCATCACACTCAGTCTTGTTAGGTAGAACAACTCTCTTCTTCTTGACACACTCAAGTTCTTCTAAAACCTTGAGATACTTAGTCTTAAAACTATTGCGCTCTTTAGCAGCATGAACAATCAAGGCATCTTGTTTAAAGAAAAGTGTCATAAGCAGATTCAAGGTCAGTGAGAAGAGATTTGACTGTATGTCCTACCTCAGGCTCGTAGTCGTCCTCATCGTCGTGGTTGGTCGTGTCATCATCAACCGCCATGGTGCAAAAACCTCCTCGGCGCTTGTTGGCGTAGAAGCTCAAGCCGTTAAACTTGTTCTCAATCTTCTTCTCAGGCTCATCATCACTTGGAGAAGAGATACCATTAGAGTTGACATTGCTGAAAGACACGACAAGGGCTTTCTGCTTCATATGCTCAAAAAACTTCCTCTCCATGAGCTTGGGGTCAAAGTTCTTCTTGGATTTGTACTTGTCCTTATGCTTGGAGTGGTCGGGCTTGCTGGAGTGGCTTTTGTGCTTGTTGGGACAGCTGGCAACATAGTGGTCAGGCTCTCCACATCCAAAGCAGCCTTGTTTGTTGCCACCACAACATCGGTTCAAGCGGTTGTTGTGAAACCATGAGAACTTGCTGATGACCAGCACCAGCTCCTCATCCCCTAAAGCCTCCATCTACTTCTCTGTTGCAGACACAAGAGAAGACAAGGAAAGAGACAACTGTGATGGGTTAGCCAAAGAAGAAATTGAACTTGAAGTACCTGACACCAGAGTCATGGTTGGGGCAGACAGATTCTTGATCCTCGCCTGCGTCTCGAGGTCGATCTCAGTGGACTTAAGCTTGCTGAATAGCTTGTCCATGGTGAGAGTCTCGTAGTTGGCCAATTCGATGATCGCCTCCACCTTGACCTTCCAGACCCTCTGATCAAGAGCATGTAAAAGCTTGAGTGCTCTCTGATGATCATTATAGGGCATAGCTACATTGTTAGCTCGCATATTGTTCATAATAGTGGTAAAGCGAGAAAACATCGAGTCAACTGTCTCTCCATCAGCTTGGGTAAAATTCTTGTATTCCCTCTTGTATGTCTCATAGAGTCTGGTTTTGACATGGGCTGTACCCTCATGGAAGCTTTGAAGCCTCCTCCAGATCTCCCAAGCAGTCACACAATCAAAAACATGATCAAACTCAGAAATCGACAAAGCAGCATAAAGCTCTACACGAGCAATGTTGTTGGCATTGTGTTGGTTGATCTGCTCTTGATTTACTCATGCACCAAGCACCTGGTAATTGTCATTCTCAATGATCTCCTAAACACGCCAATCGATCCCTTCTAGATGCGCTTGCATCCAGATCTTCAAGTACGAGTAGTTCTCCCCATTGAATTAGGGTGGCTTACCCGACCAGTGTTGCAAAGCCATGTCGCCTTCTGCGGATCATAGACTGATTAAGGTGGAAGTGATCCTTAACTTGCTTTGATACCAATTGAAGGACTAAAACACAGCGACCAGAGGGGGGTGAATGGGAGCCAAAAACTTTTTCTTCAAAAACCCCGATCAGGTAGAAACACTGCCGAGCACCTCCAAGTAAATGCAAAGCACAAGGATAACAGCAGGAAACACATTGCAGCTGGTCGAGAGCTAGTTAGCAACAAAGAGAAACCTGGTCGGCAACTGGTTCAGACCACACTGACCATGATGGTCGGCAGCAAGACAAAAGCTGGTCGGTAAAAGTGCTCCTGACCATGTCAAACAAAGGTGGTTGGGAACAAAGCTGGAACAGGTCAGGGAAAAACCAAAGCTGGTCAAAAAAACTGGTCGGGAGCTCATGACCTAGAATGGGAGGCGCTTCAGCGCTGCAGTGCTACTGCTGTTCTCCCACTACTAGTGTCATCAAAGCAGTCAGTCGACCACCGACGAATGAATTGGGAAACTTGGGTCAAAGACAAGTTCTACTCAAAGGAGATCTCTTGGTGCCTAGGCACACGATGCTAGTAGCACTGCTATTGAGTCCCACATAGTCAAAAGGTGGAGAATCCAAGGAACTCAGGAAAAAGCATCTGCTCAGGACAAAAGAAACATTAGAGGGAGAAATCTATGTAAGTTGGATCTGACCAGCACAGATCATTCCTAGATTTTGCACAGGCAATCACAAGGGTGATTGAAAACTATCACCAAGAAATCAAATCCCAATTTGGATCCAGTCACCGAGAAAAGTGGATCTGGGACTAAGCATGCAGTTTCTCCTCAAAAAGCAAATCTTGCGATTTTTTGATGCACGAGTGGAATTGGTTCAATTCCCTTGAGAATCTAGTTCATCACTTGACAAAGCATCAATCAACACAAAAATATTGAGCCAAGATGCTCCAAAATTGACGAATCAAAGTTCATCCAACACACCACAAAAAGTCAACACAGTACAGAAAACACACTAAGTTCACAGATGAAAACCGAAAAGCACGGAGGGCACGAGGAGGATTCGGGCCTCCATTCCCACATAAAATATCTCACAAATACATGGGTGAAATTTTTGTTCTTGGACCTCTACAAGAACACGAACAGAAAAGGGAAAAACAAAAAATAGCCAAGAGCTGCGGCGGCGGCGGTGTGGAGAGATGGAAAGAGGTAGCGAGAGAGGAAGGTGAGGTGAGGGGCTGTCCACTCCTATTTATATGCCTATTACACTATTGCACTACTGCCCCTAGATATTATTGGAGCGAACCACCTAGCCAAGGGCACTATGGTCCAGCTCAGGATTTCCTGATCCGATGGCCACCGCGCCTTCTCACCGGTAGCCTTGCCTCGATGCAATCTCCCTGATGCCGCCATGTGCCTTCCGTCCACATCGGGACCACCCGGGTTTTGAGGCACAAACCCACGAAACCCGCCTTTGCTGGTTTTGAGGGCAAACCACCATACCGACCGCGAGTAGCATAGCCCATACGCATCCCCCGTCGATGGTTGTTGAGGACAAACCACCAAACCTCCTCACGAGTAGCATAGCCCGTACGCATCCCCCGCCATGTACACTTGCGCTTGTTGATGTCCCAAGTGTCAGCCACTGCAGCTGGCCACCTGGCCGTCTGGTCCCTCGGTCCAAGCCTCGCGTCCGCCCTTCACCGCACCCAGTCCGTCAGCACGGCACGCCCTACTTGACCTTCACCCGACCACTACCACTGCCTCTGGACTTCACAGCTGGACATCACAACCCAAGAGACACATTTGGACACGTAACCCTGTGCTAGGGGATCAGTAGAACCACCAAGACCGACCACCAACCAAAGTGTTGTGCATGTTGACAATCACTCATCACACCAACAAAAGATGCTACACCATGATATGGAAAATCATGTGTCTGCAGAATATGACTTAGGAAGTAAAATAGAGGGAGTACTATTTGGTACTATGTGAGTGGTGAGTGGCTAGGTTTTGTTTTGTCACTTACTATTGGGGAGTGTGCTAATTGGAGGCAGCTATGAGTCGCTAAGTAAGGTCAAAATTTGTCACTAAAACAATGGGCAAAATAAGTGATGTTTTTTCTAATAATTTTCCAAACAGTCTAGGAAAGTGACTGGTATGCATGATTTTTGTTTTGGGCGCCCTAGCTAGCAAACAACAAAATGTGTAGGGAGAGGAAAGGTTTTTATGTTTTATTTTGTTGCTTGTTGTTGGAGAGCATGCTAATTGACACTCCATGCCTCCAAGTCTACATCTCACAAGGCGCACTAGTAAGGAGGATGAGGATTGATGTTGATGCCCTGAACTTTCTCTAACTAGTGGGTAGCGCCGCCCTAAAGTTTTAGAGGGTGATTGAGAGTGCTTATGATGAGGGGTGATACTTAATTCCATCGACGTATGGTGATTCCATCACCTTCTAGTTTCCCGAGGTTGCTCAAGTGTGGGTGGAGGAACATTACATTATATTTAAAGACTCAGAGAGTTTTGGAGGGAGGAGAGTGAACATGAGAGAGGATTTAGGGATGGAGGGGATGTTTGAGACTAGACAAGGGGATCACCATAATGTCACATTATTGTAAATAAAATAATGCTAGTGAGATTTGTTTTGAGTCTAGCTCATGGCTAGCTTAGTTTTCTTGCCTCTATGTGATTGTACTAAGGATCGGGATTGATTCGATGTGGCTCAATATTTGTAGGATAAATTACTATCCTAGTTTATAATCATTTGGGGTTGTCCATCTAGGACTAGAACCATGATTCCACTGTCATCTTATAAGGCTGAGGTGTATTCTATTCTCTACATATTGTGGAGCAGGCCCTATTAAGGATATTTTGTTAGTTTTATGGAAATAGATGCTTGTAATGGTGGTAATAATGTCAATACACATAAACACTATTATGTTAATTATTATTTGTGCTCATTAATAACTTGGATAACAAAGCATAGAAAGATATTTAGATCATTCAGGTACTAAAATAATTAGCATAGGACATCATCGCCAACACAGAACTCTTTTGGGGAAGACCGTGAAGGAGGCATCAAACGTCTTGTAGCACTTCAACACCATATGACATCCTTGCCACACAATTGGGAAGGGAGAGTCGATGCACCTCCATGACAACCTGTTGACACCGTTTTTTGACACGTGTCAATATGGACCGAAAACT
>CM041632.1:46909725-46921843 GCA_023333625.1 Bothriochloa decipiens
CGGGTATTAGCCCGGTGTGTTTGCAGATATAATTTTGCATCAACACAACCATCACAACCACTTGTCTAGGCCATGCCCAAAGACACCCTGTCCACCACCATGGCCTTAGACATTGTTGTGGTTGCCACCTCCATGGCCACCCTTGGTAGCCATATTCACAGAAGAATGAGAGGAGCCACCACACAACTCAATGGGCTGCTTGAAGCTGATCAGCTAGGTATATAATTCCACAACTAAGATCGGTTGAACCCAAGAGACAATAGCAGACATCATCACTGGGTTTAAGTCTAGATCTAATCTGGTCGACAAGATGTAGGAGGCAGGCATCATCTTTCTATCTTTGTTGTAGATGGAATTTCATCTATAAGGGCCTTCATCTTTGTGAAATACTCAGAGATAGTTGATGTTCCTTTGGACATTGTGGCAAGAGTCATCTGAGTGCTGATGAAATGTGCCTTGGATTGGGACACAAACATACCCTCAATTGCAGCACACATTGAAACAACCTTGATTTCCGCAAAGGGAAATCCACAGTGTCGAAGTGTAATATGACCATTTAAATCACATTACCCGATAACAGTTGAATCCATAATCCATACATTGAACAAAAGAGAGTAAATAGAGGGAGTTACAATAACTTATTACATCACCATAGGGCGGAATCAGAGTTCATGCAGCATAACAATAAAAGCTTGAGGTGCGGAAGCTATCTTCTTCTCTCCAACTTGAGCGTAGGCACGAAACCCTCAATCACTGTACTCCCCAGATGAGTACTCACTCCTTGAACCTAAAACCAAATTTTCAGTACGATTTGTACTGGCCACACTCCCACCCTATGCATTGCTTTGTGGAAGTGGATGCAAAAATAAGGGTATCTCAAAAGGAACCTATAAGGCTGGGGTTTCCTATGAATTGTTCAAGTATATAAAACAAAAGTATAATAAACAAGTTTTAAACACAAACCCATTCCCTTCATCTATCTCCATCCATATCTGTAGCATCATCTCATCTCCCCCAACACCCTCTCAGACTCTGGTCGACAAGCCAACTCCCTCTTGGCTTGCCTCAACGGCCCGCAGCCCTCAAACTGGCTCACGGCCGGAAATCACACTCAGAGGAAGGTAGAACACTCCACTCACTAGTTCGGTGCATGCGAAACATAGGAAAGGTCCATAGCCGAGGATTCGGCATATGTATCGATCGATCAACCATACACTCTGCAGAGGTTTCACTAATCCACCAGATAACCATCATCAATGCACGCGCGCATCTAGGCAGATTCTGGGCGCCTACTGCCATAGGCGATGCCACTCTACCATCCAGCACTGGATCACTGGAACTGTGAAGAGAGCATGTATCCGCTCCCGAAGAGGATGCCATGCCATGTACCCACTCCCGAAGGGGGTGCCATGATCATCTCGGTAGGGTGTTAGCTCCATCCCATGCATATACCTTCCTATCACTTCTCGCCTAGCAGTAGTGGCATCGACCTATCTAGCGGTTCGGCCGTCTCCCCCCATGGAGAGCGAGTGGAAAGCAAGAGATTCCTAGGTCCGGATACCAGCGCAACAGTTCCTAGATTTGACCAAACCGGGATATCTTCATCAGGGTTTATCTTTAACGTGCTACCACAGCACCTTCATCCCGGGCTCCACCTCTCAGAGGATCACACCCAAGGACCACCATCACATCTCAGTTAGCCCGCCACATGCTCCTCTCATGGGAATGTCCAGAACCATTCCCTGGCAAGACTTGCTCCAAAAGCTCGTCGTAGATCCCGGCTCGATCGACTCAACCCTCACCCTACTCCCTGCCGTAAGCTCCACCCCAAACCCGGATACAACATCATCAGCTCACATGTCCATCTGAAACATCAACTCACACATCCAGCCTGGCACCCTCCAGGCCTTCCCCGGGTTCATCACGTCGCATCAAAATGTAAGCGAGTGAAGTATAGAAATATAAGTATAGCAGATAAGCAGGTGGCTATCATAACAGCGGGTAAGCAGGTGATAGTTTACAACAAGTTAGGGCTCATCAAATAACTACTCTATCATGCAGTCCTAGCACAGGCATAGCATTATAGCAACATGAATGTAAAGCACTAGCCATACTATAGTTGTCATGCGTAATGGGATCTACGAGGTTGGATGGTGTGTGGCACCTTCACTGACGTAACTGTCGAACTTCTCCTGGTAGTCACTGTCGTCAGACTTGTCCTCGCTCGAGCCTGTAACGAGATTTAACGGTCGCGGAAGCGACCCCTATAGATTAGCACAAAGAACGAATGCAAAATAGAAGATCCAAATACACTCAAACATAGCCTAGATAGATAGGGCTCGATTTATAGAAAATTTGGATATGTGGATCATAATTTTCCAAGCTCGTATGAATTAGATATGAATTTTTAAAGATTTAACCATTTTCTGAAAAGAAAAAGGGGCTCGAGGGGTACGGTGTCGAGGGTACTGTTTCGAGGGGTATGGTCTCGAGGGTTACAGTCTCGAGGGTACTGTCTCGAGGGTTACGGTCTCGAGGGGTGTACTCTCGAGGGTTAGGTCTCGAGGGGTACGCTCTCGAGGAGTTACGGTCTCGAGGGGTACGCTCTCGAGGAGTTACGGTCTCGATGGTTACGGTCTCGACGGGTTAGGTCTCGAGGGGTATGCTCTTGAGGGTACGGTCTCGAGGATTAGGTCTCGAGGGGTATGCTCGAAGACGAAAAACTGCTCTGCTTCCACAGCGGTGCTCGGCCGGTGATGGCGAGGTTAAACATCCGGCGAGGGGCTGCTCCAGGACTTCGCTAACCCGTGCATCATCCTCAGGTCGTCAAGGCGGACACGTAGGTGGTCATCAAGTCAGGAGCTTGGTTCCGGCGACGTGCTTTACGGCGGACAGCGCTCGAGGGTGACGGTGCTCAAGGTGTTGAACTCGAGGGTCGGCGCATCGAGGTGTCAAACTCGAGGGTCGGCGCATCGAGGTGTCAAATTCGAGGGTTGGTTTGTCGAAGGGTCAAGCTCGAGGGTCGGTTTGTCGAAGGGTCAAACTCGAGGTGTCAAACTCGAGGGTCGGTTCAAGCGCGTGATCTGTCTCGGACGAGATCGGCTCGAACGCGGAGTTCCTCCTCGGCGATCGGCGGCGGGGAAACCCTCGATTCCTGGTGCCACAAAGGATCTCTGGCGCCATTAACCTGCCCATCAGTTTCGGGACTTCACGACGGTCATGTTGACGGGCTTCAGGGCGGCAGCTTTGCTTCCGGTGACGAGCTCTACGGCGGATGGCGGCTCGATGGCGACGGCGCTCGATGTACACTTCACACCGAGTCACTCCTGCTCCAATTGGTGGCGTAGATGGACGGTTGGGGTCACGCAACACCTGCTCGAGGTGCCGGCGGTGACCAAAACACACGGCAGAGTCCGCGCAGGCAGCAACTCCCACGGCGGAGCTTCGACAGGTCCTCAGTGCACGGCAACGGCACTCCGAGAGGGTCCATGGTCTCCATCTTGCCCACTCGATGCAGCTCGTCACGGCGGAGCTTCCCGGCTTCTTCCTGCTCCTCGAGGGTGGTCGATGGTGGCAGGAAACGACGGTGAACGGCGGCGTTCTGGAGTGGCAACGTACTGACACGTCGATGACAAGGTGGTTCGGGTCGGTGCTCTGGCGAGGCAAACACAGAGCTAGGGTGTGCACGGGGTCCGTCTCATCAAGGCGAGCGCGGATCTAGAAACAACGGAGGTCAAGGCTCAACGGAAAGGCGGCTGGGTGATCTCGCCACGGCGGAGCTTGGCGCACGCGATGAACTGGGCGGCTTCTGTTTCGGCATCCTCCCGATGCCGTGGTCCAAGGAGGCTCGGCTGGTCTCGTGTGTGTGTGCGGGTGTGTCCAGTGAGGTCGGTAGTGACCTGGGCCTACGCGCTCACGGCGGAGCGCCATGGCCAACAGCACGGCTGAGGGTTCGAGAGAGCGGAGATGGCGGTGCTCACCGACGGGTCGAAGAGGATGGAGGTGCGGTACAAGTCCAAGCGGCTCCGGCTCGTGGTACCGCTCCTCCTTCCTACTCCCGATGCAGCAGCGGTGGCTCCGAGTCGACGGTCTTCCTCCCCAACTCCGGTAGTGGCTTCTTCTTCTTCCCCAACTCCTTTCTTCCCCCTTCCTTCAGCTCTTCTCCAATCAAGGCTGGCAAGGTGGAATTGGGCTCCACCAGAGCGGTGGCAGCGGCCTGGGAACCCTAGGGTGCAGGGTGCTTGCTTTATAGGGCGGTCGCAGTGGTAGGTAGCCGACGGACGGTCGATCACGGCTTCTGCTTGATCGAGCGGCCAAGGGATGTCCATGTCAGTAGCTGAGGCTCGATCTGGGTCCAGAGAACAGCGAGAGGGGGCTAGGTAGCGCTGGGTGTCGAAGTTCTTTACGGCGGCAGCATTCCACTGCGGCGACAGCGCAGGTGCGCGCGCGGAGAATCTTGCCTGCGGCCGTGGGAACTTTAGGCGGGCTGGTCGGTCCAGGTGGCTTGCGGGTGCGTGTCAATGCGGGGCGACACTGGATCGAGCGGTCGAGGTAGGTTGCTTAGGAGCGACGCCGAGAACAGTGCTGACGCGAGCACGCGCGGCCGGTCGGGTGACCTCAGCGGGCGCGATGACACGTGGGTCCCACTTCGGGGCCCCATCGTCAGCGACTCATCGGCAACGGAGGCTCGGTGCGGCGCGCGGACGCGCGCAACTTTTGCTGGGCCGTTGGCCTGGTTGGGCCGCGCAGCGCGGGGTCGAGCGGCGAGCGCAGGCGAGCGCAGGCGAGCGCGCGTGCGGGCCGGCTGGCTGGTCGGGCCGGTCTCCTCCTTTTCTTTTCCTTTTCTTTTTCTTTTTCATTTTTAAATATATTTTTATATATACTTATATATATATGGTGTGCTAAATTTGTGCAACAAAATAGTGAGCATACATGACCCAAATAATGCTAGGGTATTATTCCCTTAATATTTATTTGTCAAAATAAATATTATGTTGTCATTTTTAATAATCAACACATAAACCAAATAAGAATCCAAATCACTCTTTTTAATGCAATATGATGATTGAACAATTGAAACATTAAAATATAACATGTGAACATAGAGCATGGTTATGAGATGTTAATTAATTTGCAACATATGATTGCCATGCATGACATGCTAGGGTTGATGCATATGTAAGGGGTAGATGATGACATGTCGCACCACATCATTCAGGGTTTTGTCGAAAAAAATTTTGTAGTTCGAATTTTCGGGTTGTTACACACATGGTCACTGCATTCTCCGTAGAGGATACCACTTGGGAAAATATGTCACAGTAGAGGAAGTACATCAGGTAGTTGACCATGCTGATCCTTGGCATGTCTCATAATCCGGATTGGGCCTTTGTGGCTAGTTGTCATCGTCGCCCTTCGTCGGAGCCAGAGTTAGGAACAACGCTGGGGCGGCATTGCTAGATCGATGTACCCGGTGAGACCTAGGCATGAAGTGACAAGATGACTTGAGCACTCCACATCATGAAGTTGCCTCTCATCGGCTACTTGCTCACGGGTATAAACCGTATTGGTGAAAGGTAGACATAGCAGAAGAGGATGCGACCATGAATTAACTCCATTAGGAAATATGCTCAGATTAACATGTGAAAGTGGGTTGAATGAGATACCCCTGAGGGTCTCAGCTACATGTTAATAAAGCATGGAACAACCCATGTGTCTTGTACTGTACGAAACAACCCCCAATGTGGCTTGTACGTCAAGTCAAGATTACAGCCGCTAAGATCAATGAAGATATAATAAATTACCTTGTACAGCAATCAAGGTGTCAGGTACCTAGACAAGGGGGTACCCAAAACCTTTGACTAGGAGAAATAATTCCCAAGCAATCAACACAAGTCTCTGTGAAAACCCACCATAAACCAAGTTAGCAACTCCTTGAGAAAGCTAAGCCCAACACCTAGACGTCGAGCTGTACTGGGCCGGCCCATGAACAGGACATACCCGACCGCACAAGCCACTCACTTGACGGGGGCCCTCAAGTGATGGAAGTCCGCCCAAGCGAATGACCCCCCATCGAGAGACAAAACTCCAATCAGGAGGATGACCCCCCATCGATTAACACTTTTCCCTCGATTTCCTACTTCTTGTACAGGAAGGCGGGGCATTTAATGCATCCTAGAAACTCCTGCCTAACTCCATGGCTATAGCAGCGTAACAATGGCCAAGTACAGGGGTCAAATCCCCCTTTTAGCGCCCATCCCTGAAGAAGCGGTGATTCATACTGCCACTATTCCCACCGCCCATCCCCGGAGAAGCGGTGATTCGTACCATCACTATTCCCATGTGCTAAGCACTGTGTCACATTAGGCAAGCCCTTGAAATGCAATTGTCAACATCCGTACCACATTTCACGAGGCTCGGTCTTATCCATTTGGCCTCGACCCCCTCGAGCCACCCCTCAACCCGGTCTCCAGCAACTCCGGTCAGCACTTCTTCAACACTTGCATGTCATCAACAGTGAGCCTCACATCCACCACAGGAGCATGAGTCTTTCACACCTCCATCACCATGACGCTCATGAAGGATAGGTCAATCACCAACCATCGCCAAAGGATGGAGGCCATGCCCGGTGCACGCCTCACAACAACTATCATGACTGACATTGTCGCCCCTACATCATCACCCTAGGGTTTTCTATACACTCGTGCCTCCCCTTGGCCTATAAAAGGGGGCGCTGGATCTAGTTCAAGGGCAATTGGACCACACTCAAAGGAATCCGAGCACACTAATAGCAAGGCTTAGGCATAACACTTCTAGACTTAGGCCTTGTTCTCCATGCTGAGTTCATATACGCTCAATTGTATCCCCCTGTACAAGCACTTCGGTGCAAGATAATACAATCTCTCCCCCCGCTGGACGTAGGGCCTTCTTTTCCCGAACCAGGATAAAAACCGTGTGTTCTTCTTGCATCACCATCTGGATTAGGGAGTACTGTGCTTGGCCCCTGGGGTTAGGACACCAATAGTTGGCATGCTAGGTAGGAGGAATCTGCGTGTCACAACCACTTCCCGTAATTTTTTTCAGATGGCAGACTTCGTTTCGCCGCTACCATTCACCATGGTGATCTGGTTTGGGAGTCTGGAGTTCATGCCGCTTGGCCATGGCCTTGATATGGTCCTGCTCCTATCCAGGAACCAGATGATAGTGTCATGGGCTCCCTCGGTTAAGAGGGGCCACGCGCTGGTCCTGCCACTCTTGTCATGCATCGGCAGCCAGGAGGAGGCGCGGTCGGCGCAACCATCGTCACCACCTTGCAGGCGGAGCAACGTCCAGTGTGGCTACCTTGCAGCCTCCCTGCGATGCGGGTGTCCTGATAGAGGGCCTGTCTGACCTATGTTTGGCTACAAAGGATGGGCCAGAAGGACACAGCGATGTCCCAATGTTCAGCTTCACCATGCGCTCGCCGAGGGGACCAAGTGTGGTCTCTTCTATAGGCGTGACTCCAACACTACCCAACCTGCTCCCGAACGGGTTGTTTGAGGCACGTCGCCCATTCCCATTTGGCCTAAACAACTCTGCCAAGATGTACTCTTCTATGATGAGCACTACATGAGCGCTTACGAGGATCTCCCAGGGCACCTCCCACGAGCCACCATGGACTTGGTGATGTCCACGCCAGTCTTGGAGTACCCGGAGTCCTCCGAGACTCCTTCTCTGAGGCACTACACCCTCAGTGTGCTCTAGCGTTGGTAGAGGAGGAGCGGTGCGGTCAAGGCTCTTCCCCAACTACTACTCCAGCTACCCTAACTCTGACTTTGCCAACGACAGCTATGACCCGACGCGGGAGTGCTTTCATGTCGACGAGGCCATCGCATCGAGCGATGAGACCAATGACACCGCAGTAGCAGTGGCAACAGCGAGTGCCAATGCCACACTAGATCGAGAGGTACCTTTGACAGTTCCTAACGATGTACAGCTACCCTAGGATGGCCAGGATACCTAGCTCGCCCAAGTTTGAGAGATGGGGGCCAAGCTCGAAGAAGATCGGGAATGCCTGTGCCAGCTCAAGCGGACCCTCAAGCGAGAACATGAGCGCGCACGCGGCAGAGGAGCTCGAGCTAGGGCTAGAGACGTCAACATGCAGATCATCAAGGAAGGGGTGAACAAGTGCCCCGTCTTCAACCGTGCTAGCTAGAATGTTGTCACCGCCACATGCTCCCCGCAACATGCCGGCTCCATTGAACCCTGAAGCCTGTTGAATCTAAGAAGAGATCTGGGGTCTCCTCATGATCACAGTGGCATAATAGGCCAAGAGTTCAGCCTCGAGACATCGAGAGGCAGCCTTAGAATGACCCACCGAACCCTCTCGGCATGAGAGGGAGGGCTCGGTCCACCAGAAGCCTACGCCTCAGGCAAATAGGACGATCCCAGCTTAGGACCACATCGTTGACAACCGTGAGCCTCGAGACGCGTGTCATGACATCAATGACAATCACAGACGCAAGAGCGATGATGTCTAGGCACAAGGCTATGTGTGCACTTGGGTGGGTGCTACGACAGTGATGAGGACCGTGCTTGGTCCCCCGAGCCCTCGGGCCCGCGCATCTTCAGCCGAGAGATCTGCAAGTCCAAGCTAACGAACCGCTTTTGACCACCGACGACCCCCACCAAGTACAACGAGGCGACAAAGCCCGAGCTCTGGCTTACAGACTTTAGACTGGCATGCTAGGTTGGCAAGGTCCCCAACGACAAGGTCATTATCCGCCAGCTCCCCCTATTCCTGTCGGACACAGCTCGGGGATGGCTTGAGGACCTTCTCCCAACCAAATCCATGAGTAGAGTGACCTCATGAGGGTGTTCAAGGGTAACTTTAAGGGGACCTACTTGCACCCAGGCAATTAGTGGGATCTTTGGAACTACAAGCAGAAGCCAAAAGAGTCTCTCTGAGTTTTCGCCTGACGCTTCTCCAAACAACACACCGAACTCCCCACATTTCTGACGAAGACGTCATCTAGGCATTCATTGCCCGGACTACCTGCAGAGAGCTAGTCCATGAGTTGGGGCGCAATACCCCCAAGATTTCTAATGAGCTAATGGACATCATCGCCAGCTACACTGTGGGCGAGGAGGCTGTTGGTGCGTTCTTCGACGGAGAACTGGGCAAGGAGAAGGCTAAGGAGGGCGATCCAGAGAGCTCAAATCAGGGCGCCAAGAGGAACAACAACAACAAGAAGAAGAATCATCGGGGCAAGCACGGGGCCACCCACGATGATCTCATGGCCGCTGTCGAGCACAAGAAGCCTCGAGCCCCCCATCGGGGGCATCTTGACAAAATGCAGAAGGAGCCCTGCCCTTACCAAAAGGGAGGGGTGAACCACAACCTCGAGGACTGTCAGATGCTCAAGAAGTACTTTGACAACTTGGACCTCAAGAAGGGCAACAAGAAGGAAGACCCCAAGGACAAGGGCGGTGACAAAGAAGACGGCTTCCCCAAGGTCCTCGACTGCTACATGATCTACGGGGGCCCTTAGTCTGGCTCTCACCATGCCAACACAAGAGGGAGTGCTGAGAGGTCTTCTCTGTGTGTGTTGTGACCCCCTACCTTGACTAGTTTGATACGGCCATCATGTTCGACCATGAGGACCACTCGGACCACGTCCCTAAGCCAGGAGTGTACCTGCTCATCGTTGACCCCATCATTGTCAACACCCGTCTCACCAAGGTACTCATGGATGGTGGCAGTAGCCTCAATATCATCTATGTAGAGACCGTTGACCTCATAGGGATCCCATGAACAAAGCTCCAACCTAGCGTTGGGGGCTTCGACGGAGTTGTATCGGGGAAGGAGGCGCTCACCTTCAAGGTGGTCGGGTTCCACAGCACGTACCATGCCATCATTAGTCGACCCGGCTACGCCAAGTTCATGGCGATCCCTAACTATACCTACCTTGAGCTCAAGATGCCAGGACCCAAGGGTGTCATCACCGTCGGCACCTCCTACAAGAACGCCTATGACTGCAACGTCAAGTGCATTGAGAATTGGGAGGCCGTTTAGGAGTCCACAATGCTGACCGCCACCCTCGAGGACCTCGCCGCCGAGGTCCCTGACCCCAAGAGCCACGCCGACAACTTCGAGGCCATGGAAGATACAAAGTCCATCCTCCTTGACCCCAGCAGCTCTGACGAGAAGGCATTGACGATCAGCGCCACCCTCAACAAAAAATAGGAAGTAGTGCTCGTCGACTTTCTCCGCTCGAATGCTGACATGTTTGCGTGGAGTCCCTCGGATATGCCGGGAATATCGAGGGAAGTCACGGAGCACGCCTTGGAGATCCAGGCCGGATGCAAGTTGGTGAAGCAACGCTTGTGCCGCTTCGATGAGGAGAATTGCAAGATCATCGGGGAGGAGATTCACAAGCTTTTGGAGGCTGGATTCATGAAGGAGGTTCACCATCCTGAATGGTTAGCTAATCCTACACTAGTTAAGAAAAAGAGTGGGAAATATAGGATGTGTGTATATTACACTAGTTTGAATAAAGCATGTCCAAAAGTTCCTTTCCCTTTACCACACATTGATCAAATTGTTGATTCTACCACGGGATGTGAAACATTCTCCTTTCTTGATGCTTATTGTAGCTATCACCAAATCAAGATGAAGGAGTGTTGGCATTTCTTAACATTGTCACAAAAGATAGACTAAAAGCCCACCCCTAGTAATGACACTAGCAAAGTGTGTTGGCATCCCTAACCACCATTATGTCAGAAGAGTAACTCTCGGCCCTTAACGATGCTGGCCATGGTATTGCAATTCTGGTAATAATAGTTAGAAGTGCCGGATTGGCCTTCCTAACTATCATTACTTACGAGGATGCAATCCTATAGCATGGCACCATGGGGTGCATAAGAATTATAGTCCTTAAGCAATGGTACTTAGGCACGCCAATCATGATAGCTTAGTATGAATTTACAATAAATCCCCAAGCGTACAGAACTATCATTGTAGCATTTCAACCCGTGAGTCTTAAGCTTTGGTATAAACATGATCACTTATTGAGTGCATAGGTAGACATAGCATAGGTAGGGGTAAATCATAGTTCAAAGATAGTAGACACACATCTAACTGAGTAGGCATTGGTCTTATACAACTATGCAAAGAAGTTTTAGTAAACATCTAACTAGCATGTCTAGCATCAGGAATAAGTCTGGGATGACAGGGAGATTCCAGCAGCTGGTCTACTAGCTGATAGAGACTTTATCAACTCTTACTCAATACTCGAATGTGGGGGAGTGCTTGGGATGGACAGGGCTGTCACCACCTGCCCACCTACCCCTCTGCCTGTGGGGCACTGACATATCCGCCGATCTCCGCATACCCGGGCACCACGCCTGTGTAATTAGAAACAACTCCTAACCCCCATGGACCCCACCCCTTCGAAGTGATAGGCTAGGTTAAGAGCAATCGAGAAGGCATGACGAACCATCACCTCATCCCTAGTTCTTCCTCTATTCATACCAATTCGATAAACTATATGCTAGTTCATATATCATGATCATAACATGAACAAGACTATACTCTAGTTCATATGCATTGCTATATAAATAAGATAAGAACTTGAACTTGGAAGAGAATATTATATTCATACCAAGGTGTTCCTCTTCTTCCAAGGAGACAAGCTCTCCTTGCTAGCTCTTGCCTTGTTCTACTACTAACACTAATCTAAAGAGTATAAGAGAGAGATGAGGTGAGTGGCTCCAAATGATGGTGTGTATGTTGGAGGGGAGCTCTCCCTCTCTTTTATAGTCTAACTTGGTCAGTTTCGGTGTAGGAAAATATGGAAGCAGGTGAAACAACATGGGGGAACCGCCTATGAACCGCCTATGGAAGTTGGGCCCAAGAGGGGCCACTTGGGGACTGACCACTCCCGGGGCGACTGCCCCCTGGTGGGCCCATCTGGCCACTGCCTTGGCATGGTTGGTTCCTCTTTGGGCCTGGACCTCTACTGCGGTTACGATCGGGCCCAGGTCTGGACCAAAGGTGGGTTTCTCTTCTTCTTTTGGTTGCGCCTTCTCTGGAATATGAATTATAGTATGCGCTTTCTTTGTGGTTTTTGTGCATTTCCAC
>CM041632.1:46922243-46950947 GCA_023333625.1 Bothriochloa decipiens
CATGCCTCTATTTGTAATAAAAACTTCAAGGGAGATGTGGACAAGGATTCAGAGCATTTATTTTGATGAACCTAACAAGAATATTTTTGGTTCACTCTCAGTGTAGGAGTAGAACATTTTTGGGTGGATCAAAAGTGGAGGACATATTTTATGCCTACTCCTAGGGTAGAAGTAGTGCAATTATTTGGTGGATGGATGAATGAATGTTTTGTGCAACTCTCAGTGTAAGAGTTGGCAATTTTATTTGTGGGTGCATGAATTCTGATCTTGGGAGCATGAAACTTCTCTCAACAGGGGTCACAAAACTTGACCAAACTCAACACAAAGTAAGAGGCATATGTGGAAGGTTTTGTCATGAAAGATCATATATGGCCTTGGTAGGTATTTGCATATCATTCAAGGAACATGCTATATTGATTTTTATTTTGTAAAAATAAATCCCAAGTTCTTTGCAAGAAAAGAGCAAGCGTCATGTCATCCTACTATATGTCATTCGTCAATCACTTAGACAAAATGGGGTCCCTATGATACGTGTTCACGAGTAGTAGGAATATTGGCAAGGAATAAAGAATATGCAAACTTTAATCACAGGATGACATGGAGATGGAGCATCAAAAGTTTTATCTTTTAAAATGTGTTAAATTTCAAAACTTTGAAAGGAGCGAGGGTGGAGTTGCACAAACCACCGTTGAAGATGTGGAAACTGATGGAAGTCGTTTGTCTCGTCCTTCTGTATGATGGGTTGCTCCACATTTGTGCAATGTGTTGGGGAGATCTTGAGTTTGTTTTGAGTTATGCTTGAGGGATCTCCCCCACACTTATTTTTGTACCTATTTTATTTAAATAGAGAAAAACAAAACAAGAGGAACTAAAATAAGCAAGGGTCAACCTACTTATAAAAACCAAGGAGTCAATTTTATTATCAAGATTATTATTTAGTTATTTTTATTTTATTTAAAACTTGTCCCACCAACTTTTATTACAGCTCAAACGAGGCTAAGATAAAAAATGCAATAAAAACATAGCCAAGATTTGTCTCCATATCAGATTACTCCCAATGCATATGTCAATAAATACTCAAGTTCATTAACCAAAGTTTTAACACCATGTCAAAAATTGATTAAAGAGGGCAGTTTTAACCTAAGCACCACGCTTAATTTAAAAGGCATATAGGTATATTGTATATGATCGTATACAAGCATACCCAAACCAGAGCATATGATAGAAACATGGGAAGCATCAATTTGAATGATCATATGGGGACAAGTATGAGCGAAGGGGTTGGTGAACTTTTATTACCTTTTGCATACTTGAGTGTTCTTACTAGTAGCATATGTGGATTTCTTTGAAGATGGTGCACTGGTGGCGTGGTCGTACAGGCTCCAACTCAGGTGAACCATCAGGCTGGATCACACACACAACTAGTGTATATGGACCTTGGGCCTTATTGGTAGCAAAGGTGTAAAAGAGGAGACTCCTTTTTTTCTTTTTTATATTTTTTCTATATCCCCGATGCATTTTTTCAACTCTTTCTTTCTTTTTTTCTTTTTTTTGAACGCTCCTTTATTTTTCCTTTTTAGATAACTACCGATGACCTTCGGCAAGGGCTCAAAATTTTATAGTCTGTTGGCAAGACTTTCCTCTCTTCATTGCTCTGCAGCTACATGAACAAACTCGGGAGAATTCTTGGGTTGTCCCAAGATTTTTCCTGTATTGTTGACAGGAATAGAAGCAGAAAATTTGAGCAATCTAGGTTTCTATCATTTTATTGAAACTCAGTTGATGTTTAACAAATGAAGACAGAGTTTTAAGTTTAGCATTTATAGATTCAAACATTTTATCATTGAAGGAAAGTTTTCTAGCAAGACTTGCATTAAACTTAGCTTGGCCTAAAACAAAGTTTCTCAAGGTAGGTTCATTGAAATTGTAATTTAAATTGAAATTAGAAGAATTACATTGTGGGCGGTTATGGTTGTTCCACCCACTATTACCTGGTTGTTGATGTTGGTGAAACTGGTTGTTGATGTAGGACGCTTCTTCTTGGGTTTTGGGACAGCCGTTCCCCGAATGGCTAACATCTCCACAGACTTCACACGTCATGTGTGAGCCTATGGCTTGGAAGGTGCCTGTGGTGGGCTTGGTGGCACGGTTGTCCAGCCTCTTTATTAGGAGGTCTATTTTTTGCGGCAAGCAAGTCCGTCTCCTTCACGAAATACATGCCTTCTTGTGTTTCTCTTCCTTCTCCCCAACTTTGGTTTGCCACCATTTTCTCAATGAGTGCAGTGACATTCTCGATGGTAAGGGAGAGGAATGCACCTCCAGCTGTGGCGTCAAGGTACCCCTTTGACATGGCCATCAGGGCCTCATAAAAGTTCTAGAGCACAATTCAATCTACCATTCCATAGTAGGGACAGGCTCGGACATAGTCCTGCAGCCTCTCCCATGCTTCAGGGATGGACTCGAGTGATGTTTGCTAGAAGTTGGATATCTCCCCCTTAGGGCACTGGTTTTTGCTCATGGGGAAGAACTTGGCAAAGAACGCCGTGGAACATTTGTCCCACATGTTGATAGCTTCCTTGTTCTGGTAAAACCACTATTTTGCCTTCCCCGCAAGGGAGAAAGGAAACAGGCAGAGCTTGATGCTAGCTGGTGCAATGTCTTTGATGACAATGGTGTTGCACAACTCAAGGAAGTGTTGAAGTTGAGCATTTGCATCCTTGTTTGGCAAGCCACAGAACTGGCTTGCCTACACCAACTTGATCAGGCCAGTACGGAGCTCAGAGTTTCCATTCCCGACATTGACAGTGGGCCCAACAGGCACGTTGGCAACAACAGAGGTGGAGTCATCACGGAGTGACTTGGCCATGATGATAGTAGCAGATGATGTGAGAGTGAATGGTTCATTTGCTGGTGGAGTAGCAGAAGAAGAAGTGGTATGGGACCTATTCTTCCTTAGGAGTGCCTTCGGATCATTGGTGAAGTTGTTCGGCAGGTCAAAACCATTGATACACTATCCTCTTTTCTTTCCAATAAAAAAGAGGAAGAAAACAAGTGAAGTTAGCCTACCTAAACTATGGCTACCATTGCTTATTCTGCAATCAATGTTTATGCCAAGCTAGATGTTTGCAAATTTCTTTTACCCTCCCCGAGAACAGCGCCAGAAATGCTTGTTGGTGTTTCTTAACATCGTAACAAAAGATAGACTAAAAGCCCATCCCTAGTAATGACACTAGAAACGTGTGTTGGCATCCCTAACCACCACTATGTTAGAAGAGTAACTCTCAGCCCTTAACGGTGCTGGCCAAGGTATTGCAATTCTGGTAATAATAGTTAGAAGTGCCGGATTGGCCTTCCTAACCGTCATTACTTACAAGGATGCAATCCTATAGCATGGTGCCATGGGGTGCACAAGAATTATAGTGCTTAAGCAATGGTACTTAGGTACGCCAATCATGATAGCTCACTATAAATTTACAATAAATCCGCAAGCGTACGAAATCATTGTAGCATTTCAACCCATGAGTATTCAGGGGTGCCGTATTTATAATTTCCCATAGGAGGACAGGATGAATGCATCTAGCTTTGGTATAAACATGATCACTTATTGAGTGCATAGGTAGACATAGCATAGGCAGGGGTAAATCATAGTTCAAAGATAGTAGACACACATCTGAGCCAACCTCAAGGATAAAAGAGAAATAAAGAATAAAAGAATAAATCTAACTGAGCAGGAAATGGTCTTATACAACTATGCAAAGAACTATTAGTAAACATCTAACTAGCATGTCTAGCATCAGGACTAAGTCTGGGATAACAGGGAGATCCCTGCAGCTGGTCTACCAGCCGATAGAGACTTTATGAACTCCTACTCAACACCCGAACGTGGGGAGTGCTTGGGATGGATAGGGCTGTCACCACCTGCCCACCTACCCCTCTGCCAGTGGGGCACCAACATATCTGCCGATCTCTGCATACCCGGGCACCACGCCCGTGTAATTGGAAACAACTCCTAACCCCCATAGACCCCACCCCTTCGGAGTGACATGCTAGGTTAAGAGCAACCGAGAAGGCAAGACGAACTAACACCTCATCCCTAGTTCTTCCTTATAAGTACTAATTCAATGAACAATGAAGAACAATGATGAACATGTCAAGAACATAACACATAAACTGTATGCTAGTTCATATATCATGATCATAACATGAAAAATACTATACTCTAGTTCATATGCATTGCTATATAAATAAGATAAGAACTTAAACTTGGAAGAGAACATTGTATTCATACCAAGGTGTTCCTCTTCTTCCAAGGAGACAAGCTCTCCTTGCTAGCTCTTGCCTTGCTCTACTACTAAAACTAATCTAAAGAGTATAAGTGAGAGATGAGGTGAGTGACTCCAAATGATGGTGTGTATGTTGGAAGGGAGCTCTCCCTCTCTTTTATAGTCCAACTTGGTCGATTTCGACTTAGGCAAATATGGAAGTAGGTGAAATCGACATGGGGGAACCACCTATGAACCGCATGTGGAAGTTGGGCCCGAGAGGGGCCACTTGGGGACTGACAGCCCCAGGGACGGCCGCCCCCCAATGGGCCCATCTTGCCACTGCCTTCACGTGGTTGGTTCCTCTCTGGGCCTAGACCTCTACTACGGTTACGATCAGGCCTAGATCTAGAACAAAGGTGGGCTTCTCTTCTTCTTTTGGTTGCGCCTTCTCTGGAATACAAATTCTAGTATGCACTTTCTTTGTGGTTTTTGTGCATTTCCTCATGTCAGACTTGCAAGTCACATCTACACCAAAGCTTGTGGAAATGTTAGATAAAGCCCTACCTACTATTTATTCTAGTAACATATTGGCGGTTACAAATAGACTTTAAGGACCGCCAACAACTCCCCCAGAGTTAATCCTTTGCTCATCCTCGAGTAAAGGTTTTGAAGGACTAATTGGGTTTATCTCCTTGATTTGAAATTTGCATACAAGTTATTCCAAGCGTCACCTGAACCTGTGAACTTTCAAGTGTCTACCAAGTCATCTTGGGCAATTGAGAAATGGAATAGCCTGGATTCAAATCTTCTTACTCGTATCCCTGCTCAGAAACTTGGGCTTTTTGTAAAGTTTTGAAAACATAAAGATTGCATTTGTTCCTTGAATGATTCTCTCAAGTCACTCATATATTTGTATGTGGTTTCTCACCAAGGCATATATAGGGATTTCCTTCACTTGATCATCCCACTTCTAAAGGGTTTATCTGGAGCTTTAGGTAGGGATGAAAATACTAAGACACACTTACTTTGCATGTGTTGTCAAGTCAATTCCTGAACCACACCGGACGGAAGCGTCGTACTCCTAGATTAGAAATGTGCATGTGTGTGGAAACAATATGGTGGGTATTTATGGTGTCTAACCTAATTCTACTATGCTCTTTAAAACACATCTCCCAACTTATTAGGATTTAGAAAAATATTCTATGAGGGCATGGGCTATCCTTATCTTCTCTCTTCTTAACCACTTAGTCTTTCAAAACCTTTACTCGAGGATGAGCAAAGGACTAAGTGTGGGGGAGTTGTTGGCGGTCCTTAAAGTCTATTTTTAACCGCCAATATGTTGCTAGAATAATTAATAGGTAGGGCTTTTATCTTACATTTCCACAAGCTTTGGTGTATATGTGACTTACAGGTCTGACACATGAAAATACACAAAAAGTATAAAGAAAGCACAATCTAGAATTCGTATTCAAAGAAGGCGCAACCAAAAGAAGAAGAGAAGCCCACCTTCATTACCATTCTGGGCCCAATCGTAACCACAGGAGAGGTCTAGGACCAGAGGTGAACCGACCATGTGAAGGCGGTGGCTAGAAGGGCCCACCAGGGGACCGACCCCCCCCAGCTGGCTCTTTCCGAGCCCAGTTTTCTCAGGCAGTTATATGCTTCCATGCATAGGATGGTTTCACCTGCTTCCATATTTATCTCCCCTGAAACTGACCTTGTATCACTATAAAAGAGAGGGAGAGCTCCCCTCCAATAGACACCACCAAGGAGCAACACTTCACCATTCTTCAAGATGTAGAGTAGTAGTAGCTATAGTTGGGAGTTAGGGAGTGATGCTCAAGTTCCAGAAGAGCCCTCGGAGGTTCGGCAAGCTTGCTTCGGTCCTTTGTACGACTCCAGTATTTTAATATATTTATTTTCTCTTAATTACTAAATTGTCCTTATGTTTATTTAATCATGCCTTAGTTCTTTAGCTAAGCTTAGTTGATGTAGTGGTTTTTACAACTTGACATGGGTTCTCCGTTTGACCGAATGCACTAGGTATTAATTGTGACTAGAGTAGTAATCGCTAGCATAGATGTGGTGTCTAGGCTAGGGTGTTACCTGAGATTGCGCCCAGCCCCACGGATAGTTGTGGTATCCCCAGGGGTGACAGACCCGACAAGGCCTTTGTATTCCACCACATTTGGGTTGGTGTTTTGTAGAGCTTTTGGCTGCCTAACCCCGGTTACCCCTTCCCAGTCTTTTCAAGAACTGAAAAGGAACAGCTGCTCCAAAGTGCCTTGGTGTAACCGCTATATCTGTTCTTTTCTTAGTTATCCCTTTGTTGTGATCTAAAATAGAACCATGGTAATGGAGAAGAAAATAGGAACCTTGACTCCTTCCAGTGACCTTCCGCTGAGCTAGTCTGATCTACTATCTTTTTATGAAGTTCTCCTATGTATGTCATTTAGCAAAACTCTGATCATTTATTTTACCCTTACATTAGTCTACTCGGCATAGTAGCTAGCAGATGCATGATAGATTCTTATCAACTTCTTTATACATTGTTTCCCTATGGATAAATACAGTACCTTGGAATACTCCTGGGTGAAAGCTACAATGGTATCCGTTCGCTTATGGATCTCTCTATGTGCGTTAACTTATACCAATTGGCTTTCTAGTGCAGTCGCTAGGGATGGACTTAAAACCTCCATACTTAGTGATTGCGCTAAGAAACACCAACAAACGACACGCCTTGCCTAGCCAGCAACCCATCTATTTATCAGTGAGGTACTCTCGAAGACCAAGGTTTGCTATCCGCAGATACAGAAGCTGCTCTACGCCATCATACTCATGAGGCACAAGCTCCAACACTACTTGCTTGGCCATCTAGTGACCATGATTTTTTCCTTCCTCTCAGGAGAGGTAATCCAGAACCAGGAAGCCACAAGAAGGATAGCCAAATGGCGGTCGAAAGGCCATCAAATCCTAAGTGCTGGCACTTCATCGCTGAGTGGACCGACAATCAACTTCCCCTAGCATAGATTCAAGCAGAGCTGTGGACGATGTTCTTCAACGGTTTGTTAATGAAAACAGGGGTGGGCATGGGCCTGCTCTTCATCTCACCCCTCAGAGTCCACATGCGCTACGTGATCCGACTACACTTTGATGCCTCCAACAATGTCACGGAATACGAGGCCCTCGTCAACGGCCTGCCGCATCGCCGTCGGGCTCGGGGTCCAACGCCTCGATGTTCGCGATGACTCGCAGCTTGTGATCGGCTAAGTTATGAAGGCCTCGAGCTGCCACAACCCCAAGATGGAGGCCTATTACAAGGAAGTCCGTAAGCTAGAGGAAAAGTTTCATGGCCTCGAGATCAACCACATCGCTCGCAGATACAATGAGGCCGTGGATGAATTAGCAAAGATCACATCCTCTCGAGGTACTTTCCTACTTGACATCTTCTCAAGGGACTTATATGAACCCTCTGTCGACCTAGGCATGAGAGGAGTTGTGATGCAGGCAGTTGACCCCCTCCCTCGACTGAGGCCCCCTCGACCAGGACTGAGGTCATGGAGATCGACGAGTCGCACCTACCTTTGACCTCCGAGCCAGACTGACATGCTCCCTTCCTGGACTGCCTTATTCGAGGGGAGCTTCCATAAGATTGGACAGAGGCTCAGCGGATCACTTGATGGGTCAGGACCTACATCCTCTATGGCAACAACAAGGAGCTTTATCGACGCAGCCCCACAGGGGTATTGCATCGCTGCATCACCATCGAGGAGGGAAAGAAATTTCTCAAAGACATGCACTCGGGGCTTGCGGCCATCACGCTGCCCCTAGGACCCTCGTTAGAAATGCATTTCAGCAAGGCTTCTATTGGCCAACCGCTGTTTTCAATGCCATTGCGAGGGGTGCTAGTTTTATGCCAAGTAGACCCATCTCCCTGCACATGCTCTACAAACCATCACCATCACGTGGACTTTCGCTGTTTGGGGGCTCAACCTTGTTGGACCCCTAAAAAAGACAACTAGGGCTACACCCATCTGTTCATGGCCATTGACATGTTCTCCAAGTGGATCGAGGCCTGACCCATCACCAGCATCTGTTCCGAGTAAGCAGTCTTGTTCTTCACCGACATCATTCACTGATTCGGGGTCCCCAACGTCACCATCACCGACAACGGCACGTAGTTCACCAGTAAGAAGGTTTTGGATTTCTATGATCACCATCACATCCGTGTGAACTGGTCTACTATTGCTCATCCTAGGAATAATGAATAGGTCGAGCATGCTAACAACATGATTCTACAAGGCCTCAAGCCAAGGATCTTTAGTTGGTTGAACAAACATGGCAAGAAGTGGGCCACTAAGCTACCATCTATCCTATGGACCCTCAGGACGATGCCGAGTCGAGCCACGGGTTCACACCGTTCTTCCTGGTCTATAGGTCAGAGGCCGTCCTCCACACTGACCTTGAGTACAAATCCCCTTGACTGAAGGCCTACAACAAGTAGACAAATGAGGAAGCATGGGAAAACACTATCGACTAGCTCAAAGAAGCTCGAGATGTGGCCCTCCTTAAATCCATGAGGTACTAGCAGACGCTTGGACGCTACCATGACAAACATGTCTATAGGAATGACCTCCATGTCGGTGACCTTGTCCTATGGAGAAGGCAGAGCAACAAGGGCCGCCACAAGCTAACTCCGCCGTGGGAAGGTCCCTACATCGTCGCGGAGGTGTTGAAGCCGGGAACCTACAAGCTAGCCAACAACAAAGGCGAAACCTTCACCAACGCCTGGAACATTGAGTAGCTATGTCACTTTTACCCTTAAGGCCTCGAGGCTTTGTACACTTTTGATGTCATGAATGAATAAAAAGTACTTTTGATTTCAGTAAGATTTTTGTTCACAAGTTTGAGGTAGCCCCGACCCTGTCTCATTAGGGCCGAGCCTCCCTCGGAGGCTAATGGGAGGGACCCCCAAGTTCCTAAAAACTCACATGCTTTTTTTGAAACTCGATGTCCATTCTTCTTTGTACACTTTGAACACATTCTCACTTAGTCAAAAATGCCACGAAAGTACCCTTGAGGGTCAAGGGTTGTTGAGCTGTGAGATCGCCCGTGCCCCTGCGCTATAGTACCTCCACTCACTCCCCCCTTGACGGGCATGACTGTGCACCAAGTTTACTAAGTGAAAGTACAATCAAGCTAACAAGAAAGTAAAGGACTTAAAATATGCAAACTATATACATCAGTGCATATCATTTTAAGGCCACCAAGGCCACACCATCACGATTCACAAAAACTAACTTATTACATGGGCCTCTTTCCTAGATATGGCTCACATGCCCTCGCCTTCATCAACGCCAGGAGGGACAACCTCAGGCTTGAAAAGCTTCGCCAGCTCACTGCCAGGAACTTCTGTCGTATCCATCAAACCTAGGCATGTCTCATGATTCTCAACCTCGGACTTCTTGGGATCGGAGATGAAGCCGGTGAAGATGACCCCTGTGTCATACGTGTAGCCCGAGCGGACGACAGCCAGCACCCTCTACACGCCATGATGGGGTGCGCCACGAAACTGCCCCCACACAACACAGCCAAGGGCATACCTCCGTCTCAGGCTCGGCCTCCAAACTGTCATAGACCGAGGTAATGATGCCCCAGAGCCTAGTAAAGCTCTTGAGTGTCTTGGCATCCTTCTGGGCCTTGAGTTTCTGCTCCTTGAGGTCTAAAAAAAGCTAAATTAGTCATGATGAACGAGGCACCCAAGCCAAGAAGTTAAAGCTAGAAAGAAAGACTCACCATCGGCATGGGTCTCTAGGGCCATGAACTCATCCTGCTGGGTGGCGATCATCTTGTTGGCCTCAGCCAGGGCTTCGGTCTTATCATTGACCATCACTCTTAGCTCCTCGATCTCCTTGCTGGTACCAGAGAGGGCCTCCTCCTTTTCTTGGACGGTCCCCATCAGCGGTGACTTTCGCAGTCAAAGCCTCGAGGTGGAGGTTCACCTGCCCGATCGCGATGTTGAGGGAGTCATGATGGCTGGAAGCTTCAATGAGGCACCCCTCGAGCTCCCTGACACATGTTGCAGACTAGGCGAGGTCCCCCTTGAGCATTTTAATGCACTTGACCGCCAAGGTGAGGTCCCCGAATGCCTTCTGCACCTCCCCTCAGGCCTTGGTACATCATCCCTGGCTTTGGCCTTCTCCTCATTGGCTTGGGTCACCTCGTCCCTGGCCTTGGCTGTGTCCTCCTTTGCCTTTGCTACCTCATCCTGGGCAGCCTCGAGCTCCATTCAAAGCATGGGAACGTGCTTCTATCCACCCTTCATCATGTGGATGAATTGAGACTTGGTCTGGGAGTGCCCCCTCAGGTTCTGAAAACAAGAGGCACAAGATGGGATTAGGCGGTAGAAAGAAAACAACTCGACCCCAAGACTATACAAGATGGGATTAGGCCCTGACTAAGTCCTTAGCAGTGACATCAACTGCCGTCTGTAGGCAATGTTGCATCTAGACATGGAACTCCTCGATGTGCTCCCTGCCTTCAACCTCCGCAGGGTCATCAATTTCGAACAGAAGCACGTCGGGGTCCGCCCGGTCCCAGTCGCAGAACCTCCTGGCCCCAGTGAGGAAGCTCCCTCACCATCCGATCACGCACGGCTACCATGATGCTGTCCATTAGCTCGGCTGAGCCCCTGACATGATGCACCCGCACGGCCAAGGAGGGGAACATCAACTCCCCCTTGACCCCCGATGACTCAGCATCTCCCTCCTTCTGCTTCCCCCTGATGACACGGGAACCAGAGGGGGGAACGACCACCAGGCTAGGGGCATATAGGGAACCTCGACTGGCTGACACCCCAGCTTGCGGTGGTTGTGGGAGCAGCGCCATAGCATCCTCCCCTGCCGTCGATGCCTCCAGCGGGACCACTCGTGGGATTAGCTGCCCGACCAGCCTCCTTGCCTCTGACGGGACATCCCCAGCCACCAACTCCTCCTGCTGCTACTACCGTGGTGGGCTCGAGGCCACCAAATCCTTCTGTAGTGGTTGTCGTGATGGGCTCGAGGACGCCAGCTCCTCAGGCTATTGCCACTATTGTTGTTGTCGCTCCTCCTGCCGCTGTTACTGTGGATGGCCCGGGGCCCGTGGCTCATCTTGTTGCTACTACTGCAGCTGCTCCCGCAGCTGCCACTACTCCCACTGCTACAACCCCTATGGCCACGGCTCCAACAGCTGCTGCTGTCGTTGATGGAGCACCATTCCCGCCTCTTGCGGACAATCCACCACCTCCTTTGTGTCATGAGCAGAGGACTCATCCCCCTCATCTGCGATGATCACCGGGGCCTCCACCGTCGACCCTGGCATGCGGCCACCGGTGACACCCTTGACCTCAATGGTACCGCAGGGCACCTCGCCCTACCCCTGATTCTGGGCAACGTCATCACCCGTCATGGCTCTCGGGGCACTCGAGCCCGCAATAGAGGCGGCGCCCATTTGCTTGCCCTGAGCCATGGTGGCCCAGGTGTCCTCTCGCCAAGAGGCTTCTACCGCCGACCAAGGCTTTGGGGCGGTGGCTTCAGCTGAAGCCACCATCATTGTGGCGACCTCAGCCTTTAGCTGCTTGGCGGGCATGGGGATCGCCTTCTCCACTGGGCGCTTGAGCCTAAGCATGCACGAATGAAAAACATTGGGCAAAGCATGGAAGCTTACCCCATTAGGATGATGGGTGCCCTTGTGAGAAACCTCAAAGCACCTGAGGGCTTCTAGGACCCCCTTCACGATGGACCCTTGCCAGGTCCGGAGCCATCCGGGGTCATGGCCAGCAGCGCTCCTGGTGTCCTCTGCTCCTCCGAGGCTGAATGACCCCATGTCCTAGCACTGATGGTGGAGGACCTAGTGCGAGGCAGTGGCATGCTGGATTTACCCCTCAAAGAGGCCAGCGGCATCCTCCCACGTGTGTGCCGTGACACCGACCCCTTTGGGATTGAGGGATCGACCCTCCTCCTCTCTCGAAGCTACTTGGGGCCCTCGCCTCTTGACCCTCGATAGGTGTCAGGGCAGCCCTCGATGCCTGAGAAGATGACCCCTCCTCAACCACCTCCTGCGGAAACCGGTGGTCATCTCGAAGCGCATCAGGCAACGCGGCGTCGTACCGTGACTCTGGGTCATCATCTTCATCATCTTCCTCCTCCTCCTTGTCTTCTGAGGGGGACTCCTCCTCGAGGGGCCCATCACGCCTCTGTCGCACCCGGTGCTGTTCCAACACTAGGCACTCAAGGCTCTTCTTTTTCCTCTTCTTCTTCTCCTTATCCTTATCCTTCTTCTGTTGGTCAGTGGTAAAGCACCTCATTTGATAGGCAGGTTTATCTTACTTGACTGGGGGCATCGACATCCTAAAGTCTGGGATCACCTGTATGGAAACCAAGAATGGGAGGCGTGAACATAAGGCGAAGAAAAGAGGAACTCTAAGACAATGAATCGAAACACCCACCAGCTGGATGCGACCATCATTCGGCCGCATCAGGATGCTATTCACCATCTTCGGCTTGAAGGTATCGGCGACCGCCCCCCTCACACACTTCACAATCTCCTCGAGGGACAGCGTCATGGCTGACATCTGGATCCCCTTGATCGATGCCCCATGCTCCATCTAGTCTAGACGCAGCCGGTGGTGCATCAGCGGGAGAACTCTTCAGAGGTGGAAGGCTGAGACAACAATCCCCATGGTCAAACTTCTATCACTCAGCATCTTCAGCGCATTGAGAAGGGGGTTCAACCTCGGCTAATTTTCCTCCACCACGCCGTGCGGCTAGTGGTATGGGTGCTTCTCGATGACGCACCCGGTGTAACGCAACAGCTAGTCATTGTCGTTCCAGAGGTAGAACCACTGGCCGTGCCACCTGCTGTGGCTGCCCTCTTTAGAGCTAGGTTACAACACCTGGCACGGATGGTTTTCCTCGCCCCCATCAACACTGGCTTGGTGAAATGCTTCGCATTGAAGAGATGGAGCCATAGATCCTAGTGTGGCTCCATCCCCAGCTACCCCTTGTAGACGGCGGCATAGATCGCCGCATGGGAGATGGAGTTGGAGGAGAAGTGGTAAAGCTCAACCTCGTAGTGGTGGGTCAGCGCGCATAGGAACCGACTCGGAGGCACCTCGAGCCCCGCCTTGTGATAGGAGACGAAGCTCAAGATGTAGCCGTCCGGTGGATGTGGCTCCTAGTGGCTCAGCGTCGGCACCCTCCACTCTAGCTGGTCGCTCGAGGTGATGGGGCGAAGAAGCCCGTCATCGATGAGCTCCTGCAATTGCTCCACCATCACGGATGAGGGGAGCCAGTCGTCAGCAGGGAGGGTCTTCATGCGGCTAGCCATAGAGGAGGGCTGAATCAACTCCACAGATGAACAAAGGGGAAGGTTCCTATCTCTCTCTCTCGGTGGTGGCGATGGCAAAGAGGCAAGGTGACGACCCGAGAAACCCTACCCCCTTTATTTATAAGCAGTCCCGGAGGAAACGGATGGATTCAGTGAGCAGGTTAAGGCATCCTTGCATAAAATGCGCCTACCTAACCGCTCCCCCGATTCTCGAGCCGATGAAACATGTCACCCACCCGCAGGACAACTGCTGTCCATGCCACCCACGACCACGCTGTTTTGGTTCCTGCCTAAAAAGGCGCACCCAACGGACAAAAGGAGTTATTAACGAATGATATCTTCCACAAGAAGGAATGTGGGCCCCGGCCCCACATTAAATCTCGAGTGAGCGAAGGTTGGCCCACGGTCAGGGTTCGACAACCACCCTCGAGTACCTGAGTCAGCGATGACTAAGAGCAGGCCCATAAATGGCCTGGGCTTGAGCCACATTCTCGAGACCCCCTCAGACATATTCAAGGTAAAATTGGAGGATAGCCATGGAATCCCCTCGAGGGGAGGCATCGAGCCACCGGACCTCATCGAACAGAACTAGGATCCATGCATCCATCCATTTGCATCAAAGAGAGTGCCTTCATGACCACTAGTTGACCCCCATCAAACGGGACACGAGCTCACACTTGAATTTCCCAATAACAGCTCACCGAAGAACATTAGTGCTCACCCAAACGAGGGTAGCACGGTGCTTCTCACCCCTCCTCCCATTGAAAAGGTGCATGAGGGTCAAAAGAAAAATATGGGCTTGTTCCTGATCGACCTCGTCGAAAGAGGCTCGAGGGCTCGCTCGCAACCAGATGGCCTCGACGAAAGACGAGCTAACCACCCGGAGGGCTCGACTACCCATCAAAGGTAGCACACTGTGACTCACCTCACCTCGATCGAAAAGATTCACAGGGATTATACGCCAAAGACTAGCAAAGATGCAGTTGTGCGAGGTCTGGAGGCTCGACTAGGCTTGGCCCCCCCTTAATGAAAGAGGGACAAATGCACTCGGGGGCTCAAATACCCAAGCGCCCCTCGACCACACATTAGAAAAGCCCTCGAGGGAGTTTTCAACTGCTCTGAGGCCTCGGGGGCTGCCATCAAAGGGTGCATTCATGCACACCTATCGAAGGGTATCGGCACCACCACTCCAGTTCACCATTATCTGGCCCCTAAAAAAATGTATCGCACTTGACCACCATGAGGCAAGCCTCAACGGAGGACGATTGTGCCCACCCGGGGCCTCTACTGTTCAAGCACCCCTCGATAAAAATACATGAAGTCCTTGATGGAGCTTTCTACTCCACCAAGGCCTCGGGGGCTACCCCCAATGGGTACGCTCACGCGCACCCATCAGAGAATGATAGCGCTATGACTCCAGTTCATAAGCCTCTGCGTGAGTGCTAGCACTCGCACAGAGACTCGGGGGCTACTGTCGGGTACCTGGACAAGGGGTTACCCAAGACCTTCGACTAGGAGAAATAATTCCCAAGCAATCAACACAAGTCTTAACGTGTCTACTATAGTAAATGTTTCCAAAAAACAAAAAGAAAGAAAAAACCCTAGATAGGCTCGTCGAGCCTATCCAAGGGCCTGATGAGCCCATCTAGAGTTGCAGCGCCGCTGCTGTCATGGGCCACCACCGGATCTGGGGAGGAGTGAGGGAGGAAGAAGGCCGCCATCATAGTGGGAGGGAGGGGCTCACGCCACCACGGGCTTGCAGTGCGCTCGCCGATGGACGCTAGGAGAAGAGGGGGAGAGGCCGTCTTTGTCATGGGAGGGGACTCGTGCCACCAGAGCTCCTCCTCATGCCTCTATGGCCCCTCCCTGTGCAACACCCACCAAGGATCTACCCCTCCGTGGATCCTCCTTGCTAGATCTAGGCCTTGGATCTGCCATGGAGCTCAGTAGCCTTGCCTCCTACCTGCCTCGCCGAGGAAAATGACAGCGGCCTCTGATCTGCGCCTCGCCAAGGAGGATGCGCTCCTTGTGGGGGATGTGCCACTGCTCGCCAATGGCCATGCACACCGCCTCGTAGCACATGACCACGTGCACCGCTTTGAAGCACGTGGGCATGAATGCTATTGATGTTAATTAACACTATTTTTTAGCCATCAACTGATCTAGAGTAAGACCTTAATTGAAGAATAAAGTAAGGTAGTAGGGATTTATTCTAATGAGTTCCATGAGTTGTGTTGCTCTCACTTTCTTTGCAAGATATTTAATATTTCATCATCAAAGTAACTCAAATGAAGAAGTTGAGCACACCATTGTGAAGAGCTCATTGAGATGATGGAAAAGGACATATCACTTGCGATATTTGGAGCATCGGAGAGAAAGTCCTTGATAGTTATGACTCAGAAGACTCTAGAAGGCCCTAGAAATCATCATCATCGCAAGACTAGGGACTAAACTGACAAAATTCCATAGCTCTGTGAAATAATATTTTCTAGGGACTTATCCAGAAGCTAGGAAAGGAAAGAATCCATCCACAACATGACTCATTGCAAACCGGATCGGAAAGAGGCACTAGAAGGACGTGGAAGACAACAGAAGACATGAGATCAAAGCGGGAGCCTGGCGGCTGCCAGGTGCGGCCGGCCGGCCCCACAGGATAGGCCAGTCAGCATGGCTCCACTGCCAAGTGGGCCCCCTTTTGTGTGGCGGCGTCCAACCGACCTCTATAACACATCTTGACCCTTGTTCCATGTCAGTTTGATCCAAGGTCCATAGTTCATCGCACCGGACTATATAAGCAGAGGCAGACCCCCTGGAGGCATCTCTCATCTCATATCATCTCATTCAGTTTAGAGTAGTCCCTCAAAAGGATAACCTAGAGCTCCACCATCAAGGGCATAGCTAGAATAATAAGAATAGGAATTAGGGGAGGCAAGCAATGCTTGGATTCTAGATCTAGTCACGAGGAAACTTGGGAATGCCTTGTACTTCTCTCTTGTATTCAACAATATTAATATATTTGTGTTTCTAGTTCATTGTGTTTATCTTCTTGTTCATCTACTTGTTCTTCTTGTTCATCTAGTTCAGTGTCTAATTGTCTAGTTCATCTAATTCGTTGTGTTCTTGTTCTAGTTCATGATGATCCTTTAGTTCTTGTTCTAGTTCTTGTTCATGTTCATGTTCATGTAGTAGTTGAATACCTATCATGACTTGATATAACAATAGATTCATAATTATAATGTTCATTGCCTATGTTGGTTATTTGTCTAGTTTAGTTGGAGTAGTTTTGTGTTTATGCTCTTGTTCGTATAGCGCTCATCCTAATGTACAAGGGGTGGGTGGTAGAAATAATGTAGGCATGGTGCCTAGATTAGATCTATCTGCGAATGCACCCTATGTTTCGGGCCATGTGGTAGATCGCGAAGGTGACTATTATAGCTTTGTTGAGTCCTCTATTGTCCACTCTCCGAATGTAGGATCTTGTAAGGCTTCAAGTTGTGGGGTGATGTCTTGCTCTGTTCCTGACCCCACCTTGGCAATGTCTCTTGAGTATGGATATGAGGTTGCCCTGACCAATATAGCTAGATGAAATGGCACTAATTGATGTAGCTCAATGACCTATAGTTATAATCAACCTTAGGAGTTAGTCTTTATTTCCTAGTTCTTTCTAGAGTCACGCCCAAGAAGAAAAATGCTCGGTGGAACCTCCTTTGGACTTTGTTGAATTATTGTTATCCTTTATTTTTATGATATGTTTGATCCCTATTTTTAGTAGATCTACTAGACCTCTTATCACAAGTGTAAGTTATAGCTTCATTCTCCATACCTCCATTCTGCCTTCCTACTGGTGAATTATAAATAACGATACCTGAAACTTTCCTAGGTGAAATGCTACAATGGGAGTATTTATCTATGCGCTTGCGGATAATCTTTTTATTTCATTTTATGTAAAGTGCTTAGATAATAAATACAACCAACAGTTCTGGCATTGTGTTGGGGATGACAACCTAACTTAAGTGATGTTAAGAATTGCCAACACGCACTGCCTCGCAGCACGTGGCCAAGCGCATCCCCTCGCAGCACGCGGCCACACGCGTCGCCGGGAGGGGGCTGGTGGAGAGATCAAGAGAGTGAGAGGGAGAGGGGCTGCTCATGTGGAATGGGGCCACTCATGGCTGAGGAGGGAGAGGGAAGTGAGAGTGTGAAACAAACCCTAAGTGCTTGGTTCTATACTCGAAACATGGTAACAGTCCTAAATGGGCTGCCTACTAGGCCTGATTTATGGCAGCGGGATTTCCAAGATGCCCACTGTGGTAAATTGTTTTACTGCAGCAACATCTTTATACATCCACCATGGTAAATAGATAGTTTACCATAGCGGGCTTCTTAATGTTATCCGCTGTGGTAAATGCATCAATTGTAGTGGGCGCCTCAAAGGCCGGCCACTGAATTACCGCAACGGGAATCCAAGGCGCCCTCCACGGGGACAAATTTGGCCACACTATGGCAATTCAATCATGGCATAGTGGACAAAAACAAACCCTATTTAGTTAGATAATGTTGAGAATACTTCTTTTGTTATCATTTTGGGTTGGATGAATTTTAGAAGCCTCCGATTCAAAAGGGTTAACTAGAGTTTTTTTCTAGGAACTAGGAAAATAGCGAGAGAGATCTAGGCCTTTATCCTCAGTTATCAAATAAGTAGCATAAAAGAAATAAGGAGCATGAAGATTCTGCTGTGATACCATGTCATCCTAGTAAGGACACTCCTACCAGGTGCAATGGTTAAAGAAATGATTAGAACATCAATTGGTAAGAGTCCTTTTTTGAATTGTGGCAGCAAAATTTTTTTGGTATTTACCCATATTATAGGCTTACTCTAAAAAATCATTTTCATTTTGTAGTAATTCAAGAAATAATTGTTGGGGACTTTGATTGTTTTGAAAGAAAACTATGGAGGGAGTGATTTCCCACATCGAGATTAATGATTTATCATCAACAACCCCATTTTTAGGGAATGAAGGGAAACCGTTTCATTTGGTTAATTTGGAAAAATGGACTAAAACCAATACAACAACCCATGCACAAAGGGTAGATTGTGGCATATTCATAAACACACCAAAAAGAGAAAAAAGAAGAAAAAATACTACAACACCAAGACACCATCTTCAACGACATTCCTCTAGAAAGCTAAGTTGGATGACACCACAACGTATCCATCTTCAGCCAAGCAACAAGAGGTAGTGATGCTGCAATAGCTTGGCAAGTCTTTCACCCAAGCCTTGTGTAGAGGTGTTAAACAGGGCCGGCCTTGGAGAAGCAACAACAAGAAGTTCTTGTGTGGAGCCTTCAAGAAGGATGTCATTGTCACTAATCTAAGATGACCTTTCACCTAGAACCATTGCTGGTGTTGCCATTGACCCACCCGAAACCAAGGAAGGCACCCACTAGTGAGCATCCGCCCTTGACGGAGGGGGTGATAATTGCCACAACGCTGCACATAGCCATTGTTAACTTTCCTATGAGGGTGGGAGGCACACACTTACAAACACTCATGCCTAAATGGAGGGGGTGTCGATGGTCTTCACAACTCATGGAGCTGCTCCTTAATTTTTTGCGACAATGGGAGGCATGCACTAGCAAGCATCCATGCCTAGACGGAGAAAGGGATGTCGGTCACCACCAACTGCATGGATCTATTGACGTGGTCACCTATGAAAGTGGGAGGCACACACCTCTATTATCACTAAAACACACCCCACTATCACATGTCACTTGCGTTTTGGCCACCACCACACCTCACAGAGTTGTTCCTGGTGATGCTAGTGATGGTGGGAGGCACGCTGAAAGTCCTCAGTTTGGTTTTGGCTAATTGATGAAACCTTAGGACTAACCTTGATTCTAAGTGGATGATTTATATAAGGTGGTCCTTGCCAAGTGGAGCTCATTAGAGATGAGTCATGACATGGAGTCATATGAACCAAAGGTGAGATCAAGATGAGGCTTGGCTCGATGGACCGGTTGTACATGTGAAGGGCAAGTCGAGGCTTCGAAGCAAAGGACCATGCGTGGTGAAGCTTGGACAAGACTTGGCACTGATGGACTATGTCAACGGTGAAGAGCAAGCAATGTCGAGATCGATGGACCAAGAAGGTTACATGATGATATGGAATGTCACATGTCATGTGGAGACTTGGGGTTGATGGAGAAAAGCAAAATGGGCTCAAGGCAAATGTATATCCTATAGGGCCATTTTGGTTTGCACTCAAGACAACATAGAGGGTGTGAGTGGTTTAGGATTGATAGCCAAACTATGAAGAGGGGAGATCTTTGGTAACTCAGTTTATGAGTGCCACTAGGTCAATACTTCAAGTCGATGCATTATGATCTAGTGTGCGAATGAAAATCCTTTGGAAAATGTTTGGAAAATGCTAATACACAAGCACATGGAGATGTACACTTGGTGGTGTTGGCACATTTGCAAAGGTGGATGTGATTGTGTTTGACGGCGGCTCAAAATCATAGATTTGTGAGCGTCAGACGCATCCGTGGAAGAGTGCCAGATGCCGAGGGTGCGTTTGACATGTTGAAGAGCTAGCAGCTATGTTGTGTTTAGGCGATGGATGCGTCTGGACGCTGGCATCAGACGTGTGATGTCAGCATCCAGAGCTAATCGAGCCGAGGCCGAGAAAAGTTGTGTGCGTCAGACGCTAAGTGCTCTGGGGCGTCGAACGCATCTGACAACCTCCAGATGCAACTTAGAGCTGTCCACGTTTCTAGCTGAGCACCGACACAGGACGACGGCATCCATGGCATTTTGTACGATGTGGGTTCTGGCGTCCGCCGATTAGGATTTGAATTGGCTGTTTGTGCGCGAAAGTGGTGAACGTGTCGAACGCGTCCATCGGACGCATTCGATGGTGTTGGTTTTGGCTGGTTTGATTGAGTTTCCTGTGTGATGATTTGTATGCATTAGATGTGTCCAATGCTAGGCGTTGAACGTGTCCGACAACCCCGATAACTATTAGGTTGAGGGCAACGGCTAGTTTTTGGATGTGCAGGCTATAAATAGAAGGTGGTCAGGGGCTTGTCCATCTCTCTTGACTCTCTAACTCATTGGACATCCTATAGAGCTAAAGTTTTGCCCTCCTACTCATTCTCTCTTGCCTGATTGTTCATCTTGAGTGAGATTGAGTGATTCAATGTGCATTTGCATGAGTTGTTGCATCTAGTGGCACTTGCGAGTCGTTTGGTCAGTGGATTTCTTGTTACTCTTGGAGAGTACCACTCCTAGCTGGCTTGGAGGTTGTTGGAGGCGTTGGCAAGAGAAGGTGATTATTCTTGGGCACCTTTGATGTGATTGTGAGTGGTTCTTGAGCTTTCCTCGGTGGAGCACAAAAAGCTACTCTTGTAGAATGCGCGTGTCATTGAGCTACCTCACTTGAAAGTGTTGTCTGTCAGTGCTCTTGTGAGAGCTTTCCTTATGAGGCCTTGACTTACAAGTCAAGAATCAAGGAACCATCTAGGTGTTGGTCGACACAACCGGAGACTAGCTTGTCGGTGCATAAGTGAACTCCGGGTGGAAAAAATCATTGTGTTCACTTTGTCTCCTGGTGATTGGTCTTCATTGTGATTGTTGTCATCGTGATTGATTGGATATCATCTTGGTGACTGGCAACATCTTCTCTTCACCATTGGTATAACAATCATCATCCTATCTCTTGTATTTACATGCATAGCTTATCTTGTGTAGCGTGTGTAGATATAGTTCTCTAGCTTGCTCACTAGAATAGAAAGTAGTGACATAGCCCTTGAGTGACATAGAGATTATAAAATATACTAGAATTGTTATTAGGAGGCTTGCTCACCATCTAGGCTAGGCAAAACCACATTTATGCCGTTTGTTAAACTAATCAAGTTTTGTCTAGTGGTTTGTAGATTTTTTAATAGGATATTCACCCCATCTAGCCATCTAGGACCTTACACATGCACTAGCTCATGCTTGGAAAAAGGAGGGGTGCTAGTTAGACTAGCCTACAATGGTGGGGGCAGGCACCATGATGCACCCATGCTAGGACTAAGGAGGGTGGCGTTCAACACCATACCCTCATGGAGCTATTGTTAGACTCACCCGCAATGGTGGGGGCGTGCACTAGCAACCGTTCACATTTGGAGGGATGGTGGGTGTTGGAGGACTCATTCATGATAGTTGAGGGTGCACTTCGGCTGTTGCCCATGCATGGACTGAGGGAGTGCCTACTTATATGGTTATAGGCAAGCACCACTAGACATGGCAACAATGTGCAGAGAACCACCAGATCCATGCCCAGAGGTCCCTGATTCGCTCCACTGGTGTTTCCAAGGAGCTACATACAAAGACAAAGAAGACAAAAAGGGAGGCAGAGGAGGTGGGGTTGGGAGGCTCAGTGGGGCGAGTGAGACCCATAGAGGTACTAGATCAGACCAAGGGCAGGCTAGATCCAGCTTGGTTGGTGCCAGAAATTATTGTTGGCACCCTGTGGCTAGCCAAACAATGCGGCCCCTCTTGGACTTAGGTGCAACCCGCAGCATGTCCCTGCGCATTGCTTCGGCTGTGCCAAGTGCAAAACAACACATTGTAATGTGGAGTATAGCTCTAAACTAGCACAAAATTACTTACATTTTTGTAGACCTTAGTTATCACTTTGATCCTATGAATATTTGCATTTATATATTAATTCTTGTGTACCAATCTTGTATACCATCTCCATCAGCATACAATACTTTAAGACTTAGCAAGAAACCAAATATTGGCATCTTGTAGTTGGTAAAGGGAAGGTAGCCATGGTAAGGAGAAAACTTGAGATCAAGCCTAAAAATGTGAGTACACACATTAGGTTTGCATCTCCAAGCGCCGCTAGGGCCTGTTCTCAACTTGGCTAGTGAGCTCTCCATTCTGTGTGGAGTAACAACTATTAGTCATGGAGCTACCAAGTGTGTGGTCAACACAATGAGGATTAGCTTGTCGGCAAGGAAGTGAACCTCAGGGAAAAATTCCATCATGTGTACCTTGGATTTCTTGATATTAATATTGTGATATATATATCTTTCCTAGTAATGGGTAAGGTAGCCATGGCAAGGAGAAAAATTGAGATCAAGCCCGTCAAGAATGAGGAGACACGTCAGGTTTGCTTCTCCAAGTGCTGCCAGGGCTTATTCAAGATCAAAGGCTAGTGAGCTCTCCATTCTGTTTGGAGCAATGATTAGTTTTGTTGTCTTCTCAACCTCTGATTGGTCCTTTATTTCGTCCATCCATCCATTGGTTATGTTGCAAACCAGTTCCTCATTACGATGCCAACCATGATAACAGTTGGGCTGTAATGGGTGCTATAGACCATAGGCTTCATATAGAGTACTTGGAGCTACAACAATCTCTAGACTCTATAAAGAATAAAAAGGAGAGGCCACCGAGAAACATCCCTGCATGATTGGCTTGCGTCTAACTTAGCCGAGAGAGCCTTATTGCCGCAACTCTAGGGAGTCACAGGAGCCTCCCGACATGTCTCCCTAACAGTAGCTAGGTAAAGGGATGGAGGTGCTAGATGGGTACGGCTAGGGTTTTGATCCCAAGCCTCCATACTAGGGGTGACCTTAGGGGTTCTAAAACTCAGCTTGAGACAAATGAAGTTGCAAGAACTATTAAAGACTTTTTTCTAGCTTAAGAATCGATGATTTTCATGATTGCTTACTTGACTCAGTTGACATACGGAAGTCATTTCTATGGTATTGGATACCATCCAAAAGAATCTATGGTGACATTTTAGTGTGTGTGTGTGTGGAGGGGCACTATTTTTCTAAATTTTGGTAAAGGGAACTTTATGATTCTTCTAGGCCTTTAAGATTGAAATCTAAGAGGAATTTCTATTTAAAGGAATAAACTTCCACTTTTGACTCTCACATAATCTTTACATTATTACATAGTTTTAATGATATTAATGAATGGTGAGAGGTTTTTGCAACATCTAAGTGCTGGGCTAGGTTTGTGATATACCTATTAGCTACCAAGCCTCAAAGTGTGTGCTCGACACAACGAGGACTAGCTTGTCCGTAAGCAAGTGAACCTTGGTATCAATACTGTGATTGATATATACCTCTTGCCTGGTAAAGGTTAAGGTAGCCATGGAAAGGAGAAAAACTAAGATCAAGCCCATCGAGAATGAGGACGCACATAAGGTTTGCTTCTCCAAGCACCACTAGGGCCTATTCAAGAAGACTAATGAGCTCTCTAATGTGGAGCAATGATTGGTTCTATTGTCTTCTCAACCTCTAGTTGGTCCTTTTCTTTCAATAATCATCCAATTGATGATGTTGCAAGCTGATCTCTCAATTTGGTTACTCCTGATGGTCCTACTTTGAGTGATGCAAACAATGATAATAGCTAGGCTATTACAGGTATTGTTGGCCATAGGATGAATACATAGTACTGGTTGGAGCTGCAACATCCCTACACGGTTGGGCTTGCGACTAAGTTGGATGAGAAAAGCCTCATCGCCGCCTTCCTATAGAACCATGTGGGCCTCCTAATAAATCTCTCTCCAGCAATGGAAAGGGAAGGGTGGTGCTGGACGATTGTGGCAGCTACGGCTATAGCCGCCCAAGCATCCTTAATTAGCGGGGGCGACCTTAGACATTCTGAAACTTGGCTTGAGACAAGTGAACTTGCAAGATCCATGGAGGACTCCCATGATTGCTTATTTTACTCAGTTGACATCAGGAAGTCCTTTTTTGTGGCAATAGATACCACACAAAAAATATGGTGGGATTCTAGTTTGTGTTTGTGTGTGTGGGTTGGTTGTAGTGGCACTGATTTTCTAGATGTTGGTAAAGGAAGCTTTATGATTCGTTAGACCTTTAATATTGTCGGTGTTCCGTCCCGTGGACAAGAACCCAATGAGTGAAATGCTGTGTGCTCCCTAATCCAGATGGTGATGCAAGATGAACACACGATTTTTATCCTGGTTCGGGCAAGAGAAGGCCCTATGTCCAGCGGGGGGAGAGAGATTGTATTATCCTGATCGTTAGTTAGAGTTGTAAGAGTAAGTGTGAGCATAGTGCTGAGACTTAGTTTTACCTTTGACTGTCGCTAGTCCGCACGGACAGTTCATGAGTGCACTCCTGAGAGGTGTCAGGTCTCGGGAGGCATTAGGTTTTTCTCACCATGTTAGGACTAGTTCTAAAAACACAGGGCGCCCATAAGAGTATAGCTGCTTTAGTAGGAGTTTTTTCTCCTGCTTTCTCGCCTATCCCCACCACGCAAGTAGTAAGACACTAGTCTAGTTGAGTCATCTATCTGTTAGGATTAGGTCCATAGAAGTAAAGTAAGATATATAGGAGTCCTTTACTCACTCGTTGTCCTTCCACCTAACTAGCTCTCTACCAGTTATCTTTAGATTAGGATCATTGTGATCATTTACCTATCCTTCCTGTTTAATTACTTACCTCCCGTTTTACACTAGTGATACTAGATTGTAGTAGACACAAGGATCTCTTTCTCTTTTATTAAATATTCCTAGCTACTGCTTTCCTTTGAGAAAATATAAATTACGATACCTTGGAATACTCCCGAGTGAAGTGCTACAGCGGTATATTCTGTGCGCTTGTAGAATCATCCAATAGACATTAGAGTTACCCCTCAGGCATTTCTGGCGCTGTCACTAATCTTCGGTCGTTGCGCTAAGAACTACCAACAAGCATTTATGGTGCCATTGTCGGGGAAAGTGTCAGCCCAAGAATTTTAATAAAAGTGAATTTGGAGTCTACTATCAATTTAGTTATCAATTAGTGTTAGGGGCTTACCCTTCACCTATCTTGTTTTTCGTTATCGTGAAACTAGTAGGTGCATGAGCGGTTTTCAATTGCCGTCAGACTTTATTGAAGATCCTAAGCAATTATTGAGGAGAACTAGACGTTGTCAAGTTCCACCTCAGAGGTTCATCTTGGACCAGAATCCACTCGAGGAAGGAAGCCCAGCACCAAGTGTTATAGAAGCTATGGCCGCCCAAAAGACCATCTCTGAGTACTCTGTGCCATTGACTGACTATGTCGCCATGGGTCCGTAGCTAAACTTGGGGGATGCGACTTTTGAGCTCAAGCCTGCGCTTATCAATATGCTGCAAGCAAACCCATTCTGTGGGAAGCCGCATGAGGATGCCAATGCCCATCTCCAACACTTCTTGGAGGTGTGTGGTACCTTCACCATCAAGAATGTCTCAGCAGACGCCATCTGTCTTCACCTGTTCCCATTCTCGTTATTGGGGAAGGTGAAGCAGTGGTTTCTACGCTAACAAAAGTGAAGTCACCACCTAGGAGAAGTGCGCCAATGCATTTCTCAAGAAGTTCTTCCCGATGGGCAAAACTAGCGCCCTTCGTGGAAAGATTTCTAGCTTCCAACAGGAAGCTGATGAGATGATTCCCAAAGCATGGGAACGTCTCCAGGACTACATTCGCACCTGTCCTCATCATGGGATAGAGGGATGGCTCATCATTGAAGGTTTCTACCATGGCCTGACCGGTTTGGCCAGGAGTCACCTTGATGCTGCCGTTGGAGGAGCATTCTTACAGCATAATGTTAAGGATGCCAAGGACCTCATAGAGAAGATGGTCACCAACCAAGGATGGAATGTGGAATGCCTTCAGCCAAAGAAGAGAGGTGTCCATGCCCTTAATGAGGTGGACATGCTCTCTGCTAAAATGTACCCCTTAATGAAGAAGATAGAAGAAGGTTCCAAGAAGGAATAAGAGGCCATTCAATCTCACGCCCCCGCATGAGCTGTTGAAGTCAATCCATGGTGCGAGGTGTGCAGAGGAGATCATTCGGGAAACAATTGTCCTGAAACAAAGGAGGAAGTGAGCTTCATCAACAACAACAACGGGTACCGGCCCCAACAACAATAGCAAGGATGGAACTCGCGCCCCTTCTACCAAGGAAACCAAGGTAACGGTTGCAGCAATAATTTCAATAATTCTTATGGTAATCAACCTTCTTTAAGAGATCTTATCTTAGGCCAAACTAAAATTACTGATAGTATTAACAAGAAAATGATGGCTAACGATAAGCTTCTTGAAAGTTTAAGTGAGAAAATGGATAGCTTTACTTCTCCCCCGATAAATACCCCCTGCATTGTGAGCTCAACTCCACACCCAGAAGCACCAGAATCATCTAGAGCTCACAATCTCTCTTCTTCTCTCCTTTGTTGCAAGTTTTTTCTCAAATTTACTTTAGTAGTAGCCTTCCAAAACAAAAATCCAAAAATATTTCTTGCATAGTAGTAGTAGGAGGAGGGTTTGGGTGTTTCACTTGTGCAACTAGATGAAGAAAGCATTCCTCTCCTGGTTCAAGAAGTCCAAGATAGGTGAGAGTTATTCCCAAGGCTCTCACCACACTCATGAAGGAACCCATGAGAGAAGAGAGGAGGAAGAAAGCTACCACCCGATGGTACTCTACAATCCTCCAGCAAGAGTGCTAGAGCCTGAGAGCGGCCTCATGCTGAGCCAAGAAGAGCTACAAAAGTTCAACATTCTTCAAGAAAGCAACTTCAACCACACGGGCATCATCGACCCGGTCCTCTTGGACCGCACAGGTATGAGTAAAGAATTCAATGATGTCTTTACTGCAATTGGTTGGGGAGGTTTTTGGCAAATGCATGAGGCTGGTATAAAAGTGCTTACCCAAGAATTTATGTGCACCTTAAACTTTACAAATGTTGGGGTAGCCTTTCGCATGGTTGGGGAAGAATATAATTTATTTTGGATCCTTTTAAACACCTCTTTGGGATGTGATCCTGATTGTGAACTTGATTTAGACATTGCCATCGATGGTTTTAACAAAGTTGAATTTTGGAAAGCAATTTCTGGCTCCAATGATTACTCTCATCTTACAGCCTCTAAAATTCATAATCCAACTCTACGCTTTCTTCATTACTGGGTGGTGTGACTCTTTCGCCTTAAGTCATGATGAACTTAAACTACTTTATGCCATGGTACACAATATTAAGTTCTCTCCTGTTAAACTACTAGTGAACTTTTGGCTTAGTTGCTTTGAAACTGAAAATTCTGTTTACTGCACATTGTTCATTACTCGCATAGCCGACACTTGGGGTGTAACAGAATCACATGCCTTTGAGTACATTACCTCTGCTAGGGATGTTTTAGATGAGAATGTCTTTATTAATTCTAATGTCCTCAAGAGAGGTCCAAGAGGTGGACTTAGAATGATTTATCCTGGCCATACAGTTGAAGTTCCTCTCCCTTGCGAGAGATGTTGACTGTATAAGCTTTGTGCACTAACCACAAATTGGATCAAGAGGCAAGAGGCCAAAATGTTGCAGAGACGAACAGAATGACAAGAGGGATGTCACGAGCTGCTCAGATGAACCGGGCAGGCCCCTCGTGCCCTGCAGAAGAAGAAGTTGAAGAAGGTGAGGAGCCAAACTCCATGGACATTTCAGGATCCAGGGGGAGGCCTCCACGTCCATAGGACACTCCTCACCCAAGGCGAAGGGAGAGGCACCCCCAAAGGACAAACATGGAAGACCTCATCAACAACATGGGCACAATGCGCATTGAACAAGAGGCAACATTACAATTGGCATAATAGAATGTCCAACATCTGCAAGCTATGTAAGAATAAGAAACACAACTTTGGGCCGGGTGGTTCCAATACTATCCGCCACCATAGTGAGCAAGAGCCAAGCTTGGGGGAGATCCTCTCCCCCACTAAGGTAAGTATTCTATCCTAGCATTAGCATTTTAGTTATTTATCTTGTTGCATATAATTTTTTTGAAAATTTTAAAAATACCAAAAATATTTGTTTATTTTTAGTAGTACCTATGCTTCATGTATGTCTTTCTCCTTATGAAAATGATGAGTAGTTGCTTTGTCAATATCTCTCTAGTGCCTAGTTTAGAACTTAGTGCTACTTTAAATATGGATTACTTAGCTTGTCGGCGTTCGGAACCCGGGGGCGTCCTAAGCCAACGAGTAATCATGTGCGTGTGTAACCCGTCCGGATGGGTGATGCAAGAAGAACACAGC
>CM041632.1:46960947-47098353 GCA_023333625.1 Bothriochloa decipiens
AAGTGTTTCAGCCTGCGGGACTTTGTACGTCCGCGCGGGAGGCTACACGAGGGGTCGAGTTGCCGTTTTTGCGGGATTTAATTCGGTAAACCCGAGGCTTTGGGGTACCCATTTCCTCGGTAACGACATAGCTCTTTTTGAACCATCACGTACCTAAAAACTTTGTGGGTTGCGAGTGCTAGAACTATGTCTAAGTTGTTGGGGAATATGAGATAGTGAGACCAGAGCTGCTATAATATTGTTCTAAGCATGATTGATTACCAAAGAATTTATTCTTAAAATGATAATTGTTCCTCAATGATGATGAAATTCTTACCACAGCCATATATGCTTTACATTTTCAAAAACCTTTCACATGAGCTATTTGCTTTGTGTTGAGTATTGTCAAATCTTGTTCATCCCTGTTAAGAGACTTTTCATGCCTCTAAGATCAAGATCACACGCATGCCACATATATACATGCTGCTTCTACACTAGAAGTACACAAAAACATGCATTCCATTTCCACCAAATAGGTTGCTCCATGCTCTAAGTGTTAGAAAAATCTCTCTAAATATTGTTTGAAAGATGAGACATAAGAAAATAGGCTAGGAAAAATAAGTATTCATGAGGATGGACACATGAAATTCCATGAAAAATAATGCTAGCCCTTTCTCAATAGAAAAGAAGAGAGAGATCTTATCAAATAAAGGAGCAACCTAGTCCACCATATCTACCACAAACTTGCACATCTTGATCTAGGGGTATGACACTTCTCTTCAAGGATTCGAGCTTTGACTTTGCAACATATGCAAGTAAGTATGCTATCTCCTTGTTATCCCTACCTTGAGCTTCACATAAGCCTTTTTAGAAGTAGGATGAATTAAGGAAAGGCAATCTTACCTTGTGCCTTGGTGAGGAATCATACACCATTTGAGTGACATGATAGTACCATATGAGGAACATTAAATTTTGTTTTGAAAAACATTGCAAAAAACCTCTGGTATGAAACTTGCTAGGAATGAGAAAATTAGTGCTCAAGTCAAAGACAAAGGGAAAATTAGTGTCTTTCAACCGCCCAAGACAAAGGGAAAGCCCATCGAGAATGAGGACGCACGTTAGGTTTGCTTCTCCTAGCACCGCCAAGGCCTTTTCAAGAAGGTTAGTGAGATCTCTATTCTATGTGGAGCAATGGTTGGTTCTATTGTGTTCTGAACCTCTGGTAGGTCCTTTTCTTTTGGCCTTCTATCCATTGATGATGTTGCAAACCAATTCCTTGATTTCGGTACATACCCCTAATAGTACTCCTTGGAGAGGTGAAAACCAATGATAACAGCTGGGCTATAACAAGTACTATCAACCATAGGACGAAAGTCGACTACTTTAAACTGCAGTCTCTAGACTCTACAAAGACAAAATTAAAGTCCAATGAGCAACATTCCCCCATGGTTGGTCTTGTGACAAACATGGACGAGAGCCATATTGTTGACAGTGGATATACCATGAAAATCCATACTCAAAACACCATCAACATGCCTTAGTTCCAAGGAAGAATAGCATAACATGAGCATATTTTATCAATAAATAGTTCCACTTGTACTCTTAACTTGTGATTTCAGGAAACAGCAAAATGCATCTTGGTGGGACCCAATGAGGGGGTCGGCCAACCCCCACATGAGCTCCTCCTTCGAGCATGATCCATGCCAAGCTCCCTGGAGTGTAAATGAGCCCTCAGATCAGCTTGTGTTTGCATCCAATGGCTCAAGCTCATTGCACATGGATTCATGGGCCCACAAGGAAGCAAGCAATGTGACAACTATTCAGAAGCTCCAGCCAGGCCCACCTGCCAGTGAGGGGGTCAGCCGACCTCTTGCATGCCGCCATGCATCAAGTCCAATCATTATCGTCCATCTACATCGGTTGCAAGGTCGGTTCTTCCAAGGGTGATGAAGCAAGGAGCACACAGATCGCTGATGTGGCATCCCCTCTCCTTTCCCTATATAAGGAGGCTGCCTCCACCATTGGAAGGCATCATAACATCACACAAGTCACACATTTCAAGCTCGAAGCTAGAGTAGTAGTAGTTAGTCTGGAGTGGGAGTTAGAGTCGAGTCGAGCGAAGCTCAGGGTCTCTAAAGTCGTCTTCTAGAGAGTCTAGTATAGCTCTTGTACCTTTTCTCTTTTGTAAGACTTTCCTTTTTATTAGTATATCATTCTTGCTTTACTTTATTGAGTATTTACTTAGTGCAAGTCTATAGTCTATATAGTCTTGTTGTGTGCTTGTCTTAGTAGTATAGTTGTCTTAGTTGGATTGGTTTCCTATAACTAACTTCCTTGTGTGCGTATCATTCTCCTATCTCGAATAGGAGCATTAGTTGTCTGATCGTTAGTTAGAGTTGTAAGAGTAAGTGTGAGCATATGCTCAAACTTAGTTTTACCTTTGATTGCCGCTGGTCCGCACGGATAGTTCGTGAGTGCACTCCTAAGAGGTGACAGGTCTCGAGAGGCATTAGGGTTTTTTCACCACATTCGAACTAGTTCTTAAAATGCAGGGAGCCCATAAGAGTATAGCCGCTTTAGTAGGAGTTCTGTCTCCTGCTTTCTCACCTATCCCCACCATGCAAGTAGTAAGACACCAGTCTAGTTGAGTCATCTATCTGTTAGGATTAGGTCCACACAAGTAAAGTAAAATACATAGGAGTCCTTTACTCACTCATTGTCCTCCCACCTAGCTAGCTCTCTACCAGTTATCTTTAGATTAGGATCGTTGTGATCATTTACCTATCCTTCCTGTTTAATTACTTACCCCCCATTTTACACTAGTGATACTAGATTGTAGTAGACACAAGGATCTCTTTCCCTTTTATTAAAAATTCCTAGCTACTACTTTCCCCTAGGAAAATATAAATTATGGTACCTTGGAATACTCCCGGGTGAAGTGCTACAGCGGTATATTTTGTGCGCTTGCGGAATCATCAGTTGACATTAGAGTTACCCCATAGGCATTTCTGGCACTGTCACCAATCTTCGGTGGTTGCGCTAAGAATTGCCAACAAACATGACCACCATTCTAGGGAGCCACACGGGCCTCCCGACAAGTCTCTTCAGCGGCAAGAGGGAAGGAGAACGGTGGTGTAGGACGGCTATGATGAGTAGGGTTTTAGCTACCCAAACCTCCTTAGCGGGGGCAACCTTAGGTATTCTAAAACTTGGCTTGGTACTAGTAAACTTGCAAGAACCACTGAGGACTTTGATGATTGCTTACTTTACTCATTTCACATAAGGATGTTCCTTTTGTGGGAATGGATATCGCCCAAAAGAAAATATGGTGTGATTCTGGTGTGCATGTGTGTGTGGGTGGTGGGGGATATAATTTTCTAGATGTGGATAATGGGAACATTATTATTTTTCTTGTCCTTTGAGATATAAAACTGAGTGCTATTTTTGAGAAAATGGAAGAAGCTTCTTACTTCTGCATCTTGCACACTATGTTAACATTATCACATAGTTTTAGTTTATCACTAAATGATGAGAGGTTCTTGAGATGCCCAAGTGTTGGGGTAGGTTTGTGAAATGCCTATTAGCCACCGAGGGGCCAAGTGTGTGGTCCACACAATAAGGACTAACTTGTCGGCAAGCAAGTGAACTTCATGAAAAGTTTCAATTGTTTACCTTGGATTTCTTGGTATTAATATTGTGATTTATGTATATCTCTTGCTGGTAAGGTAGCCATAGCGAAGAGAAAAATTAAGATCAAGCCCATCGAGAATGAGGACACATGTCAGGTTTGTTTCTCCAAGCGCTATCAGGGCATGTTCAAGAAGGTTAGTGAGTTCTCCATTCTATGTGGAGCAACGATTGGTTCTATTGTCTTCTCAACCTCTAGTTGGTTCTTTTCATTTGGACTTCCATACATTGATGATGTTGTGAATGAATTCCTCGATTTGCATACTCCTTATGTTCTTGTGTCTAGTGGTTCAAACCATGATAAAAGGTGGGCTATTATAGGTACTATCAACCATAGCCTTAACATAGAGTTCTTTGAACTGCAACAATCTCTAGACTCTGTAAATTAGAAAAATAAGAATCTGCCAAGCAACATCCCACACATTAGGCTTCTGACTAACTTGGACGAGAGAGCTGAGTCTCACTACCACCACTTTAGGGGGCCACATGGCCACCCAAGAAGTCTCTCTAATAGTAGCAAGGCAAAGGGAAAAAAGGTTTTAAATGGCTGCAGCAGGTAGGGTTTTAGCTACCCAAGCCTCCTTTGTGGGGAGTGGCCTTAGGCATTCTAAAACTCAGCTTCACACAATTGAACTTGCAAGAACCATCGACGACTTTGATGATTGCTTACTTTACTTAGTTGACGTAAGAAAGACTATTGTGGCATTCTAGTGTGGGTGGGTGGTGGCGGAGGGGCACTGATTTTCTAAATGCTGGTATTGTAAACTTTATGATTCTTCTAGGCCCTTAAGATTGAAAATAGAGAGCAATTTCTATATAATGGAAGAAACTTCCTCTTTTGCAACTCACACATAATGTTAACATGCATTATTACATAGTTTTAGCAATAGTAATGAACGGCGAGAGGATTTTGCAATATCTAAGTGTTGCCTAGGTTTGTGAAACATGAATTAGATGCCAACCTACCAAGTGTGTGGCCAACACAACACGGACTAGCCTTTATTGAAGAAAGTGAAGTTCAGGGAAAAGATTCATCTTTGTCTCCCATGGATTTCTTAGTATCAATACTATATGATTGATATATATATATCTCACTTGGTAGAGTGAAAGATAGCCATGGAAAGGAGAAAAAATGAGATCAAGCCCATTGAGAATGGGGACGCACGTTAGGTTTGCTTCTGCAATTGCTGCTAGGGCCTATTCAAGAAGGCTAGTGAGCTCTCAATTCTGTGTGGAGCAATGGTTGGTTCTATTGTCTTCTCAGTTTATAGTTGGTCCTTTTTCTTTTGTCCATCCACCAATTGATGATGTCGCAAACTGATTCCTCAATTCATTCACTTCTAATGGTCTTGCTTCTGGTGGTGCAAACAATGATTCCAGTTAGGCTATAATAGATAATGTGGGGCATAGGACAAATACATAGTACTTGGAGCTGCAACAGTCCATAAAGAAAAAAATGTAGAGGTTGCTAAACAAAATCCCCACATGATTGGGCTTGGATCTAACTTGGATGAGAGAGCCTCATTGCCACCATCCTAGGTGTTGACAGTCCTTAACGTCAATATTATACCTTCAATTAATGCACAACATAATGGCAAAAGAGTTATTAGTGCATAGTTGTAGGGTTTGAAACTAACAAGTTCCACGAGTTGTATTGTTCTCACTTGTTTTGCAGATTATCAATATTTTACTATAGAAAAGCATCTCAAGTGATGATTCATAGCACACCTTTGAGAAGAGCTTGTTGAGACGATCGAAACGGACATACCATTTGCTATATTTGGAGTCCCGATGAGAGAGTCCTCCATCAATATGACAAGAACCTTCTAGAAGACCTCGTTTAGGGGCTAACATGACAATTTTTGGGGATAAAAATAGAATAATCTGGGAAGAGTAGGAGCCAAGGAACTGAACCAAATCAAGTCAAATTTCTACAAGATTTGACAAGAAGGATCTAGAAGACACCAGAGGATGCTGGAACAAGACAGGAGCTCGGTGGTTGCCAAGTGGGGCCGGCTGGCCCCACATGCTAGGCCGACCAGCCTAGGCCCACATGGAAGTGAGCTCCGCATTGCGTGACAGCCTCCAACCGACCTCTACAATGTATCTTGACCCTTGTTTCAAGTCAGTTTGATCCGAGGGCTGCGGTTCATCCCACCGGGCTATATGAACAGGGGCAGACCCACCTGAGGCATCATTGAATCATTATTCATTAGTTGATCTCTCATTCAAAAGGCTAGAGAGAAAAACTAGGGTTTCCAATTAGAAGATTAAAGATCTACTTCAAGTTTAGGGTTAGATCTAGCTAGATACAAGTAAAGTTGAGCGTGGCTCAGGATTCCGGATCATCGTTGGGAGATTTGGTAATTCTACCTTTGTATCTTGTAATTAAGACTTCTTGTTACTTAAATATCATTATGTTCTTATTTGTTATGTTCTTAGTTTATTCTAGTTCTATCTTTGATATTGTTATGATTGATAATAAGTTTATGCATATGTTCGTAAAGCACTTAGTTCAACTCCAGATTGGATTAGTTGGTAGAGATAATGTAGACATGGTGTTTCGATTATATTTACCTACGAATGCGCCCTATTTTTGGGGCCATGTGGTAGATCGCGAACGTGAACTTTATAGCTTTGTTGGGTCCTCTATAGTCCACTCCTAGAATCTAGGCCTAGTAGAACCCAGTTACTTGGGGAAGGATTGCTATGTTCATGAATTTCCTAAAGTAATGTTCCTTATGTTTAGACGGATGATTGATTATGCTATAGAGGATAGGAAAAGGATTAGAACACTCTGAGGATTGATAGATGGATCATAACATAGGAATTAAATCTCTAACTATGGATTCCCCATCAATATCTCTTTTTTATCAACATTGTTATTATCTGCCTTACCCCTGTTGAGATAGAGTTGGTTAATTGATTCATATCTAGAGAGTATGTATTTGTAATTCTTATAGCCATATTGATTTTATTCTTCTCATTCCCTGAATAAATGCTCCTAGTGGTAAAATTATAAATAATGATACCTTGAACATTCCTCGGTGAAATGCTACAATGAAAGTATTTTATCTGTGTGCTTGAGGATAACTAGTTTTATTTCATTTTATGTAAAGTGCCTACATATTAAGTACAACCACATTTCTTACATTGTGTTAGGGATGAAAACTTAAATTATGCGGTGTAAGAGATGCCAACAAGCATTTCTGGCACCGTTGCCGGGGACCTTTTTTAGGGAAATTAAATTATATGGCTATCAGAAGAACAAATCAAATATATAATCTTAAGATAAAAATCTTAACCAAGTCCTCTGTCTTTTCAGACTTACCATTGTTTTGTTTATTTCATATCTTATGCAGGGTATTTCAGGTTCAGTTGTTATCAATCAACATCTAATCAAGAACCAACTCAGCCTGAAGATTAGCCTTATCAGCCTAGTCCAAGCTACTATATTTAGTGGAAAGGAACATGAAGATGCTACCACTCATCTACAGAATTTCCTGGAGATTGGAAACACCATCATCATGAAGGACATTGCCCAAGATATCGTACTTCTTTGGTTATTCCCCTTCTCTTTGGAAGAAAGAGTGAGGAAGTGGTTTTACAGTCATAAAGAAGACGTCAACACATCAGACAAGTGTTCAAAGGCCTTTCTGTCAAAGTTCTTCCCTGTAGGCAAAACCAATGCCCTGAGAGGGAAAATTTACAACTTCCAACAGCAACAAGAAGAAACCATGGCCGATTCATGGGAACGTTTCTAGGGATATGTCCTAGAATGCCCCCACCATGGATTGGAAGATTGGTTGCTCATGCAAGTAATCTACAAGGGACTTATTCAAAAATCTCATGAGCACTTATATGCAGCTGCTAGAAGATCATTTATGTCACTCACACTTGGAAGAACTAGAGCTCTTTTAACCAAGATAGCCAAGAACCAGAACTAGAAGTCAGACCATATTCAACACTGCTAGAAGAGTGAAGAAATTCTAGAAGAAGTTTGTGCACTAGCAATGAAGATGGATGTATTATTGGAGGGGCATGATAAAAGGGATAATTATAAAAGAGATCGTCAAGCCATCTAAGATGCATTCGATGCTCAGAACAGATGTGGAAAATATTTGGGGATAGAATTTTCAGATGAAGATGCAAACAATATCAAGTCTACATCAAAAGAGCAAGGATGGAATAAGAAGGAATCTACTTACCAAGATAAGTATTCAGGCAATTACAATTATTCTAATTTTGAGCAATTACCCTTGAGGAATTTGATCTTAGAACAGGCTAGACTTAATGACAATATTATTAAAAGGCTTGCTTCTAATGATAAAATCTTAGAAGATATAAATACTAAATTAGATGACTTTTCGTCTGCCATAAAAGATCAACTTAATTATAATAAACAAATAGAAACCAAGTTGGCACAACTACCCGCTGCTTTGCCTTTTGCCACAAACCATGATCAGGTACAAGCTATAACCACAAGAGGTGGTAAATCTACCCATGATCCTCCTTATCCAAAAGGAGCACCAAGAAGGCAGGCTAGGCCAATGATCCCAACAGAAACACCAGAAGAAAAAGAGGATGATGAAGTTGAAGAATTAGAAGGACCATTACCAGCGATGATGCAAGATTTCCATGATTCCAACATTTTGCCATTTCCACATAGAAGACGAAAAGCCAAAGCTGATGAGCAGTTCAGTAAGTTTGTTGAGGAATATTCTCAACAACAAACAACCTCTGCCCACCACTGAAGTGATCAAGTTGATGAAAGAATGTAGTGTAGCCATACTCAATATAGCACCAATAAAGAAGAAAGATCCAGGACGTCCCACTATCGAGTGCTCTATTGGAGACCAACACTTTGACAATGCATTATGCAACCTTGGAGCCAGTGTTAGTGTGATGCCCAAGACAGTCTTTGACAAAATCCAACATGCAAAGATCGTTCCTACTCACATGTGCCTACAATTAGCCGATCAATCGATCCGCTATCCACTAGGCATTGTTGAGGATATTCCAGTCAAGATTAGAGAATTCTGCATACCAGTTGACTTTGTGGTGTTGGATATGCACCCAGAGTCTCAGGTGTCAATCATCCTGGGAAGACCTTTCTTGAGTACCGCCAATGCTCACAGTGACGTTGGGAGTGGAGAAATCAAGTTCAACATTAATGGGTAAGAAGAGCATTTCCCATTCAAGCCCAAAACTGCTCTAGCTAATAATGCCAATATAATAAATGAAGTAGAAGATGAAGAGTCAACAGGTGTGTTTTCCTCAGGTGTGACTATCACCCCCGAAGATTGAAATTATGGAAGAGTCCAGTTCAGTGGACTTAAAATTCTGAACCCTCGCGGAAAGGTAACTCGGTAGTTATCCATATTTACCTTCCTGCATATACTTCATAATTATGTGCATCCATATAAAAAAAATAAAAATATAAAAAAATTCATGCCCCATGTAAATAATTTTTACGGAGTGAAAACACGAAAGAATTTTTACCGTGGTGGCTTAAAATATTATTGATAATTTTCTATGCATGTTTGTTTCATATAAGTAATTTTATTTTCTATATGGTAAATTTTTCTCACCTTGGGCCCACAGATTGCATGGAATTTACCATGAAATTCACTTTTTTCTCTTTATCTTGTCACCATTCCTGCTGCATCGTATCAAATTCGTGTACGAAAGGAGGAGAAAGAAGCTTAAAATTTCAACAGAATAGAATAGGAATAAGGACCACCTGTGGGACCCACAAGTGGAGTCGGCCGACCCCACACACTAGGCCGGTCGGCCTGCCTCTCCCTCCTCTATAAATTGCCATCTCCTGTTGCCTTCTCATCTCACACCACAACTCTCCTGCCAACCTTTTTCATTAGATTGCAGCCCTGAGCTGTTGTGCTTGACAAAATCCCTAGAGGAGAAGAGAGTTTTCAAAGGAAGAAGACTAGGCCTAAAGTAAGACTAGAGAGAAGTGTTTAAAATCTAATTTAGAAACTCTCTAGTAGGCTAACTCTCGAATGACTAATCCTTGGACAGCTAACCCCCCTAACCGCTTTTTCTAACCAATATTTTGCAGTTTCTTTTTTGTTGTGTTTGTCTGTTCCTTGTGTGATAGGATGTCGTTCTTTAGTCTCGGGCGTTTAACAAGAAGCCAATCCAGGAGGGCTGGTTCCAACATGGACACCGACACACCTGCTTCATCATCAAGAGCTTCACCAGCCCGTCCTTCTACCGACAACATCATTAATGAACTCATGGCAGAGAAGGATGTCCGGCTGCGTGGTCAAACAGAGAAGGACATGTTCAGGAATATCAAGGATAGAGAATACAAGTTGACAACAGCATATCATCCTCAACTTCTATGAGACATAGGTATGGATGTTGAGTTCAATGAAATCTTTTCTGCATTAGGTTGGAAAAACCTCATTCCAGTTAATGAGCCGGGCGTTAAGCTGCTCACAATGGAATTCTTGTGCACTTTGTAATTTCTTGAGGCTGGGGCTGGGGTGAGTTTTCGTCTATTCAATAGGCAGTTTACTTGCACTTAGAGACAACTTAATAATTTGCTAGGGTTTGATTCAGATTGTGTTCTTAATCTCGATGTTCCTCTTCCCGACTTTCGAAAAGAACAATTTTGGAAGGAGGTTTCCAATAAGGATATCTATTATAGACCTAGAAATAGTGACCTCCAACTTCTTACCCTTTGTTTTATTCACAGATTTATTTCTTCAACTTTATTCCCTAGACCAGAATCACAAACCATTAGGGAAGATGAGTTAAAAATACTTTTTGCAATTGTGAATAGGCAAAAGGTTTCTCCTGTTATAGCTATGATGCACCAATGGTTAGATGTTTTTGGGCCAATCAAAGGAGACATTGAGTGTACCTCCTTGGTTTTTTGCATAGCCACTAGATTGCGGTTGACAAATAACTATATTGTTTCTCATATTTCTGATCCTTGCCCCATAATGGACCTAGATTTCTTTAGGTAGGCTCAAATTCTTAAGAAAGTTAGCAATATCATTTATATGAGATATCATGGTATGATTACTGAGATCAGGCTTCCTAATCCGGGTCTCAGAATCTATACCGTTAGAAACTATCTTGTTGGTTTGTAGCCTTTGCCCCTGAACAGGGGGAGTGCGTCTGCCCGATTTACAAATGTATTGCCTATGTTGTAGCACCTGGTATCCAAAGAATACCAAGCACTAGCTATATGTGTGCCCAGGATGTCCACACAACACATATAGTGACAAAAGTGGTAAATATCAGGAACAATGCTTTATTACATAACTAAACATATTTACATTAAGACTTATGTGTATATCAGAGTACAACAGAAACTATTCCTAATCTTCTATCTTTGAGACGCCATACTCAGGGACAGTTGACTGGGGGAGCACTCGGCTAGTACTTGTCGAACTCCATATTGAACTCCTCACTTGATCCTCCATCTGGTACCCATCCGGGATTTTTATTAGTGACAACAACAAGCGTCAGCACACCATGCTCAGCATGTATAGCATGAGGGGATGCAAGGCTCAAAAGGCTAGACACAGCTAAACTGTGATAGACATTTTTAGTTGGTCATTTTTTATTTATTAAGCCTATATTGCTATGTTGTGCTTAGGGCTCCCATATGAATATAATTAATTATTGACATCATCAAGATTTATCATCACCCATGCCATCCATAGAGGACTATCTATCTCGAAAAGGATCCAGGCCGCTCATGTCCGTAAGCCCGGCTGATATATCAGTTTGATCAAACTTTGCATAGAGGTGTACACGTTCACCTTGAGTCATGATTCCCTTTTGCCCGAGGTAGGTAGTCTCTTGACTCACTTCCAAGGTAAGTCAGCAAGGCCTCACTACAAAGTCCTTCACTAATTACCCTAACAAGTTAGTAGCCGCGAGGTTTCAGCAGCTTGGCGAATGGAGGCCCCTTCAAGATCGGCACACCTGTGACCACAGCCTAGCACACATCTTGATAGGCAAGAAGCCATTCTGCAACCTAGGCCCCCCTCTTGCGCCGAAGGATTTCAGTAACTACTAACAAGCTAGAGAAAACTACCTATACGACTAAGATCGTGCCCACTTTGATTCTCAAGGCTGCACTAATGTCTTGGGTTGTTACTTTAAGATTCGGACATCCTTATGGATGGTAGACTAGAGCACCCAAAAGGCTCAATGCTCTAGCCTTCTTCTGTCCATGTTGCTCAAAAGCATCACTTTAACCATTGATTCCATATCATTAGTCAAAATTAATATTATAACCTATTTGGTGATTGCAAGCTAAGCAAAACTAACCATATGCATAAACCCAAGGTAAACAAGGAATAAGGATATCAAAAGTACTAGGTAAAGTCCTATGCATCATATTAGACAGATGCATATGAAATGTGATTATAAAGTTCTTAGGTAAACAAGGAAACTCATGTTACACTTGCCTCCAATGTTTGCTCAACTTTCCCACTTTTCCTTATGTCCATCCTCACATAGCATCTCTTCTATCGATAGCGATCAACCAATACAAGCATCTGAAAATAACCTAAAAATAGTACACCAAGTATTACAAAAGTAAGCAATAAAGGTTTAAAAAGTATATGACTTGTTCTATCGTGTGAGCGCAAAAACTAACCAAACCAAAAGCCACGATTAAAGGTATATATGGAAATGATTGGATTCAGTTGAGTAAGATGGATTTTAAACTTGAATAAACATATTGTGGTCAAAGGACATGATGTTTTGACCATCGGTTAGGCGGGGAACAAGATTACAAGATGGCACTGCATGGCTGTTAATATGGCAGGAGCAGCGAGACTGGTGATGTATATATCTTGAGATTTGCAGTACATATGACCAAGGCAACTTGTAGAGATGTGTCTAAGTGTGTGATACGCACTGTGGTATAAGGGCTTGATCACTGGAGTGGCAAATCATCGGGAACACACATGCCAACCGGCATCAACACGGCTGCAGGGCAGCAGGGACAGCAAGTACAAGATAGGAACATATCTCTTTCATATTTAGTCATATAGAAATGAAACTTTGCAGAGGCATGTGCAAGTATATAAGTGATATTCTTTGAAAAGGATTCATCCTAGGATTTGCTGGATCAACGGGGAACAAGATTGTAACAATAGGGTGGTTGCTGTTTTGAACAGGAGGTGTAGCAGACACTACAGCCTTGATATCTCGGCCATCTTGGTTCTCATAGCCGATCCAACTTTACGGATCATGTGCAGGGATGTCTTAAACATGTGGCTTCAAGGGCTTACGGATTTTGACAGCGGATTAGCGGGGAACACCAAAACTACTCAGTGCTGCAATCTGACAAGACAGCAGGAACAACAGCCACGGGGATGATGATATCTGTTATTTCACAACTCATATGGGGAAACGCTTTTACAGAGGCATGTTCAAGGATGCTATATACAACTTCACCAAAGTGTTTAGTGATTGGACCATCAAAACAGCGAGGAACACTGATTCTGTAACAGCAGCAAAACTGATCGCAAGGACAGCAACACATAGGACGGGTTAACTTCGCCATGGATCAACTATACATCATACAAGGTACTTGATCTGCAGTGAGGAATATGAGAAAAGTATGGGGAAGATGATCGGGTGTTCTCACCATGGAGGAAGGGTATGGTGGAGCAAGTAGATGGATCATCCATGGCCGATGATGACGACATAGTGCGTTGGGGCACCCTTCTTGCGTTGGGGTTGATTGGGGCAGCCATGTGCAAGGAGGAGGAGCTGCAGGGTCGTCCCTCCTCTGGTTCTTGACGTGGGAAATGAAGGGGAGGCGTGAGAGGGGTTGGGGGAGGTATATATGAAGGGGAAGGGATGGGAGATGAAAGGGTGGCAAGGTGAAAAGTCATGGCTAGATAGTTCCTTGTATTTTTGATATTTTTGTGCAAGATGGAGAGGCTGCCAAGGAGGTGATGTGGGAGAGGGGAGAGGAAGAGTAGAGGGCTGGTTGGGTTTGGACCGGATTTGGCCCAATGTGCGAAGATAGAGTTGAAGGGGTGGTTGCTTGTGGTATTTTTGGATCATGGGATTTGATCATTGATTGAGGTCATGGAAGCACGGCCAAGATCATGGGAGAATTGTTTTGGTACAAACCCTAGGCGCATCTAAAAAGCTTTAAATTCATTTTTCATACATAAACACTAAGCAGAGGCATGAAATGCAACAACCATTAGATTAGATTCTTACAATTGTTTGAAAACTCACATTTTCCACCAAGTAAATTGTAAACAACTAAATAAAGGTTGGTAAATTTTAGGAAATAATAAAATCAGTTATTTTATATTATGTTTTTTACGTCCCATCCCAAAATGGAAAATTTGGGGTGTGACATATGTACTACTATGGTGAAGATTCAACACCTAAAGGTCCGGCGTACACTGCATACACCGATCAACCAGGCACATCAAGGCAACCTCATACATGGGCACCATCTCCATCACACCACTCTAGAGGATCTTCTCAAGATTCTGTGGAGAGACACAGAAGATCAAGATCACGAGATTCCCATCCTAGACAATATGTAGAACATCCAGAACCTTCACACAGGCATCATGAACAACCAAAACATTCTGTCTCTGGTATAGAAGGACAAATGACGTATTTGAATCTTCAAATGGAGACAATTACAGAAGAACAAGCTAGTATTAATCGGAGGCTTGGGGAACAGCAACAATGGAGTGCCTAGTTTGGTGTAGCTATAGATATTGTTCAACAGGCACAAGCTAGAGATGGATGGAACTGGGAGGCTTTCTACTCCATCCACAGTTTTATCCCTACAGGACACCTCCACAGTAACACCGTTGGGAAGAGTTTCCATGGCCTCTTCTTCAACAACATCTACAGCAACAACAAGCTTGGGGGAGGAGCCCCTAAGAACCTTCTTTTACCCCACTTGAGATAGGAGATCTCAAATTCTGCTACATCACCTTTCGGGACGTAACCCGAGAATCAGGTATCCTGAAAACCCCTGATGAGCTATCTTTTATATCTATTAGTTTTAAATAAATTAGTGTGAAATAACAAAAACCAAATAAAAAGAGTTTACTTTTTTCTTTAAATAATAAACTTGAAGTAGTAGCTATGTTTTAATAAATGCTTGAATTCCTTGAAAATATGTGTAGTTTTCAGTATAGATTTCTCCTAAGTTTTGGGATATAACTGTTCTAGTTGAAGACTTTACTCTGAATCTAAGATTTGTGGGTAGCAACTGCTTTAATCTAAGTCTAAGTGATTGGCAGATATGATATGATAAAGTTTGAGCTGTTGTTTATCCTGTTCCTAGTGATGCTAAATTTTTGGATAATTTATCTTTTAAAAAACTTAAAAACCTACATGATGAGTTCCTACATGACAAGAGTTTAAAATTCCTACCACAACCAAATATGCATGCTTAATAGTATAGGACAGCCTTCTTTATTTTATTTACTACTTGTATGCATTGAGTTTGTTCTAGCTGTGTTGATCCTTAGGAACTCCTCATATGGTTAAAATCAAGATTCACGCACATTTTGCACTCTTGCTATTTTTATCCTGGAAGTACGCACCACCATATTCACCTATTTAGATGCACCCAAAAATATTCTATTCCTACACAGGGAAAGAACACCCAAAAATATTTATCCCTAGGACTCTCCTTGTTTGCTACCTCGGAAGTCAATGCTCCTGAGTATTTTCAGTTGTCTTAATCCATTGTAATTCAGATAGTGATATTATGTTCTTGTTAGAAAAAAGGAGAGAAAGAAAGAAAATAAAGAAGTTCTTCGTATCAAGTCTTAGATTGTTCAAGTTCTTTGAAAAGTATTAAGAAAAGTTTCTATTAAAGGAGCATTATTGTAACATCCCTAAAATTCCTAGCACTGAAAATCACAACCAATAAAATTTTTTTTAAATAACCAATGGTTGGTGAGTGTCATGTAGGAAAACATCCATTTATTGCACAAATAGCACCTAGAGTTAGATGAAGCATTGACAATTTAAGACAAAGTATGATTTGCCTCTCATTGATTTTATGTGTTGTTAATAAAATCAATAACCCCTTTTATATCACATGTGTATATTTATTTATACTAACCATGGACTTGGTAGCCAACCCACCATGAGACTCTAGTGGACCTAGCTTAGTGTTTATGACATGATCACCAACCCTCCTACTAACTTGATCATTGTATAAGTGCTTGTCAAAGAAATAGAAAAGGATTTAGAAAAGAGAAGAAAATCGAAAAGGCAAAGCCAGCCCGGACAGCCAATGCGGCCCAGACCAGCAACCATGCCCGGCCTGCTTCCCCGCGTCCCACTGACCTACTGGCCTGCCCCTGCATCAGCCCGACCAGCCCAGGTCGCTCTGCCCATGCCTGCCACCGCCGTGGCTTGCCAGCCCAAATGGCCAGGCGGCTTGGCAAGCGGCCCTGCGCGCCCGCCTTCCCACGCCTCCGCCCGGCCTGTTGGCCCAGAAGGCCAACGGCCCAGCTCACCCATGGCCTGTCTCCGCACGCCCGCGCCTGCCGCTTGCCTGTGCTGATGTGGCCCAGCAAGGCCGAGCTAGCCTAGCAAGACAGCCCGTGTTGGGAATATGCCCTAGAGGTAATCATAGAGATGATGATATTCCGGTTGTATCCATGACATGCTTAAAGTGTTCAATGAATATCCATTATAGACAACTTGTGTTGATTGGCAATTATGTGAATGGTTTGTGGAACTCAACTACTTGAATGTTATTCTAAAATTGTCCCTGGTCAGCGTTCTTGTGAGAACACACTTGAATATTAGATCAGCACATGTATTAGTTGATGGCTATGTTTCACAAGTCATGGACATGGAGATGTCAAACTAATAATGTGGGCACATGTAAGTCATGTAGGCTGGACTGACCCGACAAGAGATTGTCTCTATTTACGTCATGTATGTTATGTCCTTAGACCCGAGATTGTGGTATGTACTCAAGATGTGAAACGGCTACATAGGGATTACCAAACGCTACTCCGTAACTGGGTTGTTATAAAGGTGTTCTTCGGGTGGTCGGAAAGCATGCTATGAGACATAGACAGTCAAGATGGAATTTGCCCCTCTTTGCATAAGATAGATATCACTGGATCACTCAAGTGATTGGATCAACAAATGCATGGCCGTGCTTAGGTTAAGAGTTAACCCATGAGCTGAACCATATATCCGTGGCAAAGGGAATAACTTGTACGTGGTCATAGTGGTTCATCTGATATGATGTTTGTGTATGCATAGTTGTCATGTCTTGCTAGAGGCCTCTATCAACTATTGGGCGAGTAAAGTACTTGGTCCAAGTTTATGTATACGCGAACCCATAGGGTCGCACGCTTAAGGGTTGGAAGCCTAGTTCAGGTTGGACCCGGATTAGAAAAGGCTTAGGGTTCCTGATGGGCCTCTAGGTCGGGGTTGCAGAGGGACGCCTATATAAGCAAGGGGTAGGGGCAAGGCAGATAGGATTTGAGCTAATTGATTCAGCCGCCATCGCCCACCCCATGCTCATGCCTTTGCTCCTTGCGGACCTAGCAGTCCAATTGTGCATTGCTTCTTCCCGCACGTGTGTGATACCTCGGAGGGTGGGACGGATCTGGTCGGTCACGGTGGTCGACAATTGGTCGGCGCCTAGTTGGACTAGTCGGCGACTAGCTAAACGTGGTCGGGAACGTGCTCGGGAGATCCGCAAGTGAAGGGTGTACTTGATGGATGACCACACAACTGCATGACACTGCTGTGACGTGTTCGACTACATCGAGTCTTTCGCTGCACCTGTGTGTCTAGTGGTAATCTTGTGACCTATATCTAGCAGTAGATCCTGGTTTATGAGGTATAAAAGGTTTGTTTTCTGGCTAGCGTAGGACCCTCATAACCCTTCAACCCACTCACCCGCACACGTCCTGCTCCCACAGGCACATGGGCCCCGCTTGTCATAGTTCCCCTTTTTCCTCTTCTAGGAGCCGCGCCGTCCCGTCTGTCGTTCCAAAAAAGGAACGGTGAACCATCGCTGTTCGCACCGCACCGTGTGAGCCCTCGGCCATTCGTCCGCCCGCCTGTGCCGTGTGAAGCCCCAACCCTAGCTCAGGCAAGCCGCAACCACACGATGCCCCTGCACCTTTCCTCGCCGTCCAAAGGGCATCTTGCCCCAGCCATGGCCGGCTGCGCCCTATAAAAGGGGAGCTCCCCGGCCGTTAGGGTTTTCCCCATGCTCAGCTGCCTCCTCATTGCCTGTCTGCTGCTAAGGAGTTGGGGAGGGAGGAGAAGAAGAGGGCAGAGAGGAGCCAGAGCTGGAGCAGAGCATCGCCGTCGTCCGCGCGCTTACAAGGAGCCCGGCGGACCCTCTCGACCCCGACGTGCTGCCTGCTTTCCCTACATCGCACCGCTCTACTTCCTCGACCTCAAGCTATAGCTACCATACCCGAGCCACCAACATCGTTGACCGCGCAGGTGAGCTCGCCCGTGCTCCACCCCGATGGCCGCCGGCCAGCACACCGTCGTGTCTCGTCGTTGCACTAGAAATTAGGCTTCATTAGCTCCATAGTCGCATCCGCTGTAGTGTAGAACGCCTATATGGCAACATTTGGGAGCCTGGCTCGACCTCAGTGAGGCCGGCACCTTTGCCAACCTCGATCATCGAGGCATTCTGGCCGTCGGAGCACCGCCGTGGCAAAATTGACCGCGCGCGCTCCGTCGTGCCTCCGCTAGCCACGCTATAGCACTTTGGAGCTCCTAGCTGCTTTGAATGTAGGATGGAGGAGAAGATGAAGGCCGTCCGTCAAGCACCGCTGGCGAATTTGACGCCGCCGTCGGCCTTCGCCGTCGTCGATCCGACGCCGCTGGTTGCCTCACTAGAAGGCCCGCGACAAAAATTAACCTTGCCAGCCACCTTCGCCTTGGCCTCGCGGACCCAAAGCGCTAGTCCAAGATGCCTCCACAGTGCCACTACGCCCTATCACTGTGGCCACGCCGCCCGCCACCGCCGCCGTGCACGTGCTGGTGAGCCCTCGCACCATGGGCCTTCTTGAACCCCATAGCCACCTTCGCCGCAGCTCCGCGATGCCGTAGCTGCAGACCTTGTGCAGCGAGGCCAGCCGCAACGCATGGGGGGAGAAGGGGAAAATTCCTTCCCCCGTGCGGACCGCGTCTGCCATAGGCGCCACCTTGGACTAGTCATAGATCGCCACCTGGCCTCACCGCCCTTGGTCCACCATGGACCAAGTCTGTGGACCGGCAAGCCGTAGACCACAGCCCACTGGAACCGGACCTGCCACATGGTCCACCTGGCGCATGCCACGTGCCTGCCGAGGCCCAGTCAGGGCCCGGTCGGTGTTGACTGTTGACCAATCAACGTTCACTGTTGACCCTAGGCCCACCTGTTAGTGATCGTTGACCTCGGGCCCCACCTGTCAGTGACCAAGCTGCCGGACCCACGCTGACGTCAGCATGATATCAGCATAACATCGGCACTGCGCCACCACTACTGGACCCGTAGTGCCATGTGGACCAATCAGAAGCCGCCACGTGTCAGCCTCTGGTTAATCCGCCCTTTTTCTTTTTCAGAAAATAGATTAAACTTTGGAAAATCATAACTTCTTCATACGAACTCTGAAAAATATGAACCAAGTGTCCAAATTTTCATAAAAATGAGCTCTACGTCATCAGCTTATGTATGATTGCATTTGGAGTTATTGAATTTTATTGATTCTTTGTGTTAACTCTATAGAAGTCGCTAACGCGACTATTACGTTTCGTTTCAGAGGAGGACCTGCTTGAGGTGGATGACGCAGACTACGAGGAGGAGCTCGGTGATGACTACGCAGGTGCCACATCCCACCCAACCTTGTAGATCCTATTACGCATGGCATAATATCTAGTTTGCTTGAGCTTTATTTATGAATATCACCTGTGATAGGTTGCATGATAGAATTGCCTGATAAAGCCTTTACCTTGTTGCAACCTTACTCCTGCACACCCGCTGATAGGCTAGATGCATGTTTATTTACTCATGATGCTTTACTTCTACTACACTTTATATCTGTGCTGTGATGCATGGTGGAGTATGGACATGTGGATAAGGCACGTAGTGCCATTTTACTCGGGAAGAGTGCTGCGTGTGTCTTGGGTGTGTGTGGTGAGGGTTTGAGTCGATCGGGTAGGATTCTACAACCAGTCTTGGGCGTGTCTTGCCGAAGGATGTGTTCTGGGCATCCCCATGAGAGGTGCCTGTGGCGGGTACATTGTGAGGTATAAGGTGATCCCGGGGGGTGAGAGCCTTCGTGGAGCAAGGCCTGGGTAGGAGGTGCTATTGTAGCACGGACTGTTGTAGTCCCTATGAGAAGATAATCCTATCTGATCCCCCTAGGACCTAATATCTCTTAAGAACTAGAACCTTGGGACCTACGTGCTCATCGCACCCTCCTGTATGGGCGGGAGATGGATGACTGACTAGCTAGGACGGTGCCTGAAACATCCTCAATTTTCCACGAGGGGAAAAGCACAGAATGGCAGATAATATAATAGTTTGAAGCATCAAACCATCTCATTATCTCGCAGCAGTCGATACAGGATCCATATATCGGATAAAAGAGTACAAATAGGGGAATGACATAAATAGTTTACCACCACACTGGCGAAATCATCAGAGTAGCAGCAGCCTCCGAAACGGCTGCGGGAGGCAGAAGTACAATAAATCTCCAAAAGAAGCCTAAGCATAGGAACGAGACGTCTACTCCTCCTCATCGTCATAGTCATAGTCGGGCTCACCTGCCAAATAATTTTTAGTACGGTTTGTACTGGCCACATCTCCCACCCTATGCTTTGCTTTCACTATGTAGTATTTGGGGGGATACAAAGGATATAATCAATTTGACCTAATATGTGGCTGTAGTTTCCTATGCAAACAGTGACCAATATTATAATATAATTCATCAAGTTTTAACCCATCTCATCCACATATCCACCCCATTCCATCACCATCACACACATCTCACCCTCTCACACTCAGTCGACAGGTCCAACTCCCTCTCGGAGCCTGTCTCAGCGGCTCACAGCCAAAAGGGTAACACCAGGGGGAGAAATAGAAGGACTCCTCTCACTACTCTCGAGAAGTGTGGGTCTTAGGAAAAAGCCATACTAGTGGCTCGCGGACTATATATATAGATTCATAAACTCTGCAGAACGTGTATTCCCGTAACCACAAGATCACTATCATCGGCGGTGCCCCGCCTAAGCTGATTTCGGCTGCTTTCTAACCGGTGCGATGCCACCCTATCACTCATTACTGGGACATCTCGGATAGGTACCACCGGCACACTGAGACTGTGAGACATAGTACCAGGCCCCCGTGGTCACTATGCTGTCTAAGGAGGGTGTGGGTCTCCACGCCTGTACCTCCTGACACTATCTGCTAACAACCTAGTAGTAGTGGCACCGTCCTAGCTAGTCAGACATCCGTCTCCCGCCCATACAAGAGCGAGTGGTGAGCACGTAAGTCCCAAGGTTCTGGTCCTCAAGAGATATTAGGTCCTAGGGGGCATCAGACAGGATTATCTTCCCTTATGGACTACAACAGTCCGTGCTACAACAGCACCTCCTACCCGGGGCTTCGCTCCATGAAGGTTCTCACCCCCGGGATCTCCTTATACCTCACAATGTGCCCGCCACAAGCACCTCACACGGGAATGCCCAGAACACATTCCCCGGTAAGACTCGCCCACATGGCTCGTCGTAGAATCCTGTCTGATCGACTCAACCCTCACCACACACCCAAGACGCACGTAGGACTCTCCCCGAGCAAAGTGGCACCATGTGCCTTAACCTTAAAACCATACTCTCCACCACGCATCATCATCACACAGCTATAAGCGTAGTAGAAGTAAAGCATCATAAGTAAATAAGCAAGCGTCTAGCCTATTAGCAGGTGTGCAGGAGTAAGGTTGCGATAAGGTAAAGGCTCATCAAGCAGTTCTACCATGCAACCTATCATTAGGTGATATTCATAATTAAAGCACTAGCAACCTAGATATTATGCCATACATAATAGGATCTACGAGGTTGGGTGGGGTGTGGCACCTGCGAAGTCATCACCGAGCTCCTCCGTGTACTCGTAGTCGTCCTCCTCAAACTGCTCCTCCTCTAAAACGAGACATAATAGCCACGTTAGCGGCTCCTATAGAGTCAACACAAAGAAGCAATAAAATTCAATAACTCCAAATGCACTCATACACAAGCCTATAATGTAGAGCTCATTTTTATGAAAATTTGGACACTTGGTTCATATTTTTCGGAGATCGCATGAAGAAGTTATGAATTTTCAAAGTTTATTCTATTTCCTAAAAAAGAAAAAGGGCAGATTAACCAGAGGCTAACATGTGGTGGCTTCTGATTGGGCCACGTGGTGTGCGAGCACAGTGCTGCTGTAGCCGTGCTGACGTCATGCTGACGTCAGCACTGACACGGGGTCTGGCGGCTGGATGATGTCATGCTGACGTCAGCACTAACGCGGGACCCAGTCAGTGGCTGACAGGTGGGGCCCACGGATCTGGTCACTGACAGGTGGGGCCAGGTCAATGGTCAACGTTGATCGGTCAACAGTCAACGCTGATCGGGCCTTGACCGGGCCTCGGCGGGCCTGGGTAGGGCTGGATCTGGGCCGGGTTGGGCCGGCCCAGCCCGGACATGTGTCATCTCATTAGCTGGGCCACATGGCGGGTCGGAGTGCAGCGGGCTTGGTCCACGGTGCTCTGGCTCATGGACTCGGTTCACAGTGCACCGGAGACTGGGTTGCTAGGTGGCGCTGGGCGGTTGGCTGGCTGGGTCCACATGGTGGACTTGGTCCACACGGGCGGGGGAAACCTTTCCCCTTTCCTCCGTCTCCCGCGCGCGCGGCAGGTGTGGTTGAGCTCGCCGGCGGCGTGCAGGTGGCCAGCGGCTGCGAGTGGGGTTGTCCAGGCTAAGGCACAGCTAAGCGGGCATGAAGGCTAGACTGGTGCAGCGGCAGGGTCTGTTTGGTCCCACGGGGCTTGTCCTTGGAGGCGCACGTGCTTCGACGGCAGCCGGCGGCGAGGTCACGGTGGCAGGGTGCTATGGAGTGCGGGATGCGGCTTGGGCTATTGTGTCGGACTCACGGGACCGAGCGAGTGGGGTTGGGTGCCTCAATTTGGGTAAATCGGCTCCCAGGCTGGTGACAGGCAGCAAGGCGCGGCGGCGGCGTTCGGCGACGGTGAGGCCAAATTCGCTGGCGAAGCCTAGCCTTGGACTCCATCTTCTCCCCCATGCCTCGATTGGAGCAGCTAGGAGCTCCTTGACCTACCTATCGTGGTGTGTGGAGGCTCGACGGAGGCGCACGCGGTGTGTTGGCTGCGGCGGTGCTCTGGCGGCCAGGAACCGAGGTGACCAGGGCCGGCAAAGGTTCCAGGCCCCGATGTGGTCTCCCCCATGTCCCATGGAGTTGCCATGGAGGTGTTCGTAACCGAGGCGGATGTGCTGGTGACGTTAAAGGCGGAAAAGGGGAAGAGGGGAGCGAGAACGGCGGTGGTGTAATGGCGGTGGCCATGGCCGAGCAGGGCGAGAGCGGGGGAGCTCACCTGCACAGCGATGGTCGAGGCAGGCGACGAGGGCTTGGAGGCGGTTTGGTGCGGTGGAGGCAAAGCCTGGGCGTCGAGACGGTTGTGTGGCGCTCCAGGTCCTCCTCACCGCGTGGACGACGACGGTGGCGGCGGTGCTCTAGCTCCGCGTGGCAGCGCTCCCTTCCTACTCCTCCCTCCTTCTCTCTCTCTCGGCTGATCTGGGTAGCGGGTCTCCACAAAGGCGGCGGAGCGATGTGGAAACCCTGCCCGGGCGCTCCTCTTTTATAAGCAGCCGGCCGGCCATGGAGGTGGCGGACAGCGGCGAGGCGCATCGGGGGTCGCGAGCATCCAGAGTTAGGGTTAGGGTTCAAGGAAAGGCGCGGTGCAGACAGGTGAGGATGGACGGCATCCGAGGCACGGTGGCAGGTCACGGGCGAGCGGCGGACGGCGGAAGGCGCCGTTGCCATTTTTGGCACGGCGGACGTGACGGGCAGGCGGCCTAAAGTAGCAGCTGATAGGCAGGCCTCGCCTGTCAGCAAGAGAGGAGGGGAGAGGAGCAGGCGCGAACAGCGGTAGGCCCTTGCTGGGCCGGTCGGCATTGCTGGGCCGCGGCATCGTGGGCGAGCGAGCGACGCGCGCGGGCGGTCGGTCGGCGGCCTGGCGCAGGCGCGCGATGCTGCCGCGGGCCGCCTTGCTGGGCCACCACGCGGGCAGGCAGGCCGACGCACGCGCGAGCGGCGACGAGCTGGCTGGGCGACGGCGCGTGCTAGCTGGGCCGCTGCTGGGCTGATCAGGCTACTTTGGCTTTTTCCATTTTCTTTTTATTTTCAAACCCTTTTCCATTTCTATTTCTTGCAAAGCAACAAATTTAGCCACAACCCTAGGTTAGTGAGGTTAGTGACCATGATGTATACACCATGGTGGGTCCACTAGGGTCTCTAGGTCATGATGGATCCATTTTTGGAGTTAGTCGACACATGTTCACACATGCGATGACAGGTTATTTGATCTTATCGGTCATCACATAAAATCGGGAAAAATGCGAATCAAGCTCTGGTGAATTAAATGCAATGCTCGGGCTAACGTTGGGTGCTACTTGTGCTTCTATTGGTGGGTTTCCTACATGACATCCACCATACACTAGTAATCTTTAGAAAAATTTTTGAAAGCCCGTGTTTTTGGTGACCGGATTTCTAGGGTTGTTACAGTCCTACCCCCTTATGAGAATCTCATCCTCGGGATTCAAGAGTGTAACTTACTCTTCAAACAGGTAGGGGTAGAGCTTCCTCATTTCTGACTCTTTCTCCCAAGTTGCTTCCCATTCTGTGTGATTGCTCCACTGAATCTTCAGATATGGCGTGCTGGAGTTTCTGGTTTCCTTGGTGGTTCTACCCATAGTGCGGATGGGGTGCTCTCTGTACTCCAAAGTGTCCTGAATATCGAGTGCCTCTGCGGGTATCGGATGCTCTGGTGGTTGCAAACACTTTCATAGTTGCGACACATGGAACACTGGGTGTACTCCTGCCAGTTGAGGGGCAACTCTATTTGGTAGGCAAGCTTGCCAATCCTTTCACTGATTTTGTACGGTCCCACATACCTTGGTGCTAGCTTTCCCTTCACATGGAATCTGACGGTTCCCCGAAGCGGGGAGACCTTGAGGTAGACATAGTCTCCGACTTCAAACTTGAGGTCCCTGCACCTCTTGTCGGCATAGCTCTTTTGACGGCTCTGGGCAATTCTTAGATTCTCTTGCACCTGGGCGACTCCTTCCTCGGCCTCCTTAATGGTGGCCGGGCCAAAGAATGATCTTTTGCCTATTTTGGACCACATCAAGGGGGTTCTGCACGGCCTTCCGTACATAGCCTCAAAGGATGACATCTTGAGGCTAGCCTGGTAACTGTTGTTGTAGGAGAACTCTGCAAAGGGCAAGCTCTTCTCTCAATCAGTCCCATATTTTAGAACACAAGCTCGAAGCATATCTTCAAGGATCTGGTTCACTCTTTCTGTCTGTCCATTTGTCTGAGGGTGGTATGCGGTACTGTAATCTAGCTTGCTCCCTATTGACTTGTTCAGGGCCTTCCAGAACTTGGACATATACTAGGGCCCACAATCGGATATTATGCTCTTAGGGGCTCCATGCAGCTTGAGAACGTTCTCAACATACAGATCTGCTAGCTGGCCGATTCGGGCATCAGTCTTGATGGCTAAGAAGTGAGCTACCTTAGTCAAGTGATCGACTATCACCCATATGGCATCATGGCCCTTTGGGGTTCAAGGCAAACCCACAATGAAGTCCATAGAAATGCTATCCCACTTCCATTCAGGTATATCCAGTGGCTTTAACAGTCCTGCAGGTCTCTTGTGCTCAGCTTTGACGCATTTGCAAATGTCACATCCAGCAACATGCTCTGCAATGTCTGACTTCATGTTCTTCCACCAGAATTTCCTCTTCAAATCAGCATACATTTTAGTACTGCCTGGGTGGATACAATACTTGGAGTCATGACCTTCTAATAGAATTTCATTGCAGATAGCGGGGTCTACAGGCACACAAATTTTGTCCTTGTACCAATAAGTGCCTAGCTCATCCTCACTAAACTCTGGGCACTTGCCTTGTGTTAGGAGCTCATGTATCTCCCAAATCTCTAGGCAATGGCGTTGGGCTTCACGGATCCTATCCATGAGAGTGTAGTGTACCCGAAGCTCATTCAACAGGCCATGAGGTATCACCTCCATCTGTAACTCATTAATGCCCTCTTGCAACTCCTTGGGCAAGGCGGTGGTGAACAAGGCATGACAATGGCTTTTGCGACTAAGAGCGTCAGCGACCACATTGGCCTTCCTAGGGTGATAGAGAATCTCCACGTCGTAGTCATTAATCAACTCGAGCCAATGACGCTGTCTCATGTTCAGATTTTCCTGGGTGAAAAAGTACTTCAAGCTCTTGTGATCGGTGTAGATCTCACACTTGTTCCGAATTAGGTAGTGCCTCCAAATCTTCAAGGTATGGATCACAGCTCCAAGCTTGAGATCATGGGTGGGGTAACGCTGTTTGTGCTCCTTAAGCTGGCGGGAAGCATAGGCAAGGACTTTCCCATTCTGCATTAGAACACAACCAAGCCCATGGCGAGATGCATCGCAATAGACCACAAAGTCCTGGTGGATATCGGGCAAAGCTAGAACAGGCGTTGTGGTGAGCTTCTCCTTCAGGGTCTAGAAACTTTGTTCGCAATGGGGCATCCATTCAAACTCTTTGGTCTTCTTCAGGAGGTTGGTCATGGGGCGAGCTATCTTGGAAAAGTTCTCGATGAATCGGCAATAATAACCAGCCAATCCCAAGAAACTTCTCACATCAGTCACATTCTGTGGCTGCTCCCACTCCTTCACTGTCTCAATCTTAGACGGATCAACAGCTACTTCATCAGCATTGAGCACATGACCTAGGAAAGCGACCTCCTCAAGCCAGAACTCACACTTGTTGAACTTGGCATAAAGCTGATGCTTTCTCAACTTCTCCAACACTATCCTCAGATGTTGCTCATGCGCTTCGGCAGTGGCAGAGTAGACAAGAATGTCATCAATGAAGACCACCATGAACTTATCCAGCTCCTGCATGAACACTTTATTCATCATGTTCATAAAATAAGCTGGTGTGTTCGTAAGACCAAAGGACACGACGGTGTACTCATACTTCCCATATCTGGTGACAAATGCTATCTTGGGAATGTCCTCCTCTCTAATCTTCATCTGATGGTAGCCTGATCTAAGGTCAATCTTGGAGATGTACTTGGCATTGCGAAGCTGATCAAGCAGGTCATCTATCCCCGACAAAGGGTACTTGTTCTTTATAGTTATGGCATTCAGGTTTCAGTAATCAACACACATCCTCTGCGTTCCATCCTTCTTCTTAACAAATAGAACAGGAGATCCCCAGGGCGAGGCACTGAGCCTAATGAACCCTTTCTCGGATAGCTCCTCAAGCTATTTCTTAAGCTCTGTAAGCTCATCAACTGCCATACGGTAGGGTCGCTTGGAAATCGGACTCGTACCAGGCATCAGGTTGATCACGAACTCAACATCCCTGTCCGGTGGCATTCCTGGTAGCTCTTCTGAAAAGACATCCAGGTACTCACAAACTACGGGCACTTCCTCAAGTGACTTCTCTTCCAGGGCACATAGCATGGAAATATTTGTCCCTTTGTTTGGATCACATCTGATCTGACGGCCACTTGGATGGGTTATATCCACAAATCTAGGTGAGCAAGATATCACTCCTTTGTTCTGAGTTAACCAATCCATCCCTAGAATGACGTCTAGGCCTTCGAAGGGTAGCAAGGTAAGATCAGCAAGAAAGGTAAGACCCTCGATGGTGATACTCACTCCCTTACATATTTTGGTACAACAAATGTTGCCCAAAGGTGAACTGGTGTAGAAGGCTTCTTTTGGTGGAGTGACAGGTATATGGTGCTCTCATGCAAACTTGGAGGATATATATGAACATGTAGCACCTGAATCAAACAACACGGATGCCTTAACTCCATGCACTAAAAACATACCGTACACCACGTCGGGGGCACTCTGGGCAGCCTCTGCTGAGATGTAGGTGAGGCGGCCTCGGGGTGCTCTGGATGGCACCTGCTTGTGCGGGGTGCCCTGGCTCTGCCTGGCGGGCGCTGGTGTAGCTGGTGCAGCCTTGTTTGGGCACTCGACTGCCTTGTGACCTGGCTGGCGACAAGCGAAGCAAGTGTCGGTCACGCCGCCTGTGGAGGTTGGCGCGGCGGACCTCCACGTGCTACCTCCTGGTGTGGCACGAGCGTACGCTTGGCGGTCCTGAGTAGGGCAGGGGTAGTTGCTGGTGTGGGTGCCACTGCCCTGGCTCGAACCGTGCGCAGCTCCCTGGGCGAAGCGAGAGCGAGGAGGCTGAGAGGTCTCACCACGTGACCTCCATGGGGCAGGTGCGCGGGAGGTGCCCTCCGTACGATGCTTCTTGTTCTTGCCAAGTGCCTCCCTCTCTGCGAAAACCTCATCGCGGTCCTTCTCAATCTCCATGCACTTGTCGATCAAGTCACGTAGGATGCGGCTCTTGGTGCCCAAGAGGGAGAGCCTGATGCGGCTAGACAAGCCCTTGCGGTAGTAGTACATCTTCTCCTTCTCAGAATTCACCACTGAGACAGGTGCATAGCGCAGCAGGTTAGTGAAGCGGGTGGTGTACTCATGCACTTTGTCAGCTCCCTTGGAGATGCTGCAGAACTCGTTCTCCTTCTTCTCCAGCGCGCCTTCCCGGATGAAGAATGCATGGAACTCATCCACAAACTCATCCCAGGAGATGTTGGCGGGGTCCCGGTGGGTTTCGCAGAGGCTGTCCCACCAAGATCACCTAGCACCCACAAGCTGGTGAGCTGCCAAGCCAACACACTCCTCGTCAGTGCAAGTCGTCAAGTCCAGCTTCTTCTCAATCTCCTTAAGCCAGTCATCCGCAGCGATAGGGTCGATGCTGGTGCCATCGAACGTCGGGGGCCTCAGCTTGAGAAAGAACTCTAGCTTCTTGTAGAAGTCATCGCGGGGCTCCCGGTGCTGGGGGTGCAGCACGTTCTCAGCTAAGACTCAAAGAAGCTCGGTCTGCTAGGCCATCACATCCGCCAAGAGTGGCACGGGAGGTGGTGGTGGAGCTGCATCTCCTCCTACAGCAAGCTCGGGCTCGGGCTTAGCAGCAGGCTGTGGCTGTCCTCCAGCCGCACCTCCGGCAGCTGGTTCCGGCTCAACAACCGGCGGTGGCAGTGGGTGTGCAGGCCGTGGGGTGGCAGCGCGGGGTGGCTCCTCAAGGTCAATGGGTATGTGACCAACACGGCAACGACCATGACCACGACCGCGTCCACGGCCCCTGGCGGGCGCAGGTGAAGGGGAGCGATTGCTCAAGCGGCTGGCACAACGAGTGGACATCCTACTTAACATAAACCTCAGATTAGGGCATATGCGCGCGTAATATAACTTTGATATTAATGATGTAATAATTTGAAATAATTTTAAAACATTTTTAATTTATCCAACACTCATACAAAGAAGCATGAATATCCAAAAAGACGTGATAAAAACCAAACCACTCATTACATCAGTTGGGTACATGGCGATGTCTCTAGCAGCTATGCTAGGAGACTCGCGAGAAACGTACTACACGCAGGTAGTTCTAGCGAAAGGGGTGGACAACTACTCAGCATCATGGTGAGTCTGGTCACTTGGCCATACAGGGCCCATCATCTCCTGATCTGATACTACTCTAAACCATCTCTAAAGGCTGGTCCAAACTATAAGCTGTGGGAGGTATACCGATGCCAGAAGCCCGGATCTGCTCATCAGTCATCTGAAGGCGAGAGACGTAATGACGGGCCTCCTCGAGCTGAGGGGTGGACACTACCTGTCCACTAAGTCCAGTGGTGGGACATCCACTCAAGTTGAGGTGAGATTGCCCCAGCTCGAATGTCTCAACCCTGACCCTCTTACGGGCACGTAAGGGAAGCTCATCCCGCAACTCCTCGTACTCTCTAACTCTCTTGTGATCTGATCTCTTCCAAGCTTCCATAGTGTGTTTGAGCTTATCCATGAGGTATGCTGTCTTGTGAATGTAGTTAATCAGGTGTCCCTGGTTGTAGCTAGCAAGAGTGTACTCCTGCAACAGCTTCTCACATTGAGCCTTGCACTGCTCACAGAGTTTGTCCCTGTAGGTAGCATCTTGACTCTTTTCCTGGAATCTCTTTGCAATGTCTTCGTTCTTCTCAGCCATAGTGGCCTCAAGCTCCCAGATATTCTTGTTGAGACGACTGTTGTGGATTTGAAGCTTATCCATCTCGTTCATCAGACTAGTGATCTGATCCTGGTGAGTGTGCTCTTTGCGTGCTATCTCACGCTCTAGGTCTACAATCTTTTGCTTCCATGCTACCTCCTTACCTTCTGAACTGCGAATCCTCTCGTCAACTTCCATCAGGTAGCAATGATCACGGCATCCCTTCCGCTCCAACTCAGCAATGTACATTTCCTGGCACTGCATGTACATCATAGAGGTGTGGTGGCAGGGGTTGCGGTCAACTCTGGTATTCCGCTCGATGTAAATGACCTCCTCCCAAGTACCCTGCTGAACGTTGAGGGCACGAGGAAGCAGACGAAAGTGACTTTCCTTTAGATAGTCAGTTCCGTTGCGCAGCACAGTGCGAAGTGCCTGGCGTGAAATAGTCTGAACACACATGCCGGTGTCATTATCGAAGGCGAAGTCAGTGAAGGTGGTAACTTCGGGCAGGTTCACACTTGCAGGCACGTTGATGTGGACTGCCTTGTAGTCCTCGATGCCTCCTCCAGGGTTGGGCTTGCCATGGCAAAGGTACTCGACATTCTCCATGGGAACACCAAGCTCAGTGAGAACCTCGCGAAGCGCGTGAGCATAGCCTCCATGCTCCGTCCCGTCGAGTCTGAACTCAACGTTATCCATCGGCGGTAACGAACCAAGCGGCAAGTTGGGGTCCATCTGTAGGTTGACACGAGAAAGAAGTTAGGAAAGTTGCAGAGAGAGGTAAGCCATGCATAAAAGCGTATGCAGTGGTCGGTGTATAACTGAGAGATTTCAAGTTTCTCCTAATTCTATCGTCCAATCCTATGGGTCTCATCCTAGGGTCAAGCATGGCTCTGGTACCAACTGAAACATCCTCAATTTTCCATGAGGGGAAAATGCACAGAATGGCGGATAATATAATAGTTCGAAGCATCAAACCATCTCATTATCTCGCAGCAGTTGATACAGGATCCATACATCAGATAAAAGAGTACAAATAGGGGGAATTACATAAATAGTTTACCGCCACACTGGCGGAATCATCAGAGTAGCAGCAGCCTTCGGAACGGCTGCGGGAGGCAGAAGTACAATAAATCTCCAAAAGAAGCCTGAGTGTAGGAACGAGACATCTACTCCTCCTCATCGTCATAGTCCTAGTCGGGCTCACCTGCCAAATAATTTTTAGTACGGTTTGTACTAGCCATATCTCCCACCCTATGCTTTACTTTCGCTATGTAGTATTTGGTGGGATGCAAAGGATATAATCAATTCAACCTAATATGTGGTTGTAGTTTTCTATGCAAACAGTGACCAATATTATAATATAATTCATCAAGTTTTAACCCATCTCATCCACATATCCACCCCATTCCATCACCATCACACCATCTCACCCTCTCGCACTCAGTCGACAGGTCCAACTCCCTCTCAGAGCCTATCTCAGTGGCACACAGCCGGAAGGGTAACACCAGGGGGAGAAATAGAAGGACTCCTCTCACTATTCTCGAGAAGCGTGGGTCTTAGGAAAAAGCCATACCAGTGGCTCACGCACTATATATATAGATTCATAAACTCTGTAGAGCGTGTACTCCCATAACCACAAGATCACTATCATCGGCGGTGCCCTGCCTAAGCTGATTCCGGCTGCTTTCTAACCGATGCAATGCCACCCTACCACTCAGTACTAGGACATCCCGGATAGGTACCACCGGCACACTGAGACCGTGAGACATAGTACCGGGCCCCCGTGGTCCCTATGCTGTCTAAGGAGGGTGTGGGTCTCCACGCCCGTACCTCCCGACACTATCTACTAAAAACCTAGTAGTAGTGGCACCGTCCTAGCTAGTCAGACATCCATCTCCCGCCCACACAAGAGCGAGTGGTGAGCACGTAAGTCCCAAGGTTCTGGTCCTCAAGAGATATCAGGCCCAAGGGGGGATCAGACAGGATTATCTTCCCTTATGGACTACAACAGTCCGTGCTACAACAGCACCTCCTACCCGGGGCTTCGCTCCACGAAGGTTGTCACCCCCGGGATCTCCTTATACCTCACAATGTGCCCGCCACAAGCACCTCACACGGGAATGCCCAGAACACATTCCCCGGTAAGACTCGCCCACATAACTCATCGTAGAATCCTGTCCGATCGACTCAACCCTCACCACACACCCAAGACGCACGCAGCACTCTCCCCGAGCAAAGTGGCACCACGTGCCTTAACCTTAAAACCATACTCTCCACCACGCATCATCATCACACAGATATAACCGTAGCAGAAGTAAAGCAACATAAGTAAATAAGCAAGCGTCTAGCCTATCAGCAGGTGTGCAGGAGTAAGGTTGCGACAAGGTAAAGGCTCATCAAGCAGTTCTACCATGCAACCAATCATCAGGTGATATTCATAATTAAAGCACTAGCAACCTAGATATTATGCCATACATAATAGGATCTACGAGGTTGGGTGGGGTGTGGCACCTGCAAAGTCATCACCGAGCTCCTCCTCGTACTCGTAGTCGTCCTCCTCAAACTGCTCCTCCTCTGAAACAAGACATAATAGCCACGTTAGCGGCTCCTATAGAGTCAACACAAAGAAGCAATAAAATTCAATAACTCCAAATGCACTCATACACAAGCCTATGACGTAGAGCTCATATTTTTTGGAGATCGTATGAAGAAGTTATGAATTTTTGATGTTTATTCTATTTCCTAAAAAAGAAAAAGGGCAGATTACCGAGAGGCTGACATGTGGCGGCTTCTGATTGGGCCACGTGGCGTGCGGGCACAGTGTTGCTGTAGCCGTGCTGACGTCAGCACTGACGCGGGGTCTGGCGGCTGGATGATGTCATGCTGACGTCAGCACTGACGGGGGACCCAGTCACTGGCTGACAGGTGGGGCCCATGGATCTGGTCACTGACAAGTGGGGCCAGGTCAACGGTCAACGTTGACCGGTCAATGGTCAACGCCGACCGGGCCTCGTCCGGGCCTCGGCGGGCCTGGGTAGGGCTGGATCTGGGCCGGGTTGGGCCGGCCTAGCCCGGACACGTGTCATCTCATTAGCTGGGCCACGTGGCGGGTCGGAGGCCAGCGGGCTTGGTCCACGGTGCTCTGGCTCATGGACTCGGTTCACGGTGCTCCGAAGACTGGGTGGCTAGGTGGCGCTGCGTGGTTGGCTGGCTGGGTCCACATGGTGGACTTGGTCCACACGGGCGGGGAAAACCTTCCCCTTTCCTCCGTCTCCCGCGTGCGCATGGCCGGTGCGGTTGAGCTCGCCGGCGGTGTGCAGGTGGCCAGCGGCTGCGAGTGGGGTTGGCCAGGCTGAGGCGTGGCTAAGCGGGCACGAAGGCTAGACTGGTGCAGCGGCGAGGTCCGTGCGGTCCCACGGGGCTCGGCCTTGCTGGCGCACGAGCTTCGGCGGTGGCCGACGGCGAGGTCATGGCGACAGGGTGCTATGGAGCACGGGATACAGCTTGGGCTATTGTGTCGGACTCAAGGGACCGAGCGAGCGGGGTTGGGTGCCTCAATTTGGGTAAATCAGCTCCTAGGCCGGTGACGGGCAGCAAGGCGCGGTGGCGGCGTTCAGCGACGGCGAGGCCAAATTCGCCGGTGAAGCCTAGCGTTGGACTCCATCTTCTCCCCCATGCCTCGATTGGAGCAGCTAGGAGCTCCTTGACCTACCTATCGTGGTCTGTGGAGGCTCGGCGGAGGCGCACGTGGCTTGTTGGCTGTGGCAGAGCTCTGGCGACTGGGAACCGAGGTGACCAGGGCCGACAAAGGTGCCAGGCCCCTCTGTGGTCTCCCCCACGTCCCAAGGAGTTGCCATGGAGGTGTTCATAACCGATGTGGATGTGCGGGTGATGTTAAAGGCGAAAAAGGGGAAGAGGGGAGCGAGAACAGCGGTGGTGTACTGGCGGCGGCCATGGCCAAGTAGGGCAAGAGCGGGGCAGCTCACCTACGCAGCGATGGTCGAGGCAGGCGACGAGGGCTTGGAGGCGGCTTGGTGCGGTGGAGGCAAAGCCGGGGCGTCGAGACGGTTGTGCGGCGCTCCAGGTCCTCCTCAACGCGCGGACGGCGGCGGCGGCGGCGGTGCTCTAGCTCCGCGCGATAGCGCTCCCTTCCTACTCCTCCCTCCTTCTCTCTCTCTCAGCTGATCTGGGTAGCGGGTCTCCACAAAGGCGGTGGAGCGATGGGGAAACCCTAGAGGGCCGGGCGCTCCTCTTTTATAAGCAGCCGGCCGGCCATGGAGGTGGCGGACGGCGGCAAGGCACATCGGGCGGTCACGGGCATCTGGAGTTAGGGTTAGGGTTCGAGGAAAGGCGCGGCATGGACAGGTGAGGATGGACGGCATCCGAGGCGCGGTGGCGGGTCACGGGTGAGCGGCGAACAGCGGAAGGCGCCATTGCCATTTTTGTCACGGCGGACGCGACGGGCAGGTGGCCTAAAGTAGCAGCTTACAGGCAAGCCCCGCCTGTCAGTGAGAGAGGAGGGGAGAGGCACGAGCGCAAATGGTGGCAGGCCCTTGCTGGGCCGGTCGGCCTAGCTGGGCCGCGGCATCGCGGGCGAGTGAGCGGCGCGCGCGGGCGGTCGGTCGGCGGCCTGGCGCGGACGCGCGATGCTACCGCGGGCTGCCTTGCTGGGCCGCGACGCGGGCAGGCAGGACGGCGCACACGCGCGAGCAACGGCGGGCGGGCTGGGCCGCGGCGCGTGCTGGCTGGGCCGCTGCTGGGCTGATCGGGCCACTTTGGCTTTTCTATTTTCTTTTTATTTTCAAACCCTTTTCCATTTCTATTTCTTGCAAAGCAACAAATTTAGCCACAACCCTAGGTTAGTGAGGTTAGTGACCATGATGTATACACCATGGTGGGTCCATTAGGGTCTCTAGGTTATGATGGATCCATTTCCGGAGTTAGTCGACACATGTTCACACATGCGATGATAGGTTATTTGATCTTATTGGTCATCACATAAAATCGGGAAAAATGCGAATCAAGCTCTGGTGAATTAAATGCAATGCTCAGGCTAACGTTGGGTGCTACTTGTGCTTCTATTGGCAGGTTTCCTACATGACATCCACCATACACTAGTAATCTTTAGAAAAATTTTTGAAAGCCCGTATTTTTGGTGACCAGATTTCTAGGGTTGTTACAGTGCCACTACTACTAGGTTGAGAGCAGATAGTGTCGGGATGTACGGGCATCGGGACCCACACCCTCCTTAGACAACATAGTGACCTTGGGGGCCCTGTACTATGTCTCACAGTCTCAGTGTGCCAGTGGTATTCCGGGATGTCCCAGTATTGAGTGGTAGGGTGGGATCGCACCGGTTAGAAAGCAGCTGGAATCAGCCTAGGCAGGGCACCACTAATGATGGTGATCTTGTGGTTACGGGAGCACACACTCTGTAGAGTTTTGAATCTATATATAGTCCACGGCCTCGGTTTGGCCTTTCCCTTGACCTACGCTACTCGGGAGTAGTGATATGAGTCCTTCTCTTCTTCCCCCTGGTGTTACCCTTTTCGGCTATGAGCCGCTGAGACAGGCTCTAAGAGGGAGTTGGACATGTCTACTGAGTGCGAGAGGTTGAGATGTGTGTGATGATGGGATGGGAAAGATGATGGATGAGAATGGGTTAAAACTTGATGAATTACTATTATATGATGATGGTTGCTACTTCATAAAAAACCACAACCAAATAATTGGTCTCTTGATTAGATCCTTTGCATCCACCAAATACCACATAGCAAAAGCAAAGCATAGGGTGGGACGAGTGGCCAGTACAAACCGTACCAAAAATTGTTTGGCAGGTGAACCCGACTACGACTTCGATGACGATGAGAAGTAGCCATCTCGTTCCTACGCTCAGGCTTCTTTTGGAGATTTGTGGTACTTCCGCCTACCGTAGCTATCCTTGATGCTACTGCTACTCTGATGATTCCACCAGTGTGGCGATGGACTATTTATGTAAACCCTTCTAATTGTACTCTTTTGTTCGAAGTATGGATTTCTGTATCAACTATTGCTAGATAATGTGATGGTTTGAGCTTTGAACTATTATATTATTCGCCATTCTGTGTATTTTCCATTCATGGAAAATGGAGGATGTTTCAATTGTAGAATTAGGCTTGCACCCCTTCTACCTTCCACCAAAAAGCACATTTGCACATATTGATTTGATTGTATGGGGAGGATCATTGGATTTCATCCTCTAGATCTGCATGTTAGACCAAGCAACATATGTATTTCAGGTGTGTGTTGTTTCCTGTCCCACCTATGAACTCCATATATTTTTACTAGTATAGGGTGAGGAAGAGGGAAGGCATATCACTACTTTTGCCTTAATCCAAAAAAAATACCACATATCTTGAGAGAAGAGAGAAGGCAAAACCACTTTGATTGCCTTGGTAAGGAACCATAAATACCACAAATGAGAGACATGTGAGAGTCATGCAAAGGCTCTGAGTTTTATTTTTGAAAACTTGCAAAAACTCCAGAATGTAGGTTGAACAAAGACAAGGTGGCAATGCTTGACTAAAATTGTTCTATCTATCAATGACTCAAGATGCAGGTAGAGGCAATAAGCACCATGATTAAGGATAATATGAGTAAGTTTGAAAGTTGGAATAGTTTGACCATTGTTTAGTGGAAATCTTGTTTGAGAACTTGTGTATTTTTGAGGTGTGAAAGCATTGTATTAACTCCTAGCTCTTTAATTAAAATTTTGACTTTGCTAAGGGACTAGCAAAGGGTAAAAGCTTGTTGACAGTCCTTAACGTCGACATTATACCTTCACACTACAAGGTTTGCACCCTAATCCAACCACTTGTATTTGCAACAACGTAATTTTAGTTGCAATAGAAGGCTCTATTGCATCATGGACTATAATTGGTTGCAATATGTGTCACTTATTGCATCGTAATTATTGTGTTGTGTTAGTCCTAATCTTTGTTGCAATAGGTGGGTGTTATGGCAACGATTAAACTATGGCTGCAAGTGCATGTAAATATTTCAACAAATAAACTTGCATTGTGTTAACAATAAATTTGCATTGCCATAACATGTTATTGTTGCCACCATTCGAACTGTGGTTGCAAGTAGTTTTCCATATCGCCACGAACTAACTATGTTGCCTTAATATTGGCTTGCGTCGCGAAAGGTGGCGCTATATTGCATTGAAGAAAATAGTTTGCTGCATGGCATAATATTTTTGTAGTTAGATCATATAATATTTTTTGAGGAAAAAAACCATATTCTTAATTTAATTATGAAACCACAATTGTAGGCCAACTTAAACCCGAGTAGCAGTTGGGCTTTTGTTTTTGGATTGTTTCTTTTTTCTTTTATTTATGTATTTATTTATATTTCTTTATTACATTTATTTTTAATTTATTTAGGATGTGTTATTTTTTAACATCTTATCCACTTGTTCCCATTCCACACAGAGTATGTAAATTTTACATACCTATAGTCGTTGTCATGCTTTTATTTTCCATGCCATCATCGCCCCTTTGTACAGTGCTTATAAGAGAGTATGTAATGTTTTACTTGCCAATACCTTGTCCGTAACTTTGTAGAGTTAACTATAGTTAGAAGTCTAGAAGAAACCCACTACTACAAGCATCACTCATACTATTTTTCTTTTTTTAAAAGGAAGAGGGTTGAATAAAATTACTGTCTGATGCAATATGAGAATCTAGAGCAAGTTTGCTCTACAATTTCATAGTTCAGAAATAAGAAGAAAAGTGCATAGGCCAAACTGGAGCGTGCATGCCAATTTGCAAGTTTCACATTCATTGTTCAGAAAAAAGGAAAAGATCACATGATAATCTGAGCATGTTCAGCATGCTAATTTACATGTTTCATAGTTCAGAGCAAATATAACTTGGTTCACATAGCTGATGATGCTAATTTCGAACAAATAGAGATGACATTAACTTGGTTCACACACAGCTAATAGAAGCATTGATCACAAAACTAGGTTGTGGAGCAGCAGCTGCCTTCATAAGCTTCTTTTTAATTGGAGTCTTCTTTTTCTTTGCTGCAGGCTTATTTTTCTTCACCTAGGATGGTCCAGCAATGTCTTCATTTCTTTCCCTCCTCTTCCTGTTACAGAAAAAATTTCAAGTTTGTGCACATAGCAATAGTTTTAGAAAAATAAAAACAATAAGAAGGTGCGAACAAACCTCAACAACATCTCCATCTCGACCTTACTCTGGCAGCTTGCTAAATGCACATTTATACAAAGAATTCATCATCAAGGCTGGTGCCTAAAGAATTGACAGGTGCTACATGTCCATCATCAACATAGGTGTCATCAGTATCATCATCTTCAGCATCAGTTAAGTCTTCATCAGAAGGTTCAGGCACTGGTAGCACATTTTCAATCACAGCTGCATCTCCAGTCACCCCTTCCAGGTCAGTCCTCCTCCAAGCTAACAAATCTTCATTCTGGCCTGAAATATTCACGGCTTCCACTCCCACCTCAAGTGAGTCAATATCAAGTTGTCTCTCATTTTTAGTGTCTAGTTGTTCAGGCATAGAAAATAAATTTCTAGGCTTCATTCTTACAACGGTGCTCCACTGTAATTTCTTTGCATTTTTCACATAAAAAACCTGCTCAGCTTGAGTCCCCAGGATGTAAGGATCACTTAGATATCGAAAACGAGTTGTATCAACATCTATAATCCCATATTGATCCCTATGGTACCCTCTGCTCTTGTTCTTACCAGGAGCAGGCACGTCATACCAATCACACTGAAACAGTACGACTTCTTTTTCCCCAGGGAAATCAAGTGTTAATATCTTTTTAATGACACCATACCACACCATACTTGTAGAACTATCAGTACCCTTAACTGCAACCCCTGAATTTTGTGTATTCAATTTACTCTCTACAGAAGCCGTTCAAAAATAGAAACCGTTGATGACAGACCTGTTGAAAACATGAGCATTGTGGTGTGGTCCTCGAGAAAGGGCATATAGCGCATCACTAATCCCCCCTTCTTCATAAAGTTCACTCATCTGCAATCAATTTGGAAATAGCAAAATTAATATAGACAGTAGCTATTTTTAGTAAGTATGGAGCTGACAATGTTTCCTACCTTGTGTTCAAACCAACCAACAAATTGCTCCCTGTGATGTCTCTCAACGTCGTGTGTAGTAATCTCTTTGAGTTCCTTCTTATGCAAACTACATATATGATCAAAACAAAGGTGAAATTTAGAAAAAAAAATATTCATGAGTAATATTAAACACACATCAGTTGTAACTTCAACTTACTCAATCCATTTAACAGCCTCATCACAGTTTGTTATTATGTAGTGCCGCATCTTCTTCAACTCTAAACTAGGAATAATCCCAACTTTGCAACCTTTCTTACTATAGTCAATGGTCTGAAATACAATAAGCCCAGATGGTGGTTCATTTACTGCACTGGTTTCATGACGCTCTGGGCGGTCTAGTTTTGTATCAATATTATCTAGGAATCGAGAACAAAATGTCATGCACTCCTCAGCAATATATCCCTCTGCTATAGAACCTTCAGGTTGTGCTTTGTTCCTCACATATCCTTTCAGCGTACGTAGATACCTCTCCACTAGGTACATCCATCTATAACACACAGGTCCTCCAATTTTAGCCTCCTCAGCTAAATGAACTGGCAAATGCATCATAATATCAAAAAATGCTGGTGGGAATAACATCTCTAGCTAAGATAAAGTCTCTCCAATCAAAGAAGTTAGTTTTTCAAGGTCACTTTCCACCAGTTCCTTGGAACATAATGAACTGAAAAATCTACTTAGCTGAATCAATGGGGTAGCAACATCTTGAGGCAATATGTGGCGAACTACTAGTGGTAGTAGTTTCTGTAATATAACATGATAGTCATGAGTCTTCAGCCCAGAAACCTTACATCCCTTGATGTCCACGCATCTCTTTATATTTGCTGCAACACCATCAGGCATCCTCACTTCTTGTAGGAATTTGCATAACATTTCCTTCTCATCTTTGCCTAAGCTGTACAACGCTGGTGACAAAGTATACTTGCCATTCTCCACCATAGGATGTTGATCCTTCCTAATCCCAAGATTCTGCAAGTCAAGACGAGCCTTCTCACCATCCTTACATTTACCTTCAATGCCAAGCAATGTCCCCAATATGCTCTCACCAATGTTCTTCTCAATGTGCATGACATCCAAATTATGCCTAATAAGCAATTTTTTCCAGTACGGTAGTTGGAAGAACACACTCTTCTTTCTCCAATTGTGCCACCTAGTTTCTTCTTCATGCTACTTCCTCTTCCTTGTTCCTTGCCCAAATTTTGGTTGCTCAAAACTTTCATATTCCCGCAGAACCTCTTCACCAGTAAGCGGCACTGGAGCCTCCCTTGTTTCTACCTTGTTGTTGAAGCTACTTTTATTCCTGCGCCATCTATGGTTCTTTGGCAGAAAGCGCCGATGACCCAAATAGCAATGCTTGCACCCAAATTTCAACCATAAGTACTCTGTAAACTTGTGACAGTATGGACATGCAAACTTTCCCTTAGTACTCCAACCAGACAGCATGGCATATGCAGGGAAATCATTTATGGTCCATAGTAGAACTGCATGTAAAGTAAAACTTTTCCTAACAGATGCATCATACGTTTTAGCACCTTTTTCCCAAAGATCCTTTAGCTCATTGATCAGTGGCTGCAAATAGACATCAATGTTCATTCCGGGAGATTTGGGCCCTGGTATCAACATTGACATCATCCAATATGATTGCTTTAAACATAACCAGGGAGGCAAGTTATAAGGGATTAAGATGACAGGCCAAGTAGTGTATGCAACATTCAACATCCCAAACGGATTGAAGCCATCAGAGGCAAGTCCTAGCCTTACATTGCGAGGCTCAGATGCAAATTGCTTTTCCATGTCATCCAAATGGTTCCATGCCAACGAGTCAGCAGGGTGACGCATCTTCCCATCACGCACTCATCCTTCATTATGCCAACGCATAAGAGTTGATGTCGACTCCCTCATAAACAATCTTTTCAGCCGAGGACTAAGTGGGAAATACCGCAAGATCTTACGTGGAAAACGCTTTTGTCCACCACCGGTGCTAGAGGACTCAGCATCTTCAGAAGAATCGGTCCCTTTCCACCTAGACTGACCACAGGTTGGACAAGTATCCAAGTCGGCATAATCCCCATGAAACAACACACAATCATTCACACATGCATCAATCTTTTTGTAGTCGAGTCCAAGATCTCAAACAACTTTACGCACTTTTTCCGAGGTGTCTGGTATACCAGGGTGGAGCAGTGCGAACAGATCAAGGATCGACTGTACTCCACTGTTACTAAAACCATGCATGCACTTCATCTGAAAGATCCTAACAATGAAAGAAATCTTTGTAGCCTCCTTGCAGCCTGGATATAGTTCCTTTTGTGCTTCAGTTAATAACTTAAAGAACTGCTTTGCACTCTCATCTGGCTCTTCATCTCCATTACCTGTGAGTTCACCATGTATAGATCCTCTGATCAGTGCAGAAATCAGTTCTTTGCTAGCAGGCGCATCACCTGTTTCATTGTCATCATAGTCTCCTTCAGCAGGGCTATCCTCCTGAGGACATGCAACTAAATCTTCAGCATTCCTTCTCCTTGGATGAAACTTTCATCGAACCCTCTAAGGACCAAATGACTTCGAACATCTTTTTGATTTCTGTAGGACATGCAACGACAACGAGCACATGGGCATGGAGCAGTTTCTTCTTTAGATGTGCCTTCAAAAATATTCTGAATGAAGTCCTTAAACCCTTTTTGCCATTCAGCAGTATACTTTGCCATGCGCATCCAGCTCCTATCCTCAATCGACATGCTGCTACCTTGCCTCCTGGAAAATAGCCCACCAACTCCTCACGAACCCGACCTTTCCAACAACACCAGCAATATTTTCTGATTTCCCTGCCAGATTCAGCTTGACATTTGCATTAAATTAGTACAGTAAGGTTAAAGTTCCATGTAAAGCAGACATAATAAATAGCAATGTAGGATACAAATCTAAGCAGTCTGTAGATAGCATTTTCCATTATATTACAAACTGATTACAACACATATATAATAATAAGTACTTTTGCTATGTTTTGTTATTCTACAGGTCAAGGAGGCCAACAAAATATGGTATCACTATGTGCTGGATTATATGTTTTGGTTTCAAAGAATTGTTACTTACGATGGTTACCAAAAGTTCAAACAATATACTAAACATGGAAGACTCTAGTGGTGATGCCTCTATTATTAATCAGGTGATTGCCTTTAACACAAGACTAGAAGGTAATGCTGAACTTTATTAATCTTTGCATAACTGCTTGGATTGTAGGTTAGTGTTGGGAAGTAAATTTAGGGGTTCATGTGACTAATGTTTGCATTGGAGTCACTAGAAGACATGTTAACCACTCTGAATTATTTCAGTGCCAAATCAGGCAATCAGGCAATGACCTAAAATTGAACACATTATTAATTAAACTAAACATCACACTAATTAACAGTAGCAATCAGGCAATGACCTAAAATTGAACACATTCCAATCCCCTAACTCCCAAATCTCACCTTCTTGGCTGGCGCAGTGGAGGACGACCCTTTGGCCCGCTTGCTACCAGCCACCGGGGTCTTCTTCTTGGCCACGGAGGAGGCTGTCCCTTTGGCCCTCTTGTCGCCAGCAACCGGGATCATCGTCTTGACCGTGGCCGATGCAGCACTGCCGCCCACCTTCCCGTCGATCACCACGGCCTTCACCCTCGCGCCGCCGACCAATGGGACGACCTTCACCCTCGTGCAGCCGAACTATGGGGATGCGGAGACGCCAAAGAGGACAGGCCAAAGCCTTAGAGGAGATGCGGTCAGGAGATGTGATTGAGATCCAAAAACGGACCAGAGCAAAAGTAGTTGCAAAAACGGACCAGAGCAACATCGGACCAGCAAAAACGGACCAGTCACTCGCGCAGATACTGTTCATCAAAATTACAGGACTGCCACTCGTCGAAAATTATAAATTACTCCCAAATTTATATAGGAACTTAAAAATCTCCAAAAATAAAGTTTGCATAACTTTTCAAGAGCTACACTTTTCATTTAAGAAACATTTTCAAATTCTGCCTAGATTTGAAATATGAATTCAAATTTAAAAAGAATACAAAAAGGTCAAAACTCTAGAAATAAACATTTGAAATTACTTTTTATTTTTCTAAACAACTTGAAAATCTTCCAATCTATGAAATGTTCAGATTATCAAACCAAACACTTTTCATAGAGAAAGTTTTCCCAAATTTTGAATAATTTTTAAAATATGAATTTAAATTAAAAAGGGAATAAGTGTTGGAATACTGTATTTTCAAATTTATTCAAAATTATTTTTGGAAACTTGAAAAACTTTGAATACCAATATTGTAGCCCTTATCAAGATCTACAAACTATATTTTGAGATGGGGTCAGGAGATGTGATTGAGATCCAAAAACGGACTAGAGCAAAAGTAGTTGCAAAAACGGACCAGAGCAACATCGGACCAGCAAAAACGGACCAGTCACTCGCGCAGGTACTGTTCATCAAAATTACAGGACTGCCACTCGTCAAAAATTATAAATTACTCCCAAATTTATATAGGAACTTAAAAATCTCCAAAAATAAGGTTTGCATAACTTTTCAAGAGCTACACTTTTCATTTAAGAAACATTTTCAAATTCTGCCTAGATTTGAAATATGAATTCAAATTTAAAAAGAATACAAAAAAGGTCAAAACTCTAGAAACAAACATTTGAAATTACTTTTTATTTTTCTAAACAACTTGAAAATATTCCAATCTATGAAATGTTCATATTATCAAACCAAACACTTTTCATAGAGAAAGTTTTCCCGAATTTTGAATAATTTTTGAAATATGAATTTAAATTGAAAAGGGAATAAGTGTTGGAATACTGTATTTTCAAATTTATTCAAAATTATTTTTGGAAACTTGAAAAGATTTGAATACCAATATTGTAGCCCTTATCAAGATCTATAAACTATATTTTGAGAGTATCTCAAAATTCCTTATAGATTTTAAAATATAGGAAAAGGGATAAAACAAGGTTTTGAAAATAGTTTTTAAATAGCAATGAACTCATCATTTCATGTATAAAACAAAGCACCACATAAAAGACGTTATTAAAACATGAATGCATTTATGTCATGATGCTCAATGATTATTCTTAATAATGAACTTGATTATAATTTTAATTGCTTACTAACATCTGGGATGTTACACCCCACAACATTGATATGCCCCAACACATCTTGCACTAGCTAGTTACCCACATCTTGTGTATGTAGTTGAAAGAAGAAACTATGAAAATATATGTGTATTGATATTTTTTATAATTTACTTAATGATATGCTGACAACTATAATATAATTAATAAATATTGGTAATAATATGACAATATTCTATTTAATCCATATTATCAAATACCATGTTTTGCTATTTCCTTTAATTAAGGACCATGAAAATATCTATCGCTAATATCACAATTTCACTATGTATTTTTTTGACAAAATTTCTTCTTTATTGGAACAACTACTTCGATTTAGCAAAATCATTCAACAAATTATCTTGCCTTCATAGCCTTTCCCACGTAAAATTTTCCCTCTCAATATTTCCCCTCCAAAACATTCATCAGTTGCAAAAGAACCAAAGGCCGCGAAAAATTCCCGCGTGAAAGGCCACGAAAAATTCCCGCGTGACCAGCCTCCACGGTGGGATTAGTTTTAATCAACGACCCCACGCATGCGTCCCACCGTTCCCATAATCTCAATCAGATCCAAAAAAACCGTGAGGAGAGGATCGGAAGGTCCATTCAGTTTTTCCCTGCCCTCAAGTCCACGCATGATGGCGCTGTCGCCGCCGGACACCGGGACGCGACATCCCTCCATGGACGTCGCCTCTACAGATCCCAGCAAGAGTGCAACGACGGCGCCTCCATCCAAGCAGAAGATGTTGCCATCTGCCTCACCTCGCGATGGTGCCGGAGAACTCAGGAAACAGCCCGCCAGATCAATGGAACGGCGGCCTCAGCCTATTCAAGCCGTCGTCGAGGATGAAAATGAAGAGGAACACACCGGAACATTAAGGTTTGGCCACTCTAGGTATGCACACGGTGTTATAGTACTGCTGGGTCCTCTAGGGTCTGTGAGTAGTATCGTTATTTCTGCGGATGGATAGTGCCACGTCGCCGTCGTGGGTCTTCAACCCATCAAGCCTCGAGCCGGGACGTTTGCGAATCATTGATCCTGACCCTCTCCCCATCTCTCTAGCACCATCCATTGATCCTCCCCACTCCCACCGTTCATCTCTCCCGATCTCAGACCCTGTTAGTGCTAAGCACTCCTTTCTTCTATGCAGTAGATTTTTATAGTTTGTTATTTACGCTGATGTAAACTTTATCAGAATGAGTTGTTTTCATGTTTGCTGCTTGCCATGGCAAGAGCTGGTGGCTGCACGCCACGCCCTGGTGGCAAGCCAATGGCTAGAAGTAGGAAGCAACAATCTCAAATCCTTCATGAGACGGCCAGTGCGTTATTAAAAAAAGCATGCTTGATATCTATTGTACTTTATATAGCAGCCATTGTGCGTTCTTTGATTTTTTAATTGCTGTATTTATGTAAAATTGAATTCATCTAAACAGTTGTTTTATATATACATGCAGTGCACCAAAGACCAGAGAAATTTGGAAAATACATTTCCATTGCAAGGGGAAGGATCCAGAATATGAGTTTGTCAATGTAGATTTAGATAAAGCTGATGTCACATATTTTAACTTGGCATGTTTCAAAGAACAGCTTGGGTACGAACCTAGGGACTTCATGTACTACAAGATGCGTTGTGGCAGGGATGTAGCAAAACTTGAAGCCATGGGTTATACACGAGATGCAGATACAATGCTACGTAGGAATGAGGCTGAGAAGGAAATCAGGTTGGTACTGTCGAAGGAGGAGGAACATGATGTACATGTCACCATAACACCGATTAAGCGACCAAGGGAGAAGGGAGACAATGATGACTCAAGTGCACTTGAAGACATCGATGCCTACAAGCTGTGGCTAAAAAAGTTGCATTCCAAGAATCCAGACAATGGTAAGTTCGACGATTCACTCATGCAAATAAATTGTTATAACAAAGTGTTGCTCTAACAAGTGGTATTGTATTTTCATCATCATTTGCAGAGTTAAGGGATGCCTTCAGGGATGAAACCATCGAAACTTACAAGGAATGGCTAAGGCATACAGGCCGTCGTCAACACATGTGTAATTAAATATCTTTGTTGATTTAAACATGTGTAGTGTTCTATAAAGAATAAAAGAATAATTGTTAACATGTGCTAATTGGATTCTTTTTGTAGTATCATTATTGGAAGAAAATACAAGTGATGATGACGTAGGGGAGGAAAATGATAGGCCAATTCATGCTAGGAAACCATTAAATCTAGGAGATGGTATGTGCTGTTCCTTCCATTTTATATTTAGTATTTAAGACTCTTGCTGATCATGATGTTCTATTATTATTTTTTAAAGATAAATTAGGAGAAACTTCCAAAAAACGTGAAAGAGGAGTTGTCAAAGGTCTGGCAGTAACCAACAAGAGAATTAGGAGTCGGACTCAGAAGTTAAAAATCGAATTTAATCCTAATCCTAGGATGGGTGGCCCCATTGGTGAGAACCATCGGTCATTCGTGGATGAGGTGGTAAAGTATACCAGGCAAAAGGCTCCAGTTATAGGAGTGAAATCATGGAAGGGTGTGCATCCAAAAGTAAAAAATTCAATAGCAAATGACATACTGGTATGACACTATATTTGTTTTTGATATGTCTTGTTGTCACTTGCTGAAATTTTGCATTATATTTGTCTTTGCATTGGAACAGCTTCTCTGGGACTTACAAGATGTTGAAGAACCTAAAGAAAAGATATGGGCCATTGCTCAGGAGAGGTACAGAGGATGGCGTGCTACATTTAGTGCTACATACAAGGCTTACTGCACTGACGCTGAAACATTGAAACATAAGCCTGAAGATTTAGACATTGTTGAGTGGTACTACTTGATCCAGCACTTTGGAAGTGAGAGCTTCCAGGTCTGTAATTTGTGTTTAATATATTCTTTAATGTTTACAAATGATCAATTTCAGTGGTTTAATCAAATCATTTATTTGTAAACCATTTATAGAAAAAGAGCATTAAGAACACTGAAAACCGTAAGAAGCAAAAGTCACAGCATGTCATGGGATGCATACCATTTTCCCAAATAAGCTATGATCAGGTAATGTTATGATTTAGAGATCTAGCTATTTTTTACTCTAGTCAATAGCTGATATTACATGTGTTTTCATCTCAGAGAGACCCAACAACTGGCAAGGAGCCTGATGATTTGGAACTTTGGTTGCTTACTCACACCAAGGGCGGGAAGGGCAACGAATGGTCAAACCCGCATACAAAGGAAATATATGTGAGTGCTAAATGAATATATTGTTCTGTCTTTGCAATTGGTTCATGCTTCATAAAATTTTGAGCACTTTCCAAATTTTAATCCTTGTAATAATTATGTTTTGGTTAGGAAAATGCTGGTGTCAAGATTGCTAAGGCAGAATTAGTGAAACCATCTATTAGTGCAGTAGAAGAAAATGAAATTTTCTAGAAATGCTACAAAGAAACCATAGGAACAAAAGCGTACAGATATCATGGTCGTGGATATATGGCAAAATATCCAACGTGAGCGGCTCTTTTGAATGAGAGAGAAGAGAATTTAGCCAGTAGGTCAGCTGCAGCCTTAGAACAGCAAGAGGAGGTTGAGGACTTAAAACAAAAACTTGCAGATGAAGTTGCTGCAAGGGAAAGAGATAGAGAAGAAAGTAACCGACAATTGCAGGAACTTAGAGAAGAATTTCGTTCTCAACTTGCGCTGCTGCAGGTAGTACAAATATACTATATGCTTGTCTTTTTAACAAATTTTCCCTAATGTTGATCGTCTTTTATATGGTGCAGGCTAACCCAAGAACCACCAGTAGTTCAGAACCTCAAAATAGCACATATGTGGACATCAATAACATCACACCAGGATGTATAGATGATGAAGCACAAGAGGTAATAAAAGTGTAGCATGTCGGCATACAAATTGCATTTATACACATGTGTATTAACACATATTGTTGTTATTTGTGTTACCAGCTTCAGCCAGCAAGCGTGATGACCACAGTAAATGAAGTTGATCCACCTACTCGCACCACAGCTATACCTAATACTACTATAACAAAGAATCTTTTTCCAACAGACAACAACGGACCACCACCAACAGACTCAAATTCCTTGAAACCAAAAATAAGGCTTGGTGCAAAAACTCGTAGCCAAAAGAAAAAGCTTCAGGTATGAATGCCTATATGAATGTGAATTTTGTTTTCATTTCAATCAAGTTATGTGATGCATATTGGAAATGGTGTTTGAGTCATAGATGCTATGTTGTAAGCACTACAATTGACTTTATTTCATTGCTGAACTATGTTTTTGTACTACATATTACCGAATTTCATTGCATACTGTACATTGGCTAATTATGTTCCTATTATAAAATATAGGAAAACATGGACATCTAAAATTATTATAGTACTATGGAATATGCCAGCGGCGTGTGCTGATGGAGAACATCATGAGATGAACAAGTGAAGAGTTACTTTGAGTGAATGAAGAACAATTTCTTTTTTATTGCAAACATAGTTCAAGATTTGTAATTTGAGAAGACATTTTATTTACAAACATGTTTATTTTGGCTAAGACATTTTTCTAGTTATTGAAGGATTTTATCTCATATGTGTGTTTATGATTGAATTCTTTTCTTTTGGCTATATCTATGCTGCAACAATAAATAATATAAAAATATCAAATGAAATAGGTGTAGCGACAAAGATCACCTCATGGCAATAGGCTGAAATGCATGTTTGACACAATAAACAATACTGCAACGTTCGATGTGAGATGCCATAAGACTTAGAAGCCACAACAAATGTGTCGTTGCAATACCACTCATGTGCAACCAAAAAAATTTACGTGGCAACAAAGTTTATTGCAATGAAACATTATGCGATGCAATTACAGATATAGCCACAAAAAAATTCTGTTGTAGAAGATTCTATTGCCATGAAATGCACTATGTGGCAATTAGTTTCATTACAACGAAGGAATGGCGCTGCAATATTGGCACGTTGTTGCAACGTAGTGTTTGGTGGCAATATATTCTATTGCCACAACAAGTGTCATGGCAATAGTTACTAATGCAATGATGCTTTTGGTTGCAATATTTCCTCTTGCAACCATGTTGTGCGTGGCATTTGCTTTTTATGCCCGTTGCGATAGGCATAGTATGGCAACGCATCAAAGTTAAGTTGCAATAACCTAATGCAACATATATAAATGCCACGACTCCCAACGAAATGATCCTCGAAGCATTTCTTACGTATTGCAACCAAAACACCCATATTGCAACTACTTTTGGGCATGGCTTTAGGGTAAAATCCTAGTAGTGTCAATTAATACACAACATAATGTCAAAAGAGTTATTAATGCATAGTTGTAGTGTTTGAAACTAACAAGTTCCACGAGTTGTGTTGTTCTCACCTTTTTTGCAGATTATCAATATTTTACTATAGAAAAACACCTAAAGTGATGAATCAGAGCACACCTTTGCAAAGATCTCGTCGAGATGATCAAAACAGACATACCATTTGCTATATTTGGAGTCCCGATGAGAGAGTCTTCCATCGATACGACAAGAACCTTTTAGAAGACCCTGGAATCATCAACAAGCAAGAGTTTTATGGGCTAACATAACAATTTCCATAGCTTTGGTGATTTGTGAATTTTTAGGGATAAAAACAAAATAATCCGGGAAGAGTAGGAGCCAAGGAACTGAATCAAATCAAGTCGGACTTCCGCAAGATTTGACGAGAAGTCTAGAAGACACCAGAGGACGCTGGAACAAGACGGGAGCACGGCGGCTACCAAGTGGGGCCGACCGGCCCCACATGCCACATTTCTTACATCGTGTTAGGGATGACAACTTAACTTGTGTGGTGTAAGAGATGCCAACACTAGAGAACCATGCAGGCCTCCTAACAAATCTCTAAGGAAGTAACGAGGGAAAGCGAAGGGTGGTGCTAGATTGCTATGGTGGCTAGGCCTTTGTCCACCCAAGCCTCCTTAGTGGGGGCAACTATAGGCATTCTAAATCACGGCTTGAGAAAAGTGGACTTGTAAGATCCATCAAGGACTCTCATGATTCCTTCCTTTTCATAGTTGACATAAGGAAGTCCTTGTTGTGGCAGTGGATATCCTCCAAAAGAAAATACAGTGGGATTCTAGTGTGTGTGTGGGTGGGTGGTGGGGCACTAATTTTCAAGATGTGGGTAATGGAAACCTTATGGTTCTTCTAGGCCTTTGAGATATAAAATCGAGAGTTGTTTTTCTAACAAAAATGGAAGAAACTTCTTATTTTTGCATCTCACACGCTATGTTAAAATTATCACATAGTTTTAGTTTATTACTAAATGGTGAGAGGTTCTTGAGATGCCTATGTGTTGGGCTAGATTTGTGAAATGCCTATTAGCCATCGAGGGGCCAAGTGTGTGGTCCACACAATAAGGACTAACTTGTTGGCAAGAAAGTGAACCACATGAAAAGTTTCACTTGTTTACCTTGGATTTCTTGGTATTAATATTGTGATTTATGTATATCTCTTGCTACTAAGGTAGCCATAACAAACATAAAAATTGAGATCAAGCCCATCGAGAATGAGGGCACACGTCAGATTTGATTCTCCAAGCGCTACCAGGGCATGTTCAAGAAGGCTAGTGAGCTCTCCATTCTATGTGGAACAACAGTTGGTTCTATTGTGTTCTCAACCTCTAGTAGGTCCTTTTCATTTGGACTTATATCCATTAATGATGTTGTATCAATTCCTCGATTTGTGTACTCTGATGGTCTTGTGTCTAGTGGTGCAAACCATGATAACATGTGAGCTATTATAGTTACTATCGACCAAAGCCTTAACATAGAGTACTTTGAACCACAACAGTCTCTAGACTCTGTAAAGAAGAAAAATGAGAGTCCACCAAGCAACATCCCGCATGGTTGGGCATGCGACTAACTTGGACTAGAGAGCCTCACTACCACCATTTTAGGGAGCCACGCGGCCTCATAACAAGTCTCTCCAATAGTAGCAAGGCAAAGGGAACAAAAGTTTTAAATGGCTACGTTGAGTAGGGTTTCAGTACCCCAAGACTCCTTTTTGAGGAGCGACCTTAAGCATTCTGAAACTCGGCTTGGCATAAATGAACTTGCAAGAACCATCGAGGACTTTGATGATTGCTTAGTTTACCTAGTTGACATAAGGAAGTCCTTTCTACGATAATGGATACTAACCAAAAGAAACAATGGTGGGATTCTAGTGTGAGTGGGTGGTGGTGGAGGGGCACTAGTTTTCTAAATGTTGGTATAGTAAACTTTATGATTCTTCTAGGCCTTTAAGAAAGAAAAGTGAGAGCAATTTCTATAAAATTGAAGAAACTTCCTCTTTTGCATCTCGCACATAATGTTAACATTATTACATAGTTTTTATGATATTAATGAATGGTGAGAGGTTCTTGCAATACCTACTTGTTTGATAGTTTTGTGAAACACCTATTAGCTTCCAAGCTACCTAGTGTGTGGCCAACATAATAAGGACTAGCCTATCTGCAAGCAAGTGAACCCCGGGAAAAAAGATTCATCTTTGTCTTCCATGGATTTCTTGGTATCAATACTATGATTGATATATATATTTATCTCACTTGGTAATGGGAAGGATAACCATGGAAAGGAGAAAAGCTGAGATCAATCCCATCAAGAATGGGGACGCATGTCAGTTTGCCTTCTGCCAGCGCTGTTAGGGCCTGTTTAGAAAGGCTAGTGAGCTCTCCATTCTATGTGGAGCAATGTTTGGTTCTATTGTCTTATCAACCTATAGTTGGTACTTTTTATTTTTTCCATCCACCAATTGATGATGTTGCAAACCGATTCCTTAATTCGATTACTCTTAATGGTCTTGCTTCGAGTGGTTCAAACAATGATAACAACTAGGCTGTAACAGATACTATGGGCCATAGGTAGTACTTGAAGCTACAATAGTCTATGGACTCTATAAGAAGAAAAAGTAGAGGTTGTCGAGAAAAATCCCCACATGGTTGGGCTTGCATCTAACTTGGACAAGAGAGCCTCATCGACACCATCCTAGGGAACCAAGCGGGCCTCCTGACAAATCTCTCTGATAGTGATGAGGGAAAGGGAGGGGTGGTGCTGGACGGTTGTGGTGGCTAGGCCTTTGGCCACCAAGCCTCCTTATTGGGGGCAGCCTTAGGCATTCTTAAACTCAGCTTGAGAAAAGTGGACTTGCAAGATCCATCAAGGACTCTCAATGATTGCTTTCTTTTCATAGTTGATATAAGGAAGTCCTTTTTGTGGCAATGGATATCGTCCAAAAGAAAATACTATGGAATTCTAGTGTTTGTGTGTGTGAATGGGTGGCGGGGGCACTGATTTTCTAGATGTGGGTAAAATAGTATGATTCTTCTAGGCCTTTGAGATATAAAACTTAGAGCTATTTTTTAAGAAAATATAAGTAACTTCCTACTTTTGCATCTCACACACCATGCTAACATTATTACATAGTTTTAGTTTATTACTAAATGGTGAGAGGTTCTTATGACGCCCAAGTGTTGGGCTAGGTTTGTGAAATGCCTATTAGCCATCGAGCAGCCAAGTATATGGTCCACACAATGAGGATTAGCTTGTCGGCAATAAAGTGAACCTCGGGAAAAAGTTTCACTTGTTTCACTTAGATTTCTTGGTATTAATATTGTGATTTATGTATATCTCTTGCTAGTAAGGTAGCCATAGCAAAGATAAAAATTGAGATCAAGCGCATCGAGAATGAGGACACACGTCAAGTTTTCCTCTCCAAGCGCTAGGGGCATGTTCAAGAAGGCTAGTGAGCTCTATATTCTCTGTGGAGCAACAATATGTTCTTTTCATTTGAACATCCATCCATTGATGATGTTGTGAACTAATTCCTTGATTCAGGTAGTCCTGATGGTCTTGCTTCGAGTGGTGCAAACCATGATAACTGGTGGGCTATTATAGGTACTATCGGCCATAGGCTTAATATATACTACTTTGAACTGCTACGGTCTCAGGAATTTATACAGATGAAAAATGGGAGTCCGCTGAGCAACATCCTTCACGGTTGGGCATGTGACTAACTTGGATGAGAGAGCCTCACTACCACCATTGTAGGGAGCCACGTGGCCTCCCAACAAGTCTCTCTGATAGTATTGAGGCGAATGGAACATAGGTTTAATTTAAAACGGCTGTGGTGGCTAGGGTTTTGGCCGCCCGAGCCTCTTTGGCTAGGGGCGACGACCTTAGGCATTATGAAACTCGGCTTGACACAAGTGAACTTGCAACAATCATTGAGGACTTTGATGATTGCTTACTTTACTCAGTTGACACAAGGAAGTCATATCTGTGGTAAATGGGTACCATCCAAAAGAAAATATGGTAGCATTCTACTGTGTGTGGGTGTGTGGGTGGTGGTGGAAGGGGCGCTAATTTTCTAACTATTGTAAAAGAAACTTTGATTTATGATTCTTCTAGGCCTTTAAGATAGAACACTAAGAGTTATTCTTATAAAATGGAAGAAACTTCCCACTTTTGCATCTCCCACATAATGTTTACATTATTACATAGTTTCAACGGTATCACTGAATGGTGAGAGGTTTGCAAAGCCCAAGTGTTGGGCTATCTTTGTGAAACAACTATTAGCCACCAATTGTGTGGTCAATAGAATGAGGACTACCCTATTTATAAGCAAGTGAACCATGGGAAAATCATCATGTCTCCCTTGTATTTCATGGTGTTAATAATGTTATTGATATATGTCTCTTTCTTGGTAAATGGTATGGTATCCATGGCAAGGAGAAAAATTGAGATGAAGCCCATCAAGAATGAGCACGCATGTTAGGTTCGCTTCTCCAAACACCGCTAGGGCCTATTTAAGAGGGCTAGTGAGCTCTTCATTCTATGTCAGGCAACAATGGTTTTATTGTCTTCTTAACCTCTAGTAGGTCATTTTCTTTTTCGGCCTTCCATCCATTGATGATATTGCAAACCAATTCCCCAATCTAGTTACTCCTGTTGGTCCTACTTTGAGTGGTGTAAACCATGATAATAGCTAGACTATAATAGGTATTGTTGACCATAGTCTAAATACGAAGTACCATACTTTGAACTACAACGAGGACTAGGTTGTCCACAAGCAAGTGAACCTCAAAAAAATCATCTGGTCTCCCTTGGAGTTCTTGGTATCAATACTGTGATTAATACATATCTCTTTCCTGGTAAAGGGTAAGGTAGCTGTGGCAAGTAGAAAAATCGGGATCAAACCCATCGAGAATGAGGACACACATCAATGCAAGTTTGCTTCGCCAAGCACCGCTAGGGCATGTTCAAGAAGGCTAGTGAGATCTCCATTCTGTGTGGAGCAATGGTTGGTTTTATTGTCTTCTCAACCTCTAGTTGGTCCTTTTTTTGGCCATCCATCCATTGATGATGCTGGGAACAAATTCCTCAATTTAGTGGTGCAAACCATCATAACAATTGGGTTGTAATAGGTACTGTTGACCATAGGCTGAATACAAAGTACTTTGGAACAGCAACAGTCTCTAGACATTATAAAGAAGAAAACGGAGAGGCCATTGAGCACTATCCCCTCATGGTTCTTCTTGTGACAAACTTGGATGAGCCAGCCTCATCACTACCATCATAGGGAGCCACATGTGTCTCCCGATAAGTCCCTTTGGCAGCAGCGAGAGGGAAAGGGAAGGGAGGTGCTTGACGGCTGCAACAGCTAGCTAGGGTTTCCACTACCGAACCTCCTTATTAGCAAGTGAACTTGCAAGAACTGTCTAGGACTTCGATAATTGCTTACTTTACTTTATTGTCATAAGAAAGTCCTTTGTGTGGCAATGGATACCATCGAAAAGAAAAATTGGTGGAATTCTGTGTGTGGGTGGGTTGGGGTGGGGTGGGGCACTGATTTTCTATGTTGGTAAAGGAAACTAGCTTTATGATTCTTCTTGGCTTTAGGATAGAAAATTGTGAGCTGTTTTTTACAAAATGGAAGAAACTTACCACTTGTACATTTCACACACAATGTTTACGTTATTACATAGTATCAGTGATATTATTGATGAGTCAAGGAATCAAAAACACATTTATTGACCATTTTCTGCATTTCACACACAATGTTTACATTACTACATGTATTGTTTTAGTTAATGAGTCAAGGAAACAAAAAAAAACATTTATTCACCAGTTTCTCCGAATCTGCATTTCTAGATGAATTTATATACTCATTACCTAAGTGGGATTACATGGAACCGAAATGCCATAACAAAAACAAATGGTTTAATAGCTAGATTTCAGATATAAATACTAACAGTACAATCATCATTAACAACGACTACCCAAAAGCTGATAATCAAGATTGGAGATTAAATACTTACAGACAGCTCTTGATCATTATCTGACTTCGATTCTCCATGTCGGTACTGTTGGTGAGATGCATTGACTTCGTTGAAGAGATCCTTCTAACTACGTGGTTCTCTATTTATTTGGTAATGTCAGACAGCTCCACAACTTGGATTGCACGTCTCTGTTTCGCTAAAACAAAGAAAAACAATATATTGTGGTTATGGGCTACTTACTAAATAAAGATATTTCCACAAAAATATAAAGGAAAATAAAAAGGATGGTTATAACGAAAAAGGAACTCACAATTTTCTGCTTCCTAGTAAGCTCCAAGTAGCTTTTGTTTCGTCTCATCTGTATCCATTTCAGTTAATTGAACGTTCCTCTTCCATGTCCTACCTTGGGTTCAGCCGACGATGATTGGGTTGGCATGTCCTTTTTCTTGAGCCAAAGTAAGCATACAGTAAATCAGTGAAGCTTCAACTAAATAATCAAATATCATGCTTGTATATATATCAATAGCAAAGAAGTATAACTTCAAGGACTTCGCTTGGTGGCAGATCATGCTTCTATATAGATCCCTCGGAGGGATCTATTTAGTGGAAAGAGCCCACTAAATTACTACAATAGTGTATTATCATTTTTATTAGTTAAAGCGCCACCACATACTTCATAAAAGGTAATTTAGTGGAAAGAGTGCAAGAGTCATATTGTTATACTTATTCTCTCATCGTCCATGTCATGAAGGAACTTCATTTGTGGCATGAATGTGAAAAGATTAAGTACATCAAAGTTAGGAAGGTTGGATTGGTGTCAAGTGTAGGTCGACTAATAGAGCAAAGAAATAATGTGTTTGCGCCACTCATTTAAAAAAAATGGCAAAAAAGCAAAATGATGTGTATATATGTTAGCACCTCAAAGACATTTTGGATTTCTGTTGCATGGCTCACAAGATATAGTGCTCCAATGTCCATAGGTGGAGTAGGAAGTCCTTCATCTTCTGTGGAAATTGTATTCGATATATCCATATGTTTATCTACATATTAATAAGCTGATGGCTGATGAAGGAAATGATCAAGTAGACAAGTACTAAGATATACCACATTAACACTCGTAGCAGCAATCCAATCATCAGCAATAGCTTTCCAGTCCTTGCAGCACAGAATGAAGGGATCAGAAAATTCAAATAAACGGTACTATAGATAGCGCAACATTTAAGCTGTATAGTTTGATGTCACCAGAAATAGGAAATCAATCTTCTAAAGTAAATTTGTCAACTCTAGCCTCTGGTTAGATCCCTGTTAGTAAGTTTGTACTAGTTGTTTATTTATTCATGGTTGCCGGGGGGCTTTGCCCACGGTTCTTGCTCAAAAAAAATAAAGTAAATTTGTCAAGTACAACCTCTCTGTTCCATATCACTTCAAAATTCATGCACAAAACTGTGGGAGTACGTAAATAAACTTGGAAGGTACTTAGCTTACTAATCTTAATCCATTTTCAGTTCTTATTCTTAACGATCAAATCCTATTGATAATATTTCATAAAATGGGAATTGGTATATACAGACCAAAACATGCCCATTTTGACACCATTGCTGAATAGAATATAATGTGCCAGGCGTAACTTAGCGCTAAAAAATGAAATCCTTGAAAATAAAAATAAGCACCCAGTTCTTGTAGATAATCTTTAGAATAACTCTTCTGCCGTCATTTTGGGCTGCATGGATTCTGATCCTTCTGATTCGGAAGGGCTAACTAGAGTTTTTTCTATAAAAGGAAAAAAGGAATGACCTAGGCCCTAGTCCTCAATTATCAATCATAATGCAAAACATGAAAAATCATATCTAAAATTTGTCTCCTTCAAATAAGGAGCTAGCAGGAATATCTTTTTTGACACTGTAACACCCCGGAATTTTACGGGCACCCCGGGATGCCACTAAACAATACCAACAACAGCCGCACCTAATAGGTAAAGAATTTGGCGGCATATCCTTTGAATATATAGCCACGTGAAAGCAAAACATATATATAATAAAAGAAACCAATCTGGCATTAAAGAATATGAACGAACATCCTAACAAAAAAATATGGTACTCCAATAAAGTTTATCAACCAATTTTTAAACATTTACTTCTAAGTTTCAAGAAAAAAAGCCAAATTATTTATATTAAAACATAAAGTCTGTAAAAGAAGTGTGTGACGTGCAGTTAATTCCCTTCCCTTCCAGTGTGTGACGGGCACTAGATGACTTCTGAATTTCATTAGTGTACTGCTACTGCATCTCCACACCTAAAGCCTGCTGCACAGTGGTGCGGAAATCCACCAATGGAAAAGCCCCCAATGTGTGCCTAATGGAAGGCTTCAAACCCTGACGAAACTGGTTTGCCTTCTCCATCTCATTACGGGCCACATGTGGAACAAAGCGAACAATCTTGTTGAAGCCCACCTTATACTCACCCACTGTTTTCTTATCCTGCCCATATGTTTGTAGGTCTATCTTCATCTTCTCTAGAAAAGTGGATGGGTAAAATCTCCCCTCAAACTCCCTAGCCAAGACATGCTGAGTCAAAGATCCAGGTGCAGACGAATGAGATGCCTGCATAGCCCTCCACCATATCAGAGCCTCACCCTTTAGCAATTGGGTCCCATAGCGAACACGATCCCCATAAACCACCAGAAAGACTTCCATCTTATCCTCCACATAATTTAGTCAATCAGTTGTATCAACTAGAGAGCCACTGCCATCAAAGGTATCCAACTTCATGCCCATCCACTTCACCAAATAAATAGCACTCTGAGGAACACCAGTGGGAATAGCATCCGTAGCAGCACCAGTAGTACCAACACCAGCAGTAGTAGTAGCACCAGTGGTCGTCGCAGCACCAGTAGTAGTAGCAGCACCACCACCAGTATTGGCAGCTTGCCTCAAGCTCTCCAAGTCCCGCTGCATCGCCTCCATTGCGGCTGCCATTGCCGCTGGATCAAAAGGTTGGTTATCATTTGTAGAGTAATTAGTCGCTGGCCAACCTCGTTTTCCTTTCTTAGGCGGCATAGCTGCAGCCACCACGATAAACAAACAATAGCCACATTAAAACATGCCTACACCAACTTCGATTGAAACACATTATATGCTTAACAAATCATGTCATAACAATCAATAATAGATAAAACAATAATTACCCATCCTAAAAGTGCAAGTGTGTCAAATTAATCCTTATTTTTTCAAGAATCTAAAACCAGCTCCGATGCCAACTGTAACACCCCGGAATTTTACAGGCACCCCGGGATGCCACTAAATAACACCAACAACAACCGCACCTAATAGGTAAAGAATTTGGTGGCATATCCTTTGAATATATAGCCACACGAAAGCAAAATATATATAATAAAAGAAACCAATCTAGCATTAAAGAATATGAATGAATATCCTAACACAAAAATATGGTACTCCAATAAAGTTTATCAACCAATCTTTAAACATTTACTTCTAAGTCTCAAGAAAAAAGCCAAATTATTTATATTAAAATATGAAGTCTCTAAAAGAAGTGCGTGACGTGCAGCTAATTCCCTTCCCTTCCAAGCAATCATCAAGTACCTGGATTGAGTAAAGCAAGAGTGAGATGAAGACATCTTAGCACGCAAATTTGTTTTGACAAGCTACTTAAACCACAAGTTCAGTTAAACATCAATTTAACATGGGGTATTTCAATTAGCATGATAACATAATAAAATCAAAGATTTCCAATTTGAGATATAGCCAAATGATAGAGAGCATCATAATAATATAGACAATTCCCTTCAATAATATACTTCATAAATGCATATGAATGCAATGCAAATGTCTCTTGCCTGTACATCCAACAAGGTGTGGAGCTGCATCCCATGATGCGTACCGGTACAGTCATGACCATAGGTCAAGACATTAACTTCCAATCCCAATGAATGATGAAATGCACTTGGCATGATGCAATAAGATTAATATACCACCAATGATACTTCAACTCCAGGGTTGTGGGCTAGCCACAAATAGCAATATCAAATAATAATATCACTATGAATACTTTCACAATTAAATTAAGGTTGAATAAACCAAGGTCACATGCTTTATATATCAGTGATATGATATTCTTATAAATAATAAAATATAGGTGATCAAAATAACACGCCAAAACGGTAGCAAACCATTGTTACATTTACTTGCCTCTTTACCGAAGGGGAACAAGAGCACTAGCGACGTTTCGAAGTACTACCACCTGATCACAAATAATATTCAGAACATGCACCAACATGCAAACAAGAATAACAACAAAAATGAACTGGAGCGCCCCAAACCCAACATTCAAGCCTCTATCGTTTGCGCTACCTATCAAGGCAGCAGCAATGCCGCTAATCTTTTTCATAGACTTCGGAATACATGTCCAACAATTTCTAAAATTTACCAAGTTATGTAAAACTCCATTATCTACAACTCTCGTATTGTAAGATTTTGGATTTGAGGTCTCCAAGATGGTCTAATTAACCATAGAACAAAACTGAATATTTCTGATGCCCAAAACTGAATGTCAGACATCAAAAATTCATAACTGAAGATATACTAATTTAATAAATATAAAATTTACCAATCTAGAAAGATAGATAAAAACACTACTATTTTAATTCAGATCATAAGATCAAATTAATTCATCTAATTAGTCTAAAACTAATTCGATCTAGAACTGCATAGATTTTTGTCACTGCAAAATAGTCAACTCTAACTATTCATATCTCCCAAACTATGAAGGCTATGGAGGTGATATTGGCGTCAAAAGAAACATGATGAAGTCCTCCACAAAAAAGTCTAGAGGCCCAAAAATTATTGAGGTTTTTAAGATGCCCAAAAAATAGCGACGAACAGGAACGACACGATCTGACAGGGTTCCAGAACGTGGGCAAGATTAATTTCGGAAATTACCCCAACTCAAGACTCCCTAAAGAGATGATTTGATCGATTAAACTTGATCCAAAGAAGGGGAATAGGATCCTAAATCTCACCTAGGTTAACCACAATGAGTATGAAGATGATCCCTGGGCTATCCTTGTCGCTGGGATGGCATCCTCCTTCCGATGGGATCTTGGAGAAGAACGGCACGACAGCGAGGGCGGCAAAGCCCTAGTTCCCTCTTCCTCCTCTTCTCCCTTCTATTCGAACTCAGATCATGGCAAAGGAGAAGCGGCGGCTGCTAGGGCAGAACCGGGTCGTGAGGGAGATGGAGAGGAAAAAGAACGCATGACAGAAGAGATGGAGTTCGACTTGGTCTAGGATTGGGTACTGTAGCCGCGCTACAGTACTTTGTTTTTTATTTTTTCCTTTATTCCTTTCCTTTATTTTTATTTTTTATTATCTTTTTCCTGGGCATTACAGTCGCTCCCCCTAAAAAGAATTTGTCCTTGAATTCAGCCACATCTATGACAAAAACCCATGAAACATAAGTTGCAAAAATTAAACCACATTGGACTCACCGGTATCGAAGAGTTCAGGATACTCCTTACACACCTGCTCTTCAAGCTCCCAACTCGCCTCCCGTTCAGGATAATTCGTCCATAGAACTCTCACATATTTTAATAATCTTTGTTCATAGAACACCCTCTGATGATTCTAAGATACACACTGGGTGATATTTCACAGTCAAGTCCTTCTCCACTCGGATCGACTCTAAGTTGATCTTATGCTCGGGATCCCACAAATATTTCCTCAACATAGAGACATGGAATACATTATGAACTCCTTTCATAGAGTCAGGCAACTGCAAGCGATAAACCAAGCTACCAACCCGAGCTATGATATTAAAAGGTCCAATGTACCTTGGACAAAGCTTACCAGTGCTACCAAACCGTACAACACCCTTAGTAGGCGATACTCTGAGAAGAACTTGATCACCCACTGAAAACTCAAGATCTCGCCTTCTAAAATCTGTGTAGCTTTTTTGGCGACTTTGGGCAGCCAACATAATCTAACGTATCTCTTGCGCATTTTCAGTTGTTTGTCCAATCCAACTTGGACCAACTAAAGAACCTTCCCCTAATGTTTCCCAACACAGCGGTGAGATACATCTTCTCCCATATAGTGCCTCAAATGGTGCCATCTTAAGACTAGCCTGATAGTTGTTATTATAAGCAAATTCAGCCAAAGCTAGATGATCCTCCCAACTACCCTTCCAAGACAGAACACAAGCACGTAGCATGACCTCCAGGGTCTGAATAGTTTGCTCAAACTGACCATCAGTCTGCGGATGAAAAGCAACACTCATGTCAAGTTGAGTTCCTAAAGCACTTTGCAAACTCCTACAAAAATTAGAAATAAATTTGGAGTCATGATCTAAAACAATCGACTTAGGCACACCATGAAGCCTCACTATCTCCTTGAGGTACAAGGGAACCAAGTCTAGAGTTGTATATGTGGTTTTCGTTGGAATAAAATGAGCCACCTTAGTGAGTCTATCTACAACAACCCAAATTGCATCTTTACCGCGTGGGGAATGTGGTAAACCTATCACAAAATCCATGGTGATATATTCCCACTTCCATTCTGGAATCTCTAGGGGTTTCAATAATCCTACAGGCTTCTTATGCTCGGCCTTCACCTGCTGGCACACACCGCAAGTTGCCACATACTTAGCAACATCAACCTTCATCCTCTTCCACCAAAAGTTCTGCCTTAGATCTCTATACATCTTTGTCTCACTAGGATGAACTGTGTATGGAGTACGATGAGCTTCTCTTAAGATATCCATCTTCACATCTGATTTTTGTGGCACACAAAGGCGACCCCTAAAGTGAACCACATCATTCTCATCAACACTAAACTCACAGGGTTTGCCATCACCAATCCTCTTGTGAGCCTCCTGAATCAAGCGATCATGCTTTTGAGCTTCACGGACCCTCTCAAGAAGGTTTGACTGAATGAGCAACTGAGTCAGCTCTCTTGCAACACCAGCATAGCATAAGGAGACACCCATATGATCCAAATCCACAATCAAAGGCATTGTAACCTTTGGAACACCAGTTCTACTAAGAGCATCTGCAACTACATTTGCCTTTTCCAGATGATACTGAATTATAAGGTCATAATCATTTATCAATTCAAGCCATCTACATTGCCTCAGATTTAGCTCCTTCTAAGTGAAAATATATTTAAGACTCTTATGGTCAGTGTAGATGTCACAAGACTCACCATAGAGATAGTGCCTCCAAGAAAACAAAGCAAACACAACAGCAGCTAACTCTAGATCATGGGTAGGATAACTGCCTAGAGCCATAAGCAATCACTTTTCCATCTTGCATCAAAACACAACCAAGACCAACATGAGATGCATCTGTATAGACTGTGAAGCGCTTCCCACTCTCTGGTAAGGACAAGATTGGAGCATTCACTAACTTATCCTTCAAAGTCTTGAAACTAATCTCACAATCATTACTCCACACAAAAGGAACCCCCTTTTCTGTAAGTCTCGTCATTAGCTTCGCAATACTAGAGAAATCTTACACAAAGCACCGATAATAGCCAGGAAGACCTAGGAAACTACGAATCTCAGTCACTGTAGTTGGTCTTTTCCAATTAACAACACTAGCAACATTCTTAGGATCAACTGAAATGCCATGCTCATTAATAATGTGACCGTGAAAAGCCAATTCGGAGAGCCAAAAAGCACACTTCTTCAATTTTCCATAAAACTGATTCTTCCGAAGAGCATCCAGAACAAGACTAAGATGTCGCACATGCTCTTCCTCAGACTTAGAGTACATCAGGATGTCATCAAGGAAAACAATGACAAAATCATCCAAGTACTCATGTAGCATCCTATTCATAGCTTCCATAAACACAGCAGGGGCATTTGTTATTCCAAAAGACATAACGATGTATTCAAAATGCCTATACATGGTGCTAAAAACTGTCTTCTCTATATCTTCTTCTCGTATTCTCAACTGATGATAGCCAGAGTTCAAATCAATCTTAGAGAATACCTTAGCACCTCTCAATTGCTCAAAGAGCACATCAATGCGAGGTAAAGGATATTTGTTCTTGATGGTTGCCCGATTAAGGTCACGATAATCAACACATAACCTCTTGGTACCATCCTTCTTCTCCATAAATAGCACATGGAAAGCCCAAGGTGACTTGCTATGTAACAACCCTAAAAATCCAGACACCAAAAATCACAACAAACAAAAATTTTTCTAAAAAGTGTCCCATTGTTGGTGAGTGTCATGTAGGAAACTACCCGATAGTTGCACAAGTAGCCCCTATTTATAGTTGACCATCTACATTTTAATCTAGAGTTTGATTTGCATTTTGTTGATTTTATGTATTGAATAATAAAATCAACAACATATCTATCACATGTATATATAAGTATACTAACCCTGGCATGGTAACCAAACCACATTGAGACCCAAGTGAAACTACCATGACACTTGTGTCATGGTCACTAACTTGGATAGATTAATTTGATCATGGCATGGCTTGAAAAAGAAATATAAAAGGGAATAGAAAATAGAAAGAAAAAGAAGAGGAGAAAGCGGCCCAAACAACAAGGCAGCCCGGCTCGGCCTGCCGGCCCCGCCTGCCCTGTGGCCCAAACCGCCAGGTGGCCGCCTGCTCGCTACCCGCACCCCGCCACGGCCCAGCTGACCACGATGGCCCAGCAAGGCCGCCGCACGCCCTGCCTGCACGCGAGCCGCACGGCCCAAGTGGCCAAAACGGCCCAGCAAGCCATGGCCTGCTTGCGCCGCATGTGTCGCGCTGTGTTCGCCTACCGGGCTATCATGTCCCACTCCCAGAAATGGCCATAGCGCGCCATTGCCATCCACCGCTCACCCGTGACCGCCCGGATGTCGTCCGTCCATCCACCTGGCCACACGAAGCCCTAACCCTAGCGCGTGCTCGCCCTTGGCCGCTCGATGGGCATCTGCCATCATGGCCGCCCATCCACCATGGCCACCGCTGCTGCCACTATAAAAGAAGGGCGCCGGGTCCGTTAGGGTTTCACGTGCCCGCGTAGCCTTTCTCACACACTGGCCACCACTTCCTCACTGCCTAAGGAGGAAAAGAGGAGAGGTAGGAGGAAAAGAAGGTGTCGTTACCGAGGAAATGGGTACCCCAAAACCTCGGGTTTATCGAATTAAACCCCGCAAAAATGGCACTCGACCCCTCCTGTGACCTCCCGCGCGAGCGTACAAATCCGAAGCCCGCTCGAGAAACTACCGAACGGACTAGTACTGTACACTCGAGGTTACAATTCGGGCCACCCCTCGAGGACGGACTTCGCCCGCCGAAAGAGCCTACCCTCGAGGACGTAACATCACCCGCCGAACGAGCCTACCCTCGAGGACGGAACTTCGTTCGTGCGAATGGGCAACCCTCGACAGAATCACTGGCGTCACCATCTGACCCTCGACAATACGCTGACGTCACCGGCTGATGATCGCTCGAGACGGGAGGATCCCGCGTTAAGTGTCGAGGCCCCCGACGGGACGGGCGTCTCGATACTTCGAGGATCGAGCCCCCCCTCGATCGACCAACGCCCTTTGCGTCCGATAGCGCATTTAATACAAAGCTACCTAACCTCGTCGAATCGTATGGCTATAGTGTCCGCACAGTGGTCCGTACAGCGGTCGAATCCCGCTTTACTGACCATACTGAGGACGTGCATCGGTCTGCACGGTACTATTACGCCATACCCAGTGCTGTTAGACAGCTCGAGGCCCCCTTCGACACGCTACACGACAAACGACCGACGTCGGATTCCCTCGATTCGATCTTATCCGCTCAACCACTACACTCGAGGCTACCCCTCTGTTGATGCAAAATTATATCTGCAAACACACCGGGCTAATACCCGAAATCGATATCCGGAGCGTGCCAGTCGATTTGACCTGTTAATCGACAAGGACGATAGATTTGAATAAAACCTGAACGAGACGACAGCGATACGTCCGGACGTCAAAGCTCAGATGATACTCGATAACTGTTGAACAGATCAGACGAGACAACAGCGATACGCCCGGACGTCAAAGCCTGAATCTTGCTCGGTAAAAGCGGAACCTGCAAGGCTGTCGGAGATCAAGTTGATGCAGCCCGTCGACTCTTGAAAGAACTCGTTGAAAAGGAAAAAGTACTAATGACGAAGTCGCCGAAAAGTAGATTGCTTGAAAAGTAGATAAAAATAGTAGGTTTGTTGTATTGATGATTCTTCTTTTCATTGTCTTTCGGTACATATTTATACCCTGGTACTATGAGTCCTAAACAGACACGACAAAGTATTACCTAAAAAAGTCTTATCTCTAAGGAATAAAAATAACGACTCGTACCAAGGTCGGACTCAAACATAAGCTAATAAAATAATGGCATAAATATCGCCAGTTCCCTTATCCATTGCTTTACGATGAAAACTCTACCGGCATGCTCTTCATCCCTGTAGATTCCATCGGCAACCCATCAATAATGGCTCAGACCCGCTTTCCATGTCCTTCAGCTCTGCTTTCCATCGGCAACCATGCCTCAATCTCCATCGGCAACAGCCCTCTGGCTTCATCGGCAATGTACGAGATCAACATGTCCTTTATCGGCACTCATTCATCGGTCAACTCAGAATCAACGCTGGAGAAGAACCACTCCCTTGCCGATCAGCACAGTTTTCGGTCCATATTGACACGTGTCAAAAAACGGTGTCAACACCCTCGACGGGGCCTCGAGTACGCATCGACGCCCTCCGGTCAACCTTCATCAACTTCGAAAGCTGCGCCAACAACTCCCGATACGACCCCAACAGGAACTCGCACGTCCTCTACAGGGGATCACGTCTTTCGCCGGTCAGCAACCATGACTCCGAAAGACGGCTGTCGACTCCGAGCCACGCCGCTACAGAACGAGCCATGCTCAGCGCACGTCCCTGCAGAGGCCTCGAGTTGACCACCACGACCCGCGACGTCACCACCACATCATCGAGCCAGGACGTCTGTACCCCTGTGCCTCCCCTTGGCCTATAAAAGGGGACGCCAGGAGACCCAATAGGGACAACTCAGAAGAGAACGACACGAGACAACGATCTCACGACAACCAAACATACGCCTAGGCAGACTCCTAGACTCCGAATAACTCCTTCGCTCTGTATTCGACCCCCCTCGAATTCTCTCTTTTTTGCTTGTATTCGCCCCTGTACAAGCACTTAGGTGCAAGATAATACAAATCTTCTCCCCCCCCGCTGGACGTAGGGCCCTTCTTTGCCCGAACCAGGATAAATCGCTGTGTTCTTCTTGCATCACCCATCCGGACGGGTTACACACACATACGATTACTCGTTGGCTTAGGACGCCCCCGGGTCCCGAACGCCGACAGAAGGCGGGGAGCAGAGGAGGCTAGAGCCGGAGTGGGAGCTAGACCCAAGACGCTGCTGTCGTCGTCGCTCGAGGCACTGAAGGAGGACACAGAGTAGCTGCCCGACTTCACCAAGTGAACCATGTGCCCAGCTTCTCCTTACCCGAGCCAAACCACGAGCCATGCCACCGCCATTGAAACAGCTCAGTAAACTCAACCTCCATGGCCACCGCTAATACACCGTCCATGTTTTCTCTCTCCTCTCCCTCTTTCTCTCCATTGACTCAAGGAATGTGCTCGCCTAGTCCTAGAACGCCCTAGTGGCAACTTCTTAGGACCATGGCTCGACCACAGTGGGGTCACACAATTTCGCAACCCCGGTCACCATGGCGCCCAGTCGCCAGAGCGCCATCATGATGCTCATTGTTGCGCGCGCTCCGTCGTGCCCCGGTAGCCAGTAGATAGGTCTCGCCTAAATCGAAAGATGGTGAAGAAGATGGCGCCTAAATTGAAGCCTCGCCAAAAAATCTCGCTGCCGCCATCGTGCACCACGTCGTTGACCGGCCGCTTAGGAACCGCTCTCCCCAAATTAGGGCCGCATCCTTGTTCATCGTAGCCTTGCGATGTCGATGTGCTAGTTCATGACGCTTTTCGCTTGTCCAAGCATCCCGCAACTGTAGCACCGCCGTCCCGCGCCACCACGGCGCGACCATCGGCCAGTCGCACCGCCCCGGGCTCGTCGTATCCCCGATGTCACGTGCGCATGCCCCTAGGCGAGCCCTTGCCGCCGCCTTGGCCACTCTAGCCGACCGGAGGTTCAGCGCCGCCCAACGCCGGTGACAGCGCCGCCATGCCTGTTCTACGTGCGTGATGAGGAAGAAGGGGATTTTCCCCTAAGCTTGTGGATCTCATCACTGGGTCCACATGGACCCAGCTGGAACAACCGCATCCTGCCACCCAGCCGCTCTGCCTGTGGTCCATTATGGGCCAAGTCCATGGACCGGCCGATCGTGGACCGAGCCTAATAGAGGACCAGCTCGCCACTTGGCCTGTCCACACGCTGACACATTTCCGGGCCAGGCCGGCCCAACCCGGCCTAGATCCGACCCTACCCGAGCCCATCTAGGCCCAGTTCGGGCCCGATCAGCGTTGACCGTTAACCGTCAGCGTTGACCATTGACCATGGGACCCACCTGTAACTGACTGTTCTCGTCTCAGCCAATCAAAGCTTGCCACGTGTCAAGCCCTGAATAATCTAGTTCTTTTTTTTCAAAATATGATTTAATCTTCTAAAATTCATATCTCCCTCATATGAACTTCGAAAATTACGAACCAAGTGCCTAAATTTTCATAAAAATGAGCTCTACGTCATAGGCTTATGTATGATTGCATTTGGAGTTATTGAATTTCATTTGGTTCTTTGTGATACTCTATAGGAGTCGCTAACATGACTATTTACGTCTCATTTTAGAGGAGGAGCAGTTTGAGGAGGACGACTACGAGTACGAGGAGGAGCTCAATGATGACTTCACAGGTGCCACACCCCACCCAACCTCGTAGATCCTATTACGCATGGCATAATATCTAGTTTGCTAGTGCTTTACTTATAAATATCACTTGATGATAAGTTGCATGGTAGATTTGCTTGATGAGCCTTTACCTTGTCACAACCTTACTCCTGCACACCCACAGATAGGCTAGATGCATGCTTATTTACTTATGATGCTTTACTTCTATTACGCTTATATCTGTGTGATGTGATGCGTGGTGGAGATTATGGTTATATGGTTAAGGCACGTGGTGCCACTTTACTCAGGGAGTGTGCTACGTGCGTCTTGGGTGTGTGGTGAGGGTTGAGTCAATCGGACAAGATTCTACGATGAGCCTTGTGGGCGAGTCTTGCCGGGGGATGTGTTCTGGGCATTCCCGTATGAGGTGCTTGTGGCGGACACATTATGAGGTATATGGTGATCCCGGGGGTGAGAGCCTTCAGGGAGCGAGGCCCTGGGTAGGAGGTGTTGTTGTAGCATGGACTGTTGTAGTCCCTATGATAAGATAAACCTATCTGATCCCCCTAAGACCTGATATCTCTTGAGAACCGAAAACTTGGGACCTACGTGCTCACCGCTCGCCCCTGTATGGGCGGGGGACGGATCTCTGACTAGCTTGGACGGTGCCACTACTACTAGGTTGTTAGTAGATAGTGTTGGGAGGTACGGGCATTGGGACCTACACCCTCCTTAGACAACATAGTGACCTCGGGGGCCGTGTACTATGCGTCACAGTCTCAGTGTGCCGGTGGTACCTATCTGGGATGTCCTAGAACTGAGTGGTAGGGTGGCATCACACCGGTTAGAAAGCAGCCAGAATCAGCTTAGGCGGGGCACCGCCGATGATGGTGATCTTGTGGCTACGGGAGTACACGCTCTGCAGAGTTATGAAACTATATATAGTCCGCAGCCTCAGTATGGCCTTTCCCTCGACATACGCTTCTCGGGAGTAGTGAGATGAGTCCCTCTATTCTTCCCCCTGGTGTTACCCTTCCGGCTGTGAGCCACTGAGACAGGCTCCGAGAGGGAGTTGGACCTGTTGACTGAGTGAGAGGGTGAGATGTGTGTGATGGTGATGGAATGGGTTGGATATGTGGATGAGATGGGTTAAAACTTGATGAATTATATTATATAATATTGGTCACTACTTGCATAGGAAACTACAGCCATATATTAGGTTGCTTTGATTATATCCTTTGCATCCCACCAAATACTACATAGCAAAATTAAAGCATAGGGTGGGAGATGTGGCCAGTACAAACCATACTAAAAAATTATTTGGCAGGTGAGCCCGACTACAACTACGATGACGAGGAGGAGTAGACGTCTCATTCCTATGCTCAGGCTTCTTTTGGAGATTTTTTTGTACTTCTACTTACCGCAGCTGTCCCAGAAGCTACTGCTACTCTGATGATTCCGCCAGTGTGGCGATGGACTATTTATGTAATCCCTTCTAATTGTACTCTTTTATTTGATGTATGGATTCCTGTATGGACTGTTGCTGGGTAATGTGATGGTTTGAGCTTCAAACTACCATATTGTTTGCCATTCTGTGTATTTCCCTTCATGGAGAATTAAGGATGTTTCAGTTGGTACCAGAGCCATGCTTAACCCTAGGACGAGACCCATAGGATTGGACGATAGAGTTAGGAGAACTTTGATATCTCTCGGTTATACACCGACCACTGCATACGCTTTTATGCATGGCTTATCTCTCTCTGCAACTTTTTTAATTTCATTCTCGTGTCAACCTACAGATGGACCCTAACTTGCAGCTTGGTCCGTTGCCGCCGATGGACATCGTTGAGTACAGACTCGACAGGATGGAGTATGGAGGCTACGCTCACGTGCTTCACGAGGTTCTAACCGAGCTTGGTGTTCCCGTGGAGAACATCGAGTACCTTTGTCATGACAGGCCCGCCCTTGGAGGAGGCATCGAGGGCTACAAGGCAGTCCACATCAATGTGCCTGCAATCATGAACCTGCCTAGAGTTGTCGCCTTCAGTGACTTCGCCTTCGACAACAACACCATCATGTGTGTTCAGATCGTTTCGCGCCAGGCACTTCGTACTGCGTTGCGCAATGGGGCTAACTACCTGAAGGAGAGTCGCTTTTGTCTGCTTCCTCGTACCCTCGACGTTCAGCAGGGTACTTTGGAGGAGATTGCCTACACCGAGCAGAATATTAGAGTTGACAGTAACCCTTGCCACTGCACTTCTGTGATGTACCTGCAATGCCAAGAAATGTACAATGCCGAGTTGGAGCGAAAGGGACACCATGACCACAACTACCTGATGGAGGTTGATGAGAGAATCCACAAGTCAGAGAGCAAGGAGGCAGCATGAAAGCAGAAGATTGCAGACCTAGAGCGTGAGTTAGCATACAAGGAGCACACTCACCAGAACCAGATCACCAGGATGACGAATGAAATGGAGAAGCTTCAGCTCCACAACAGCCGACTCAATAGGAAGGTCTGGGAGCTCGAGACTACCATAGCTGAGAAGAACAAAGACATTGTGAAAAGATTCCAGGAGAAGAGTCAAGATGCCACCTACAGGGACAAACTCCATGAGCAGTGCAAGGCTCAACGCGAGAAATTGCTGCAGGAATACACTCTTGCTAGCTACAACCAGGGACACCTGATCAACTATGTCCACAAGACAGCATACCTCATGGACAAGCTCAAACTCACCATGGGGCTTGGAAGAGGTCGGATCGCAAGAGAGTCAGAGAGTACGAGGAGATGCAGGATGAGCTTCCCTTACAAGCCCGTAAGAAGGTTAGAGTTGAGACATTTGAGCTGGGGCAATCTCGCCTCAACTTGAGTGGGTGCCCCACCACTGGACTCAGCAGACAGTCAGTGTCCACCCCTCAGCTCGAGGAGGCCCATCGTTATGTCTCTCGCCTTCAGATGACTGACGAGCAGATCCAAGCTTCTGGCATCGGTATTCCCCCCATAGCTTACAGTTTGGACCAGTCCCTAGGGATGATTTAGCGTAGTGCAGCATCAGGAGATGATGGGCTAGTGTAGCCAAATGACCAGACTCACCATGATGTTGAGTAGTTTGTCCACCCCTTTTGCTAGAACTACCTACATGTAGTGCATTTCCTGTGAGTCTCCTAGCGTAGCTGTTAGAGACATCACTATGTAATAACTGGATGTAATGGATGATTCGGATTTTATCACATCTTTATGGATCTTCATGCCTCTCTCTATGAGTGTTGGATAGATTTAAATGCTTTTAAATTATTAAGCTATCTTAATTATTATGTCATTAGTGACAAGATATATCACATGCACATGTGCCCTAATCTGAGGTTTATGTTAAGCAGGATGTCCACTCGTCGTACCAGCCGCCCGAACAACCGCTCCCCTTCACCTGCGGCCGCCAGGGGCCATGGATGGGGTCATGGTCAGGGTCATGGTCATGGACGCATTGGTCACATACCCCTCAACTTTGAGGAGCCACCTCGTGCTGCCACCCCATAGCCTGCACACCCATCACCACCACCGCCGGTTGTTGAGCCAAAACTAGCCGCTGGAGGCGCGGCTGGAGGATCTCCACCTGTTGAGCAGCCTGTAGGAGGTGCGGCTGGAGGAGGACCACCCCCTGCTGTTGAGCCATAGGGTGCTGCTAGGGGAGGAGCTTCGCCACCAACACCTCCACCACTTTTGGCTGATGTGATGCCTCAGCAAACCGAGCTTCTTCGTGTCTTGGCGGAGAATGTGCTGGACCACCACCACCGGGAGCCATGCGATGATCACTACAAGAAGCTATAGTTCTTTCTCAAGCTAAGGCCCCCAACGTTCAATGGCACCAGCATCGACCCCATCACTGCTGATGACTGGCTGAGGGAGATTGAGAAGAAGCTAGACATGACCACTTGCACTGACGAGGAGTGTGTTGGCTTGGCAACTCATCAGCTTGTGGGTGCTGGGCGATCTTGGTAGGACAACCTCTGTGAGACCCACCAGGACCCTACTAACATCTCCTAGGATGAGTTCGTGGAGGAGTTCCACGCGTTCTTCATTTGCGAGGGTGTGCTGGAGAAGAAGGAGAACGAGTTCCATAACATATCCATAGGAACTGACAAGGTGCATGAGTACACCACTCGCTTCACTAACCTAATGCGCTATGCACCTGCGTCAGTGGTGAATTCTGAGAAGGATAAGATGTACTACTATCGCAAGGGTTTGTCAAGCCACATCAGGCTCTCCCTCTCAGGCACCAAGAGTCACACCCTGCGTGACTTGATCAACAGGTGCATGGAGATTGAGAAGGACCACGATGAGGTTTACGCGGAGAAGGAGGCGCTTGGCAAGACCAAGAAGTGTCACGCGGAGGGCACCTCCCGCGCACCTGCACCACAAAGGTCACGTGGTGAGGCGTCTCAGCCACCCTGCTCTTGCTTCACCCAGGGAACTGACACGGTTCAAGCCGGGGCGGTGGTACCCACACCAACAACTACCCTCGCCCTGCTCAGGACCACCAAGCATACATTCATGCCGCACCAGGAGGTAGCACATGGAGGGCCACCGTGCCAACCCCCACAGGCGGCGCGACCTACACTTGCTTTACTTGTGGCTAGCCGGGTCACAAGGTAGCTGAGTGCTCGAACAAGGCTGCACCTACTACACCAGCTCCCGCCAGGCAGAACCTGGGTACCCCGTACAAGCAGGTGCCGACTGGAACACCCCATGGCCACCTCACCAACCTGCCCAGAGTGCCCCCGACGTAGTGTACGATATGTTTTTAGTGCATGGCATTAAGGCATCCATGCTATTTGATTTAGGAGTTACATGTTCTTATATATCCACCAAGTTTACACGAGAGCACCATATACCTATCACTCCACGGAAAGAAGCCTTATACACCAATTCACCTTTGGGCAATGTTTGTTGTACCAAAAGATGTAAGGGAGTGAGTATCATGATCAAGGGTCTTACCTTTCTTGCTGATCTTACCTTGCTACCCTTCGAAGGCCTAGATGTCATTCTAGGGATGGATTGGTTAACCCAGAATAAGGGAGTGATATCTTGCTCGCCTAGATTTGTGGATATAACCCATCCAAGTGGTTGCCGAATCAGGTGTGAGCCAAACAAAGGGATAGATGTTTCCATGTTGTGTGCCCTTGAAGAGAAGTCACTTGAGGAAGTGCCTATAATTCGTGAGTACCCCAATGTCTTTCCTGAAGAGCTGCTAGGGATGCCACCAGACAGGGATGTTGAGTTCGTGATCAACCTGTTGCCTGGTACGAGTCCTATTTCCAAGCGACCCTATCGTATGATAGTTGACGAGCTTAGGGAGCTTAAGAAATAGCTTGAGGGGCTATCTAAGAAAGGATTCATTAGGCCCAGTGCCTTGCCCTGGGGATCTCCTATTCTATTTGTTAAGAAGAAGGATGGTACGCAGAGGATGTGCATTGATTACAAGAACCTGAATGCCATGACCATCAAGAACAAGTACCCGATGACCTGCTAGACCAGCTGCACAATGCCAAGTACTTCTCCAATATTGACCTCATATCAGGCTATCATCAGATGAAGATCAGAGAAGAGGACATTCCCAAGATAGCATTTATCACCAGATATGGGCAGTATGAGTACACCGTCATGTCCTTCAGTCTTACGCATGCACTGGCTTATTTTATGAACGTGATGAATAAAGTGTTCATGCATGAGCTGGATAAGTTCATGGTGTTCTTCACTGATGACATTCTTGTCTATTCTGCCACCACTGAGGCACATGAACAGCATCTGAGGATAGTGTTGGAGAAGTTGAGAAAGCATCAGCTCTACGCCAAGTTCAGCAAGTGTGAGTTCTGGCATGAAGAGGTCGCTTTCCTAGGCCATGTACTCAATGCTAATGGAGTAGCTGTTGATCCATCCAAGATTGAGACAGTGAAGGGATGGCAGCAGCCACAAAATATGACCGATGTGAGAAGTTTCTTGGGATTGGCTGGTTATTATCCGATTCATCGAGAACTTTTACAAGATTGCTCGCCCCATGACCAACCTCTTAAAGAAGACCAATGAGTTTGAATGGATGCCCCAATGCGAACAGAGTTTCCAGACCTTGAAGGAGAAGCTCACCACGATGCCTGTTCCTGCCTTGCCCGATATCCACCAGGACTTTGTGGTCTATTGCGATGCATCTCGCCACGGGCTCGGTTGTGTTCTGATGTAGAATGGGAAAGTCATTACCTATGCTTCCTGTCAGCTTAAAGAGCACAAACAGCATTACCCTACCCATGATCTTGAGCTTACAGCTGTGATCCATGCATTGAAGATTTGGAGGCACTACCTGATTGGGAACAAGTGTGAAATCTACACCGATCACAAGAGCCTAAAGTACTTTTTCACCCAGGAAAATCTGAACATGAGACAACATTGTTGGCTTGAGTTGATTAATGACTACGATGTGGAGATTCTCTATCACCCTGGGAAGGCCACTGTGGTCACTGATGCTCTTAGCTGCAAAAGCCATTGTCATGCTCTGTTCACCACCACTTTTCCCAAAGAGTTGCAAGAGGGCACTGATGAGTTATAGATGGAGGTGATACCCGATGGCCTGTTGAATGAGCTTCATGTACACTACACCCTCATGGATAGGATCCATGAAGCCCAGCGCCATTATTTAGAGACTTGGGAGATACACGGGCTCCTGATGCAAGGCAAGTGCCTAGAGTTCAATGAAGATGAGCAAGGTATGTATTGGTACAAGGACAGAATTTGTGTGCCTACAGACCCAGCTATCCGCAATGAGATCCTATCAGAAGGACATGACTCCAAGTATTGTATCCACCCAGGTAGTACCAAGATGTATGCTAATTTGAAGAGGAAATTCTGGTGGAAGAACATAAAGTCAGACATCGCAGGACATGTTTCTAGGTGCGACATTTTTAAACGCATCAAAGTTGAGCACAAGAGACCTGCAGGACTGCTGAAGTCACTTGATATACCTGAATGGAAATGGGATAGCATTTCTATGGACTTCATTGTGGATTTGCCTCAAACCTCGAAGGGCCATGATGCCATATGGGTGATAGTCGATCGCTTGACTAAGGTAGCACACTTCCTAGCCATTAGGAATGATGCCCGAGTCGACCAACTAGCAGATTTGTATGTTGAGAACATTCTCAAGCTGCATGGAGCCCCTAAGAGCATAATATCCTATCGTGAGCCGTAGTATACGTCCAAGTTCTGGAAGGCCCTGAACAAGTCAATAGGGAGCAAGCTAGATTACTATACTGCTTACCACCCTCAGACGGATGGTCAGACAAAGAGAGTGAACCAGATCCTTGAAGATATGCTCTGAGCTTGTGTTCTAAAATATGGAACTGATTGGGAGAAGAGTTTGCCCTTTGCAGAGTTCTCCTACAACAACAGTTACCAGGCTAGTCTCAAGATGTCACCATTCGAGGCTATTTATGGAAGACCGTGCAAAACACCCCTGATGTGGTCTGAAGCAGGTGAAAGATCATTCTTTGGCCCTGCCACCATCAAGGAGGCCGAAGAAGGAGTTGCTCAAGTGCGAGAGAATCTGAGGATTGCCCAGAGCCATTAGAAGAGCTATGCCGACAAGAGACGTAGAGACCTCAAGTTTGAAGTCGGGGACTATGTCTATCTCAAGGTCTCCCCACTTCGTGGAACCATCAGATTCCATGTGAAAAGGAAGCTAGCACCAAGGTATGTGGGACCATACAGAATCTGTGCCAGAGTTGGCAAGCTTGCCTACAAAGTAGATTTGCCTGAGCAACTAGTAGGTGTACACCCAGTATTCCATGTGTCACAGTTGGGCAAGTGTCTGAAGCTGCCAGAGCAACTGATATCCACAGAGGCACTTGATATTTAGGATACCTTGGAGTACAGAGAGCACCCAATCCGCATTCTAGACAGAGCCACCAAAGAAACCAGAAACACCAGCACACCAATATTAAAGATTCAGTTGAGCAATCACACAGAACAGGAAGCAACTTGGGAGAAGGAATCAGAAATGAGGAGGCTCTACCCCTACTTGTTTGAAGAGTAAGTTGCACCTTTAATCTCGGGGACTAGATTCTCATAAGGGGGTAGGACTGTAACAACCCTAAAAATTCAAACACCAAAAATCACAACCAACAAAAATTTTTCTAAAAAGTGTCCCAGTGTTGGTGAGTTTCATGTAGGAAACCACCCGATAGTTGCACAAGAAGCCCCTATTTGTAGTTGACCATCTGCATTTTAATCCAGAGTTTGATTTGAATTTTGTTAATTTTATATATTGAATAATAAAATCAACAACATATCTATCACATGTATATATAAGTATACTAACCCTGGCATGGTAACCAAACCAACTTGAGACCCTAGTGAACCTACCATGACACTTGTGTCATGGTCACTAACTTGGATAGATTAATTTGATCATGGCATGGCTTGAAAAAGAAATAGAAAAGGGAATAGAAAATAGAAAGAAAAAGAAGAGGAGAAAGCGGCCCGAATAACAAGGCAGCCTAGCTCGGCCTGCCAGCCTCGCCTGCCCCATAGCCCAAACTGCTAGGTGGCCGGCCTACTCACTACCCGCACCCTGCCACGGCCCAGCTGGCCACGATGGCCTAGCAAGGCCGCCGCACACCCCACCTGCACACGAGCCGCAAGGCCCAAGTGGCCAAAACGGCCCAGCAACCCACTGGACCCACATATCATAACTCACCTTTTCCCTCTTTTGCTCACCCGGCTGTCATGTCCCGCTCCCAGAAATGGCCATAGCGTGCCATTGCCGTCCGTCGCTCGCCCGTGATAGCCTGGATGCCGTCTGTCCGTCCGCCTGGCCGTGCGAAGCCCTAACCCTAGCGCATGCTCGCCCTTGGCCGCTCGATGGGCATCTACCATCATGGCTGCCCATCCACCATGGCCGCTGCCACTACCACTATAAAAGAAGGACGCCGGGTTCGTTAGGGTTACACATGCCCGTGCAGCCTTTCTCACTCACTGGCCACCACTTGCTCACTGCCTGAGGAGGAGAAGAGGAGAGGTAGGAGGAGAACAAGGCGGGGAGCAGAGGAGGCCAGAGCCGGAGTGGGAGCCAGACCTGGGACGTCGCTGCCGTGGCCGCTCGAGACGCCGGAGGAGGACATGGAGTAGCTGCCCGACTTCACCAAGTGAACCGCGAGCCCAGCTTCTCCTTCCTTGAACTGAACCGCAAGCCACGCCATCGCCATCGAGACAGCTTAGTAAACTCAACCTCCGTGGCTGCTGCTAGTACACCGTCCATGTTTTCTCTCTCCTCTCCCTCTTTCTCTCCATTGACTTAAGGAACATGCTCGTCTAGTCCTAGAACGCCGCCGCCGTGCACCAGAAAATCTCACCGCCGCCGCCGCCGTGCACCACGCCATCGATCGGCCGCTTGGGAACCGCTCTCCCTAAATTAGGGCCATATCCTTGTTCATCATAGCCTTGTGATGTCGATGCGCTAGTTCATGACGCTTTTTGCTTGTCCAAGCATCCCGTAGCCGCAGCACCATCGCCCCGCGCTGCCATGGTGTGAGCGTTGGCCAGCCACACCGCCCCAGGCTCGCTGTATCCCCGATGTCGCGTGTGCATGCCCCTAGGCGAGCCCTAGCTGCTGCCTTGGCCACTCTAGCCGACCGGAGGTGTAGCGCCACCCATCGTCAGTGACAGCGCGACCGCGCCTATTCTACGCGCAGGATCAGGAAGAAGGGGATTTCCCCTGAGCTTGTGGACCTCATCACTGGGCCCACGTGGACCCAACTGGACCAACCCAGCCTGCCACCCGGCCACACTGTCTACGGTCCATTATGGACCAAGTCCATGGATCGGCCGACCGTGGACCGAGCCCAACAGAGGACCAGCCTGCCACATGGCCTATCCATACGCTGACACATGTCTGGGCCATGCTGGCCCAACCCAGCCCAGATTCGGCCCTACCCAAGCCCATCCAGGCCTAGTAGGGCCTGTCAGCATTGACCGTTGACTGGTCAGTGTTGACCATGGTTATATGGTTAAGGCACGTGGTGCCACTTTACTCGGGGAGAGTGCTGCATGCGTCTTGGGTGTGTGGTGAGGGTTGAGTTGATCAGACAGGATTCTACGATGAGCCTTGTGGGCGAGTCTTGCCAGGGGATGTTTTCTGGGCATTCCCGTACAAGGTGCTTGTGGCGGGCACATTGTGAGGTATATGGTGATCTTGGGGGTGAGAGCCTTCGTGAGCGAGGCCCTGGGTAGGAGGTGCTGTTGTAGCACGGATTGTTATAGTCCTTATGAGGAGATAAACCTGTCTAATCCCCCTAGGACCTGATATCTCTTGAGAACCGAAACCTTGGGACCAACGTGCTCACCGCTCTCCCCTGTATGGGCGGGGGACGGATGTTTGACTAGCTTGGACGGTGCCACTACTACTAGGTTGTTAGCAGATAGTGTCGGGAGGTACGGGCATTGGGACCTACACCCTCCTTAGACAACAAAGTGACCTCGGGGGCATGGTACTATGCCTCACAGTCTCAGTGTGCTGGTGGTACCTATCTGGGATGTCCCAGTACTGAGTGGTAGGATGGCATCGCACCTGTTAGAAAGCAGCCGGAATCAGCTTAGGCGGGGCACCGCCAATGATGGTGATCTTGTGGCTACGGGAGTACATGCTCTGCAGAGTTATGAAACTATATATAGTCCGCGGCCTCGGTATGGCCTTTCCCTCGACCTACGCTTCTCAAGAGTAGTGAGATGAGTCCCTCTATTCTTCCCCCTGGTGTTACCCTTCCGACTGTCTGAGACAGGCTCTGAGAGGGAGTTGGACCTGTCGACTGAGTGAGAGGGTGAGATGTGTGTGATGGTGATGGAATGGGTTGGATATGTGGATGAGATGGGTTAAAACTTGATGAATTATATTATATAATATTGGTCACTACTTGCATAGGAAACCACAGCCATATATTTGGTCGCTTTGATTATATCCTTTGCATCCCACCAAATACTACATAGAAAAAGCAAAGCATAGGGTAGGAGATGTGGCCAGTAAAAACTATACTAAAAATTATTTGGCAGGTGAGCCCAACTACGACTACGATGACGAGGAGGAGTAGACGTCTCGTTCCTACGCTCAGGCTTCTTTTGGAGATTTTGTTATACTTTGGCTTACCACAGCTGTCCCAGAAGCTGCTGCTACTCTGATGATTTTGCCAGTGTGGCGATGGATTATTTATGTAATCCCTTCTAATTGTACTCTTTTATTTGATGTATGAATTCCTGTATTGACTGTTGCTGGGTAATGTGATGGTTTGAGCTTCAAACTACCATATTGTTTGCCATTCTGTGTATTTTACCTTCATGGAGAATTGAGGATGTTTCATGCTAGGTCTAATAAACCCCTTAGCAAGGAGGTCATCTAACTGACGCTTCAACTCAACTTGTTCTTTTGGAGCCATTCGATACGGAGTCTTATGGATAGGCTGCGTACCAGAAACCAATTTAATTTCAAAAACTACATCACACTCAGGTGGAATGCTTGGAAGCTCAGTAGGAAACACATCAAGATAATCACAAACCACTTGTATGTCCTCCACTCACAAGGCAACCTCACTACCTTCAACCATAGACAAGAGGATTCCACTCTTTCTAGTCCAATAGTCTAGGAGCAACAGACACAGTAGAGCAAGAGAGTACTTCATAGCACTCCCTACAAAGACCACCTCTCTACTTGAAGGTGCCTGCAAAGATACTGTCTTCCAGAACCAAGAGATAGTAGCTCGATATTGGGAAAGCCAATCCATACCCAGAATAACATCAAAAGACTCAAGGCGAATCACCACAAGGTTAGCAACAAACCCCTCATCATCAAGAATAATATAGCAACCCGGACAAATTGAATGACTAGATATAAAACCCTTAGTAGAACTAATCACAATAAACTGACCAATCTTCTGCACAGAAAGACCCGCACGAGCCACAAAACCCTCCGAGACAAATGAAAAACTAGTGCTAGAGTCAAATAGAGCATATGCATCAAATGAATCAACTAAGATAGTACCTGTAACGACTTCCCCATTGTTTCCATCAATAGAAGGCAGTGCATAAGCTCCACGAACACCCATAGAAGAAGAAACACCATGTGCAAAGCCTGTGCAAAGCCTGTAGGAGTAGAACTCCAAGGTAGTGGGTACACTAGAGGAGCAATAGGATATGGTAGTCGAAGAGTCCCAGCATGTGGTGCTGAAGGTACAACTGTCGGTGTAGGAGGAGCTGACAAGTACTGAGGGTAGGACGGTGCAGCCAAGTACTGGAGAGTAGGTGGCACAGAAATATGTGGCTGTGCAGATGCCATAATGTTAGCAGTGCCACTAGAAGCTGAAGAAGGTACTGGTTCCCAACGGAGCTTTGCATTTGGATTCCTCCTACTAACCACATCCTTGTGGTCCTGGCCACAAATAGAACATCTCCCATTCCACTTGCAGTCTGCACGTCAGTGGGCATCACCACAATGAAAACAAACTAGCCCCATACCGGGTTTAGGAATAGCCCGATACTGAGGTGTGCTGCCTCCTGAAGAACTGGAGTGAGAGGCTTTGCCATGGTATGGATGGTGACGCTGAAACTTCCCCTTCTTATGAGTTGGACCACTAGACATGCCCTTATCATCCTAAGAGTGAGACTGATTTGCACTAGATGACTTCTGAATTTCATTAGTGTACTGCTACTGCATCTCCACACCTAAAGCCTGCTGCACAGTGGTGTGGAAATCCACCAATGGAAAAGCCCTCAATGTGTGCCTAATGGAAGGCTTCAAACCCTGATGAAACTGGCTTGCCTTCTCCATCTCATTACAGGCCACATGTGGAACAAAGCGAACAATCTTGTTGAAGCCCACCTCATACTCAGCCACTGTTTTCTTATCCTACCTATATGTTTGCAGGTCTATCTTCATATTCTCTAGAAAAGTGGGTGGCTAAAATCTCCTCTCGAACTCCCTAGCCAAAACATGCCGAGTCAAAGATCTAGGTGTAGATGAATGAGGTGCCTGCACACCCCTCCACCATATCAGAGTGTCACCCTTTAGCAATTGTGTCCCATAGCGAACACGATCCCCATAAACCACCTGAAAGACTTCCATCTTATCCTCCACATAACTTAGCCAATCAGCTGCATCAACTGGAGACCCACTGCCATCAAAGGTATCCAACTTCATGCTCAACCACTTCACCAAATAAATAGCACACTGAGGAACACCAGTGGGAATAGCATCCGTAGCAGCACCAACAGTAGTACCAGCACCAGTAGTAGTAGCAGCACCAGTGGTAGTTGCAGCACCAGTAGTAGTAGCAGCACCACCACCAGTATTGGCAGCTTGCCTCAAGCTCTCCAACTCCCGCTGCATCGCCTCCATTGCGGCTGCCATTGCTATTGGATCAAAAGGTTGGTTATCATTTGTAGAGCGATTAGTCGCTAGCCGACCCTGTTTTCCTTTCTTAGGCGGCATAGCTGCAGCCACCATGATAAACAAACAATAGCCACATTAAAAACATGCCTACACCAACTTCTATTGAAACACATTATATGTTTAACAAATCATGTCATAATAATCAATAATAGATAAAACAATAATTACCCATCCTAAAAGTACAAGTGTGTCAAATTAATCCTTATTTTTCTAAGAATCTAAAACCAGCTCCGATGCCAACTGTAACACCCTGAAATTTTATAGGCACCCCGGGATGCCACTAAACAATACCAATGATAGCCGCACCTAACAGGTAAAGAATTTGGCGGCATATCCTTTGAATATATAGCCACGCAGAAGCAAAACATATATATAATGAAAGAAACCAATCTAGCATTAAAGAATATGAACGAACATCCTAACATAAAAATATGGTACTCCAATAAAGTTTATCAACCAATCTTTAAACATTTACTTCTAAGTCTCAAGAAAAAAAGTGAAATTATTATTAAAACATGAAGTCTCTAAAAGAAGTGCGTGACGTGCAGCTAATTCCCTTCCCTTCCAAGCAATCATCAAGTACCTGGATTGAGTAAAGCAAGAGTGAGATGAAGACATCTCAGCAAGCAAATTTGTTTTGACAAGCTATTTAAACCACATGTTGAGTTAAACATCAATTTAACATGGGGTATTTCAATTGGCATGATAACATAATAAAATCATAAACTTCCAATTTGAGATATTGCCAAATGATAGAGAGCATCATAATAATATAGACAATTCCCTTCTATAATATACTTCATAAATGCGTATGAATACAATGCAAATGTCTCCTGCCTGCACATCCAACAAGATGTAGAGCTGCATCCCATGATGCGTACCAGTACAGTCTTGACCATAGGTCAAGACATTAACTTTCAATGCCAATGAATGATGAAATGCACTTGGCATGATGTAATAAGATTAATATACCACCAATAATACTTCAACTTCAAGGTTGTGGGCTAGCCACAAATAGCAATATCAAATAATAATGTCACTATGAATACTTCCACAATTAAATTAAGGTTGAATAAACCAAGGTCACATGCTTTGTATATCAGTGATATGACATTCTTATAAATAATAAAATATAAGTGATCAAAATAACACGCCAAAACGGTAGCAAACCACCGCTATATTTACTTGCCTCTTTACTAAAGGGGAACAAGAGCACTAGCGATGTTCTGAAGTGCTACCACCTGATCACAAATAATATTCAGAATATGCACCAACATACAAATAAGAATAACAACAAAAAACGAACTGGAGCGCCCCAAACCAAACATTCAAGCCTCTACCGTTTGCGCTACCTATCAAGACAGCAGCAATGCCGCTAATCTTTTTCATAGGCTTCGGAATACATGTCTAACAATTCCTAAAATTTACCAAGTTATGTAAAACTCATTATCTACAACTCTTGTATTGTAAGATTTTGCATTTGAGGTCTCCAAGAAGGTATAATTAACCATAGAACAAAACTGAATATTTCTGATGCCCAAAACTGAACGTCAGACATCAAAAATTCATAACTGAAGATATACTAATTCAATTAATATAAAATTTACCAATCTGGAAAGATATAGAAAAACACTACTATTTTAATTCAGATCACAAGATCAAATTAATTCATCTAAATAGTCTAAAGCTGATTCAATCTAGAACTATATAGATTTTTGTCACTGCAAAATAGTCAAATCTAACTGTTCATATCTCCCAAACTACGAAGGCTATGGAGGTGATATTGGCATCAAAAGAAACATGATATTGGGCTTGAAAATAGCAACGAACAGGGACGACACAATCTGACAGGGTTCCAGAACGTGGGCAAGATTAATTTTGGGAATTACCCCAACTCAACACTCCCTAAAGAGATGATTCGATCGATTAAACTTGATCCAAAAAAGAGGATTAGGATCCTAAATCTCACCTAGGTTAATCACAATGAGTATGAAGATGATCCCCAGGCTATCCTTATCGCTGGGATGGCATCCTCCTTCCGATGGGATCTTGGAGAAGAACGGCACGACAGCGAGGGCGGCAAAGCCCTAGTTCCTTCTTCCTCCTCTTCTCCCTTCTATTCGAACTCAGATCATGGCAAAGGAGAGGCAGCGGCTGCTAGGGCAGAACCGGATCGTGAGGGAGATGGAGAGGGAAAAGAACGCACGGCAGAGGAGGTGGAGTTCGACTCGGTCTAGGATCAGGTACTGTAGCCATGCTACAGTACTTCATTTTTTTATTTTTTTCCTTTATTCCTTTCCTTTATTTTCATTTTTTTATTATCTTTTCCTGGCCATTACAGACACACTGTCATTTTGGTTAGGAAGCTCCTATCAGGTGCAAGGGTAAACGATAAGATGAACCTCAGTTGATGAAAGTCCTTTTCTGGAATTGTAGGAGTATAAAATCAATCTGGTATTGCTACCTATGGTAAAGGCTTTACTCTTAAAAGTAATTTCCATTTTGTGGGAACTTAAGAAACAATGGATGGGGACTTTGATGATCACTTCCTTAATTCAGTTGACATACAAAAGTCATTGTGTCTCAATGGATACCATTTGAAGGAAACTCTGGTATGTTGGGGGACAACACTAATTTATGATTCTTTTTGGGCCTTTGGGCTAGAAAATGGAGAACTAAATGTAACTTAGTTGTTGTGCATGGTGCTCATGAAGAGCACAAAGATGTTTTCCAGAATGAATTATCTAAACTATGTTGTTTCAATAAAGATCCACTTTTGATTGGAGGTGACTTTTATGTAATTAGATATGTTGGAGAAAACAATAGGGGGTTTGACCATAAGAAGTCTAATTTATTCAAAGATATTATTCATGCTTATGAATTATTGTTTTAAATTGCGAGCTAAGGCTAAGGTGTTTAGCATTTTATCAACCGTTATTAGCGAAGCTATATCAGACTATAGCAGCAAAATTGTGCATGAACGCAAAAAGCGGCACTCTGCCTCGAAAAGCTATATCAGGCTATAGCGATAACTATAGAGAGCTATTTAAAACCATGTTATGAATTGAGAGAAATCCAATCGTTTGGGGAAAATATTGATGGATCTAATAAATGTCTGAAATTCTAAGGCTTGGTGAGTTTGCCTCAAAATGGTGCATGTGGATTGAACAAGTGGTGAAAAATGGCACTCTATGTCAAGTTTAATATAATAAGACTCTCCCCTACTTTTCTAGCCACAAAGGAGTCACATAGGATGGCCCTCGCCCTCGCCCCCCCAATCCTTTTCAATTTGGAAAAAGTCTACATAACCCCCTGAGTATCAAGGGTGGTGTACACATAACTCCCTCAACTATAAAATCAGTCATTCTCTGTCCTAAACTTTATAAAACAGGGCGAATAACCCCCTAAAATGTTACTGAAAACTGGTTTTACTGATCTGGAAATCAAGCTGGCTGGTTTTGATGATGTGGCTTTGAGGCCGTCCTGTCTGCCTAAATTCCCCACGCCTACCTCCACACGTGGGTAGTCTCCTCATGGCCGCTGCGCTCTTCGAATCATCGTGGCGCGGCTTGCGCAAGCCCGACGCTAGGGCTAGATGTCACACCTGGCCTAGTTTGGAATTTGGCCCATAGTAGCCCATGTGGATGTTATGAGGTATTATGGAGAGAGTTTAGTCCTACCTTGTTGTGTAGAGTGAGATAGGCCAACATATCAGGCTTCTATAGTCTGTCCCACCATTATCCCTGGGTTAACCCTTTTATGCGAAGCAAGGACGAAAGCATAAGTGGGATGGTGGTAGGTGTGATTTGCTCAGCGTATAGAGTGGATCTGAGTCATTTGGACTCTAGGGCATTACAAGAATATGCTTTGATAAAAGCTCATCAACAGTCCTCTTGAGGTGACTATAAAAGGTTATTTGCTTCTTAAATTTTGAAAGTTCTCTTCAAGGACGAAATGAAGGAAAAGGTGGTTGAGGGCATTGCCCCGAAGAGCCAGCAGCTACGCATAAGCTCTGTGGAACAACAGGTCGATGACAATGAGGGAGATCATCGGGCTAATAAGAGCATATGCGGGTGCAGATGGAGTTGACATTCTATGGTTATTGGGATACATACTGATTCAGGTGCTTTTGGTACTGTGTATTCTTCTACTCTAAACTCTATGGCTCTATATCTATTTTCATATTAATGGGAATGGGGTGTATCTAGGTTTCAAAAAAATAGGGGAGCAAAGGGAGGGTTTAGCAAAAAAAATGTTCCAACAGATTATTTCAAATAATGTAATTAATGCTAATGAAGAATAAGGATGATTTAAGAAGCTATATGTCATGTTAGAAAAATCAGTTTATAGATAGAACAAAACAAAGCATGTGTAAAACTTAAAATCAATTGAGGCGATGATCTTACTTGACGACTTCATGCACAAGCATCGTCCTGATTTTATGTGACTTGCGCTTGCTCAGTGCTGCAACTACACACCCAATTTCAGACCTGCAAGACCAAAGAACCATGTTTCATCCACACACACTGGAACTCCTAGTAACCAAGTATAGCTAGCAACAATAATACAAACTGTAGTGCAGATATAGAGAATCCTTGAACATGAACACTGCTCTATACTGTAGTTTTTTCAGAGGTTAGCAAGACTATAGGAGACTTAACGATTTAGCGGCTAAATAGAAAAACATGTTAAACATTCGATAATTTTACACATGCATATATGTAAACCTAAAAGATGAACTAAATACTATAAATACTAACTAATAAATGGTAGTTGCACAAACACACCAATTCGTACATGATATATATCACAAACACATTTGTTGATACACAATTACTTTGCTCAACTAGTTCCAATCCCCTAATAATTAGCTGGCTAAATGGATCCTAATAATTATCGGGAAAAAATGTTTAGCTCTAAACGTGGATTAGCTTAGCTCCTGTCTTCACATAGACTAAATTAGGATATAGTTGGTTATCTAAAACATTGAACTTGCCGGCTATTTAGAACACTGGTTCATGGTGATTCAGGAGGATGTCCTTGATCCGTAGAACCTCACTGATCTCAAAGGGTTTCTGCGTCCATTGGTCAGCGAGAGACTTCAGCATCCCAGTCCATCCATCTAGTCCAGTCCATCCATGGATGGGCTTCCTGGAGTACCAGCAGGATTGAAGATTCATCAAAGGTTCAAGGTTCACGAAAGGGATAGGTTCACGAAAGGGATGACGAAAGCTATGGGACAAAGGTTTAAGATTCATGAAATGTATGCGAAAGCTATGGGACAAGAGAGCGAGATACCTCCAGAGTTTGTTCCAGCGACTCACACGACCGTCGGCGTCGTGCCGGAGCCGTGGGCTTCTTAGAGAAAAGTAGAAAACCGAGACGCCGTAAGCTAAACGGAAACCAAAAACTGAAGGATTAAGATTGATGATGATAGAGGTGCTGAGGGTGAGGGAGGCTGGGCAAACAAGTGTATACTTCTGCGACTGAAACTACAAACAGCTTGCTGGATTGGATTGCCACACCACCGACAGCCGCTGAGAGGAAATCTTCACAACGTACTCACGTCAACCCCGGCCACCGGATATCTACAAGCACAGGCAGCAAAAAGCTCGACGACGATCCCCCTGGATCGGCGGCTGCTGCTCACCGCTTCTGCTGCAGCAGATAATTATTCTCAGATGACTTCTGGAGGCGCCCTTGAGGTTTGAGGAGGCTGGAGAATTGTAGAAAAAAAAATAATTGGGATCCAGGTATAGGCTTGTGTACTTTGCATTGCTGTGTTTTATTCTTTTTTTACCTCCAGCCTATTTTAGCAGCAGCCGTTGCTTATACAACTCTGAGGTCTGAGCTGGAAATTGTATGGAGTTTAGTACATTTGCAGATTAGCCCCTACTGTTCCTGCTATTGGTGGGCAAATCAATACCATAAGATATGTTACTAAGTACTTCGAGATTGTTTTACGATTCTTTTTCATATCTCAGAAGTATATTCTTTACATCTTTAGACTATATTCAATTCCTATTTCCTATTTAGTTGCCATCTCTCACGCACGTCTCCTTTTCACATTTTAGTACTCTGCACTATTTACTTTCTCATTTTTATCTCCAGCGCTTCATGCCAGACTGCCTATTTTGGTTGTAGTGGTTGCGTATACAACTTTGAAGTCTGAGCTGGCAATTGTATGAGGTTTAGTGCATTGCAGATTAGCCCCTCGTTTTGCTTCGGCAAATCAATACCATGATACGTTGCTAACTACTTCAAGATTGTTTCCCAGTTCTTTTTCAGATCACAGGATTACCGTATTCCTGTTTAGTTGTCGTCTCTCACGTCTCCTTTTTCATATTTTATACACCTACCTATATGATGGGAAAAAGAATATATAGCCTGCTAGCTCATCCCTCCTTAATCCAACGAAGTAGGCACTATGAAACTCCTAATTAAATTTCTTGCCAAAAACAAAAAAAATTAATCATAGAGAAAATAGAATTAAGTTGCGAGAGTCTAGGTTATCTTCTTTTTTTTGCAGGTTCTCCCTCTATTCCAAATGTTTTCGCTTTTCTACATACACACTTAGATATGTAGTATGTGTAGATACATAGTACTATAGTAAAAGCAATGCATTTAGAAAAATCAAAATATCTTAGAATTTATTACTCCCACTAATCCAAATTTTAAGTTATTCTAACATTCTTGGCCAGTAAAAGTATCTCAAGTTTGATCAAATTTTGGTCAAACTTAAGATGCTTTGACTCTCTAAGTTAAAATGAGTTATAACTTGGTGTAGGGAGTAGAATAGAGGGAGTACCATTTGGGACTACAAGTAAGTTGCCAACAAGTGCCTAGGTTTTGTTTTGTCGCTTACCGTTGGAGAGCATGTTAATTGGAACTACATGTCACTAAGTCAATAAGGGCCAAATTCATCACTAAAACAATGGGCAAAATACGTCATGTTTTTCAGAAAATTTGCCAAATTAACCAGTCTAGGAAAGTTTTGATTTGTCAAAACTTCACAATTAACGTTTCCATATTTTTGTGGAAAATATTTTTTCAAACTTTTTCCAATACTTGCACCATTTCTTATAGAAAGGAATGCTGCGAGAAGATGGAAGTGAGTGGTTATGCTTCATTTGTGTTTTTGGGTGCCCGAGCTAGCAAACAATAAAATGTATAGCGAGAGGAAAGGGTTCTTGGGTCTTATTTTGCCGCTTGTTGTCAGAAAGCGTGTTGACTGACACTACATGCCACCAAGTCTACATCTCTTGATTAAAACTCCTCCTGCCACTACACATCCCTCCTATATATGGCTGGTGGTGCCTTGGCCCTCGGTGACTATGGATCAAGATTCTCGCCCTAGGCGCCCAGCACTGATTGAGCCATGATGGAGGCACACTAGCAAGGAGGGTGAGAATCGATGCTTAGGTGTTTTTGATGCACCCCTGATTCCGTCATCACCTGGTGCCCCTAGCTTTCTCTAGCTAATGGATAGCGCTGCTCTAAGGTTTTAGAGGGCGAGAGAGTTCATGATGAGGGGTGATGCTTAAATACCATCGATGTGTCATGGCCTGAGCTTGCTCAAGTGATGAGAGTGCACATATGACAGAGGATCTAGGGATGGTGGGATGCATTATTGTTATATTTACTAATTTACTAATTCTAGTGAGTGTTATTTTGAGTCTAGCACATAGCTAGCCTAGTTTTCTTTCCTCTATGTGAGTGTACTATGGATAGGGGTTGATCCCTTGTGGCTCAATATTGTAGGCTAAATTACTAACCTAGTATATAATTATGTGGGGTTGGTTGTATGGGGTTAGAACCACAATTCCACTATCATCTTAGAAGATAGCTAGAGGTCTATTCTACTCTCCACATGGTCATATTGTGGAGCAAGCACTGATAAGGGTGTATTTCGGTAGTTGCATGGAAATAGATGTTTGTTGTAATGGCGGTAATAATATTAATACACATAAATGCTATTATTAATTATTATTTGTGCAAACTAATAACTAGATAACAAAGCATAGCAACATATTTAGATGATCGGGTACTAAAATAGCTTGAAAGATGGTTACAAAGCACAAAAACATAAAATAAGCTACCATGCATATGGTAGATTTTATTTAACCAACAAAAGCAAGTATGATAATATATAGCTCAGGTGGATTTGCTTGAAGTGGGAAGTGGTAGCCGTGACTTGGTTCAAATTAGAGATGTAGGTAGTGCTAGGCCTGTTCGGCCATCATAGCAAGCTAAAATGGCTGAGTTGCAACCTGTGGCGAATAAACGACATCCTTAGAAAGGGATACATAAGAGTATACACATGGGTAAACTAAACATGTATTGTGTATTCATGGCTCCTCTCTTAATGGATTCATATACAATAAATGTTGCTAGGCTTGGAATTTAGGCTTTAGCTTAATAATGCAATCTATAGCTAGAGTTGTTATTATTCCCATGTTTCAAAGTTAGGGGCTCATGAGCTACCAAAACAGACTGATCAGCTAGCTACCCTTGAGAAATTAGCCAAGGATCCTTGGGAACATGTATGATAGGCTTTCCCACACCTTTCTCTCTGCCCCAATGCATCCACCAATAATGTATTGCTTTATGCCTTGCCACCTATTGCACACACATGGAAATTCCACCAACTTGGCACCATCAATAGTTGTGACTTCAAAAATTCTATGTGGGTAACCTAAATACATAAGTCATATGATATGGATCCAATATTGCATCATTATCTTAGGATCAGATCTATCTAGCAGTCCTCTTCCATCAACTAGAAATACCTACAATAAGTTCATTCTTGTTTCATGGTCCTCAAGTCCACATATATGGATCTTCAATAAATGACCTAGAGATTAATTTTATTGTTGTTAGAATTGTCTGTTTTGACATAGAGTATAGTTCCTTTCCTTAGTTTGCTATTATCCTAGGTGTTGATTGCTAATAGCTATTAATTATAGCACCTTTTGTTTTGTTTGCCATTGAGTTACTAACTGAAGTTCTAATTTCACCAGATGAACTACAATGAGTCATAAAGTCATACCATATCATATGACACATGTTAGTGAGTTGGCCAACAACAAGCGACTAAGTCAGGTTGTGGCTCCCAAGATGACCCGTCTGGGTCAAAATTCAAACCAGGTCCTACAATGGTCACTTAGTCACTAGAGTAAAATAACTTCTACTCGAGAAACAATATGGCTAGCTAGATGATCCACTGAGGGTCTACCCTATCGTCTAATGCATACTCTAGTGTTGTTTTCAAGACATTTCAAGTTCATATCGACCAATCTAACTTGTTTGAGATCCTTAAGTTGAAACCACCTAATGAATGGAGGCACATACATTCATCAACTTGACTGAAAATAAGACTCTTGTGCATCCACATGCTTTGACTCAATTAAATTAAACACCTTGGAACTCTCTACTAATATGGAGGACAAACAAAATCCCTAGACTATAGTGAATGTCTCCACGCACATAATAGGATTCACTCTTAGCATCCTTAATAATCTTCATGACTTTGCACAATAGCTGATCAATGAACAAAGTCTTTAGGGTCAGGATACTACTCATTATTCTCATTGTGACTAACTCAATGCAGTCACTAATGTAAAACATATTTTATATAGAGTCTACTTTGTGTTAGGTTTAATCGTTCATCATGCTTTCAGGTATGCCCAAGTCCTTTACCTTATGATCCATAGGGGTTGGGGACCCAGGGGACTTGGGTGGTTTCATTTCATGGCCCTGGTTGAGGGGTAGGCGGCAGGTGGTGATAGCCTGTTTGTCCCTCATAATCCCCCACATTTTGTCATTGTGTAGGAGTATGTAAATTATCACATGAGGTTGTTGGCAGACTAGTACTTGGTGACCTCTTGATCCATCTCATCATAGTGCTAGCTCTAATTAACTTATGTACATGTATGATATCACATGTTCATGTTACAATTATATTAGGATGTATCTTCTCCACTTAGTTTATTCTTTATTCTTTCATTCTTTATTCATTCCATTTTCCCTCTCTACCCCTAGAGATGCTCTTGGATGTGTGTGTGTGTGTGTGTGTGTCCACTATATATCTTCAATTACAACATTTACCCCTGCATTGCACTTTCGTCTGCTTTACATACATAAAGTCTTGTTCATATACATGCTACCATGTCTTCCTACGGGAAAATATAAATAACAATATCAATACACTTCTGGGTGAAGATAACATTTGTAAAAATTAAGACCTATCAGTTGGGATTCCTTAATATTGCTGCTAGGATATACCAATTCAAGTAGTGATACTACGGAACGTCAACAAGCATATTTAGTGTCATTGGTAAGGATAGATTCTGTCTATATCTTTGGTAGTGATGCTAAGAAATGTCAACACATTCCACAAGTCTCAAAACTTGAAAACGAAGTCTTAACAACTAATTTTACAGAATGAAGTTAAATAGGCTATTTTCAGATAGAACAAAATAAAGCTCCTAAACCTGATGGGCTCTTGGCTAAGTTCAATCAATTTTTTAGGAATTAATTAAAGGGAGCATCTTGCCCCTCTTTGTTGAACTTTACAAGGGTAATTCTCCCATTTATAGTCTTAACATTGATACAATTACTTTATTATAAAGAAAAAATAGGCAGCACAAATTCAATTGTACTGACCCACATCTATTTGTTAAATATGTTAGCTTCAAAATCTTAAAGCAAGTCAACCCTCTCAATTGGCCTTCATGAAGGGAACAATATTTTGGATGGGGTGGTCACTCTACATCAGACCATTCATGAAATGCATAGGAGGTTAGATGGGTGATCTTAAAGCTGGACTTTGAGAAAGCTTATGACAAGGTAAAACTATCTTAAAGCTGGACTTTGGGAAAGCTTATGACAAGGAAATTCCCCTTTCTGATATCTACAAATTCCTATGAACGATACAAAATTAACAAACATGGATTGGGGCTTACATTGAAGAGAAGTTCTAAAAAAACTCTAGAGCTAGAAAGGGAATTTACTTTCAGTTGGGAGGCTGAGTTGTCCTCATTAACTCAGTGCAAACTAATTTAGCTATGTTTCACTATCACTTTGCGAGCTTTGTTTGGAACATGGTTCACATCACTTTTGAATTCAACCACCTACTAGCTTTGCTAATTTATTTATTTGGTTCCTTGCTACATGGTTTAAACCTAAAGCTTAAAAACCAAATTTGCTATGGGTTGCTACTCTATGTTGGGCATGTGGTTGAATAGGAATGATATGGTATTTAAAAAAGACAAATATAATACTTTGATGCAAGTAATTTTCAGGTTGATGTTTTGGATCTGACAATGATCCATGCTACATAGAGAAGAGTTCCCTTTGTTCAAGGAGGGCTGCAAAAGAGATGGGAGACTTTGATTATGACTATCTTTGTGAAGTACGGCTGGAGATTCAGGAGTTGTGCCGAGGGTTAGTGTTTTTTTTGTGTGTTGTGCTCACTAGTTGAGCCAAACCTTGCTTTGTTTTCATTGGCGTGTTATCCCTATGCCAATGGTTTGTACCATAGTAGAGGCTGAAACTTTGTTCCCTTATCTAAAAAGAAATATATAGATATAGATATAGATATGGATATAGATATAGATATATGTCTTCTGGATAGAGTCATGTTGGCTTGCATTTGTTGGATGTGATCTCCACCATATCTATGGTTTATCTCCTATATATAAGTTGTTTTAGGGAGTAGCTTAAAATAATTTAGGATATAAGGGAGCATTACTACAACAAATTATCTAAAACTTATCTCCTATATTTTTTTAGTAATAGAGAGGGGATCTCTCATTTATTTTAGATAAATGATGTTTCTTTTAGAAGATCTCTAGGTACAAGAGATAATATAAGAGATCTGCTACAGCACCTATTCTCCTAGAATACTTCCTTTAGGTAGAGATTGATAGGAAATCTAGTGGAGATGCTCTAAGGATATACTGGCTAACAACCTATGTTGGGTTATGATGCTTGTACGGTCTCATAGATTGTGGTGTTGTTTAGTTCACTTAACAATAGAGTTAATCTCCTTAAAAAATCCAATTCATTTAGCTAGCAGCCACTGAGCCTTTTATGAAATTGCATTGATGCAACAATTTGTTATATATTATAGAGCCCATGCAACATGGCGTCTATAGTAGGAGTCAAAGATGTGTGCATCGTCTTACTATATCTCTAAACATATCCGATCATAGCTAATAACACGCATATTTAAACAACAATAATGACATGTTTTTTATAAAGGCAAAGAGAGTGGGGAAGCCAGAAGGATAAAACTAGAGAAGTTCTCAAAGAGGTCAGCTTTCATCTTCCATCGTACCACTCTCTCCTGACCCCCCTCCCCCTCTCCCACCCCGCCCTAATGTAAGTGGAAATATATGGAATTGTGAGGTTGCAAGATCAGAACAGATCTAGTATGGGAGTTTATTTGTACTGAAGGTTATTTGTGTGTGTTCTTTTCAAGGTTGCATTTAGGTGCCTCATGCATATAGATGGCAATGGGTGCCTGTTGAAACTAGAAATCTGATGGGGTTTTACCTATTAGGCAAAGGGCAAAACATTAAGTTGTCTAGCCATGGGTTTGTCATGGTGTTGGAATTGGGGATGGGTCCTATTTGCCAAGTTTTGCTGTATTTTTTGCATGTATCTATCATTTCCCTCAAATATTTGAATACTTTCTAAGTCAGAGAAGAATACACAATGATGGACTCTAGTATGTAGTTGTAAGGATGGCAGTGGATCGGGTTTGGGACGGATATCCACAGGTTACGGCTCTAGTGGTTTTCGGGTTCGGTTACCGTTGGGTACTAGGACAAGGGGGTACCCTAAACCCTCGATATCTAGGAAAATTAGTCCCTGAACAATTAAAACCCGAATCACCAAAAAGCCCACAACCGCTTCTAAGCAGGGCCGTCGAGTGATACTGGGCCAGCCCACGAACGGGATGAACTGGTCCGTATTCAGATAACTCGACGGGGGCCCTCCAGTGATGGAAGCCCGCCCAGGCGGACGACCCCCTGCTCGAGTGACGGAAGTCCGCCCGAGCGGACGACCCCCCGTCGAGTGACAAAAGTCCGCCCGAGCAGACAACCCCCGTCGACTGCTACTACCCCAATCGATCCACCACTTCCTGTACGGCGCTCAGAACATTTAATGCTCCCACCAACTCCTGCCTAACATCGTGGCTACAGCAGGGTTATAGTGGCCAAGTACAGGGGTCGAATCCCCTTTTACCGCCCATACCCGAACAAATGATGGTTCGTACTACACTGCGATGCCATGCTAGGCACTGTACACTGTCAAGCACCCCCTCGAAGCATGTTCGCCAGTGTCCGCACCGTATTCCCCGGGGTTTGGCCTTATCCGTTCAGGCCTCAACCCCCTCGGCCACCCCTCGAGTTAGACCTCGATGCCTCCGGTTAGCACTCTAACAACTCCCAACGTGACATGGACAGGGACCAGCACGTCTACGCACGGGCACGGGTCTTTCACCAACCACCTGTGGTGTCATCGTGACGCCCCTGGGGGACAGCCATCGACTCCAAGCACGTCACTACAGGGCAAGCCATGCCCGGTGCATGCCTCTACAGTGGCTATGACATGATCAGCATCGCCCCCTCGATGTTACCACCTACGACGGATTAGGACTCTAGTATGCCCGTGCCTCTCCTTAGTCTATAAAAGGAGACGCTGGGCACGTCGTAGAGGGAGAGGTACTTTCTGGAGCCCGAAATGCTCAAGTCGCTAGACGTAGGGCCTTCTCTTGCCCGAACTAGGATAAAAATCATAGGTTCATCTTGCATCACCATCTGAATTAGGGAGCACACAGTACATGTTTACTCATTGGCTTAGGGCACCCTCGGGTCCCGACACCGACAGTTGGCGTGCCAGGTAGGGGGATCTGCGTGTCACCACCACTTCCCGCCATTTTTCGGATGGCAAACTCTGCACCATCACTTCCATTCTCCATGGTGATCTGGTTCAGGAGTTTAGAGTTCATATCGCTAGGCCACAGCCATGACATGGTCCTGCTCTCAATCAGAAATCCGAGTGGAAGCAGTCACGGGTCCCTGTGATGGGCCCCTCGCCGGTCTCGTCACCACGCCTCCCCACCCAGGAGGAGGCGTGGCCAGCACAGCCACCATCGCCACTCTGGGATGACGACCAGCCCAGCTTCCTTGTCCCTGGTGGAGGACGTAGGGTCCCTAGTTGGGAACCTGGCAGACCTATGCCTAGGATTGGAGGAGCTGGGAGGTCTTGGTGGCAACCCCCGCTTCATCCCCGCTATGTGCCCGCCGAGGGGACCGAGCGTGGTCTCTTCTATGGCCGTGGCTTTAATGCCACCTAATCTGCTCCCACACGAGCTGTTCGAGGCCCGTTGTCCATTCTCGGTTGGTCTAAACAACACTGCCAGGTTGTACTCCTCCTCGATGAGCACCAACATGAGTGTGTATGAGGACCTCCCATGACACCTCCTTCGCACCATCGAGGGCTTGCCGGCTCCTACGTCAGCCTCTGGTCACCCAGAGTTCTCATAGACTTCTGGCCTAAGGCGCTACACCCTCGGTATGATGCAACGACAGCTAGAGGAAGAGCGTCGGGGGAAGTTCCCCATCTTCTACTCTGGCAACCCCGACTCCGATTCCGACCACTACAACCCCACGCGCGAGTGCTTTCACATCGGTGAAACCGTCGCATCGAGCAACAACACCATCGACCCCGTAGCCACGACCGCAGCTACGGCCATAGAAGAGGTGCCCTCGTCATGGTGGATCAGGAGGAGCAGCCACCTGTTGCACCGAACGGTGCATGGGAGCCCTAGGACGCCCATGATGCCTAGCTCGCAAAAGTCCAGGAGATGCGAGCCAAGCTCGACGAGGCTCGGGAGCGTCTATGCCAGCTCGAGCGGACCCTCGAGCAGGGGCATGGACATCCACCCGACGAAAGAGCTCGAGCCAGAGCCCAAGAAGTACATCGACAAATTGTCGGGGAGATGTGATCGAACGCCTCGTCTTCAACCATGCCAGCTAGAACGTTGTCGCGGCGACCATGCTCCTCTGCAACATGCCGGCCCCCTCAAACCCCAAAGCCCGGCGCATCTAGCAGGCAGTTCAGGGCCTCCTTGAGGTAGCAATGAAATCCAATAACTCCAAATGCAATCATACATAATCCTATGACGTAGAGCTCTCTTTTATGAAAATTTGAACATTTGGTTCATATTTTTCGGAGTTCGTATGAGTAAGTTATGAATTTCTGAAGTTTAACCTATTTCCTAAAAAAGAAAAAGGGCGGTTAATTCTCAGCGCGACACATGGCAGCACTGGATTGGTCAGAGGTTATTCAATCTCTTACATGTGGGACCGGGCGGCTTCGGTCACTGACAGGAGGGCCATGGTCAACGGTCAATGTTGACCTGTCAACAGTCAATGTTGACCTGTCAACAGTCAACGTTGACCTATCAACGGTCAACACGAACCAGGCCTGAACTGGGCTTCGGCAGGCCTAGGCAGGGCCGGATCTGGTCAGAGGTTATTCAGTCGCTTACATGTGGGACCGGGCGGCTTGGGTCACTAACAGGTGGGCCATGGTCAACGGTCAATGTTGACCAGTCAACGTTGACGGATCAACGGTCAACGTGGACCGGGCCAGAACTAGGCTTTGGCGGGCCTGGGTAGGGCCGGATCTAGGCCGGCCCAGCTCGGACATGTGTCGAGCGTCTGGGTTGTCCACGTGGCGGCCTGGGTCGTAGTTGGGCCGAGTCTACAGCTTGATCTAGCTGGGCTTGGCTCATGGTGCACCGAGGGCAAAGAGGCCAGTTGGCACCCACTGGTTGGTCCAGCGTGGCTCAGGTGGTCTGGGTCCATGGGAGCAGGAAAAATTTCCCCATCTCCTCGGCCAGGCACGGCGCATCTACCAGCGGCGAGTAGGAGAACGGCGGCTGTGGCTGGCCTCGTTGCACAAGGTATGTAGCTACGGCATCACGGAGCTGGGGCAAAGGCGACTGTGGGGTCCAAGCGGCCCAAGGTGCGAGGGCTCATCGTCGTGTGCATGGCGGCGGCGGCGGGCGGCGTGGCCACAGCTGGGGGGCTGCTACAGCGCGTGGGAGGCCTCCTTGACTTGCACACTATCTTCACGATACTAAGGCGAGCAAGGCTGGTGTGTTAATTTGGACCGAGGCCCCTCTAATCGGCCGGCGACGGCGGCAGCGGTGGCCGCAATGACAGCGGCGCTCCGGCCAAATTCCCCTTCATGGACGCCATCTTCTCCCCATCTTCCGATCGGAGTAGCTCAGAACTCCGAATCCTACCTACCGCAGCTAACACGGGCGTGGCGGGGCACGCGTGGCTCCGAGAACCACGGCGGGTGCATCGACGGCCGGAGTCCAGGACCGAGCAGCGAGCAAAGAGCGCTCGCACTCACTATTGGTCACCGGCTCCTAAAGCCTTGCCATCTACATGTTCTAGCCCAAGGCGAGTCTAACCGTGGGTTTAATGAAGCCTCTAGCCTACTCTAGTGTCAGAACATGGTGGTGGACCGGCCAGCGGTAATGGAGTCATGCTCACCTCGGTGGTACTAACGGCGGCGGCTCAGGCTCGCAGTTCAGCTTAATGTCGAGGAGGCAGAGCAGCAGCATGGTGCAGAATAAGTAGGGCATCACCGTCGGGTCCTCCTCCTTTGGCACACGAACAGCAGCGACGGCGGTGGCGCTCCAGTCGCAGCTCCTCTGCCCCGGCTCTGACAGCGGGCAACTCCTTCCCCGCCTTCTTTCTCTCCTTCCCAACTTCTTCTCCTTCTTGGCTAGACAGGCAGGGGCAAGAGAGTGGTGGCCACCAAGTTGCGACGGGCGGCTGGGAACCCTAATGGCCGGGGTGGCCTCTTTCTATAGCGGCAGCAGGGCGGCCATGGTGAGGTGGGCGTTGTGAACAGCGAAGATGGGAAGGGCATGATCGAGTGGTTGCAGGGAGCTTCGAGCTAGGGTTTTGGGCGGTCACGGTCGTGCGCAGCGCCAGACGCTCCTCGCCTTGTCTTCTTCTGGTCAAAAGAGGAAGGCCTAGACATGGCGTCATGGCCGGTTGCTTTGGCTTGCGTCGGTGTACGGGGGAGCGGAGGTAGGGACAGGATCATCGAGCCATTGCGGCTCGAGGTGGGGGCGTGGGGCGCGCGGGACATGGGACCATCACGGACGCATGCGGTGACGTCGGCCAAATTTGGCTCAAGGGTGATGCTCCGTCCGTCATCGGGCAGAGCACGGAAGTGGAAAGAGGGAAGGGGAGAAAGCTGACAGCTGGGCCTACATGTCAGTGGCAGCGGGGTGATCTTCACGACGCACGCGGGGGCCTGGCCGCTGCGGCCTTGCTGGGCCGGCTCTCGGTTGGGCTGCGGGGCAGCTCAGGCCGAAGCCATTTTGGCTTAACAGGCCAGCGACGAGGCTTGGTCTTGGGCCGCGGCAAGGGAAAGGGGCCAAGCTGCGGGGATGTGGGAATAGGCTGGGCCTGGTTGCCTTGGCATCCTGGGCTGAAAGCCTTTCTAATTCCCTTTCCTATTTCCTTGCTCTTTTCTAAATTTATTTTGAGTCATGTCAAGATCTTATTAGTGCATGTAAGTTTGTAACCAAGTTGCAAACTCCATGCTAGGTCCACTAGGGTCTCAAGGGCGTGTGGGGTCCTTGTCCATGGTTAGTCATACACACATATATATACATATGATAAAAGGTTATTTGATTTTATTACATTGCGTAAAATCAAATAAGAAGCAAATCAGACTCTTGTAAGTTAAATGCAAATGCTTCACTAACATTAGGTGCTACTTGTGTAACTATTAGATTTTTCCTACACGACACTCACCAACCATTGGTTATTTTAAAAAAAAATTGTTGGTTTTGATTTTTGGTGTTTTGGATTTTTAGGGTTGTTACATTGTCTAACCTAATTCTACTATGCTCTTCAAAACACATCTTCCTCTTTATTAGGACATAAAAATTCTTGTACAAGGGCATGGGCTATCCTTATTCTCTCTTTTTTCTTTTCTTCCCCTTTTTTCTTTTCTATTTTTTTCATGTATCACTTTTCTCATCACCTTTTTTTCACTTTTTTCAATTTTTTTCTCCATTTTTTCACCTTCCCCCTTTTTTTGAATGATAGCCTCATGGCTTTTCTTCCAACAAAAACTTTCAGGGAGATGCAAATAAGGAATCAAAGCATTGATTTAGATGGAACCTAACAAGCATATTTTTGTTCACTCCCAGTGTGAGAGTAGAACATTTTTGGGTGGATCTAAATGGAAGGAGTATTTTGCGCCTACTCCCAGGGTAGGAGTAGTGCAAATATTTTCGTCGATGGATGAATGAATGTTGTGCGCAACTCTTAGTGTAAGAGTTGGCAACTTTATTTGTGGGTGCGTGAATTCTGATCTTGGGAGCATGAAACTTCTCTCAACAAGGATCACAAAACTTGACCAAACACAACACAAAATAAGAGGCATATGTGGAAGGTTTTGTCATGAAAGATCATATATGGCCTTGGTAGGTAATTGTATATCATTCAAGGAACATGCTATTTTGATTTTTGCTTTGTAAAATAAATCCCAAGTTCTTTGGAAGAAATGAGTAAGTGTCATGTCATCCTACTATATATCATCCGTCAATTACTTAGACAAAATAGGGTCCCTATGATAAGTGTTCACAAGTTGTAGAAATATTGGCAAGGAATAAAGGGTATGCAAAACTTTAATCATAGGATGGCATGGAGATGAAGCATCAAAAGTTTTGTCTTTGTAAACTTTTGCTCAATGTTAAAATTTAAAAATTTGAGAGGAGTGAGGGTAGAGTTGCACAAACCATCGTTGAAGATGAAGGAGCTAATGAAAGTCATTTGTCTCGTCCTTCTGTATGATGGGTTGCTCGATGTTCATGTAATGTGTTGGGGAGACCTTGAATTTGGTTTAGTTATGCTTGAGAGATCTCCCCACACTTATTTTTTTGTACCTGCATTTTTATTTAACAAAGCAAAGAAAACAAGAGGAACTAAAAACAGGCAAGGGTCCTAGTGACTAGAAGATCTAGGAAACAAAATTTTATTATCCATATTTTTATTACTTAGTTAATATTATTTATTATTTTGAAAACTTGTTCAACCAACTTTTATTAGAGCTCAAGCAAGGCTAGGATAAAAGATGCATTGCGAACATAGCCAAGATTTATCTCCATTCAGATTACTCCCATTGCTTATGACAATAAATACTCAAGTTCATTAACCAAAATTTTAACACCATGTCAAAAATTTGATTAAAGAATGCCATATTAAGCTAAGCACCAAGCTTAATTTAAAAGGCCTATAGGTATACTGTATATGTACCTTATACAAGCATACCTAAACCAGAGCATATGATAGAAACAAGGGAAGCATAAATTTGAATAATCCTAGGGAAGGTTGGTGAACATTTATTACCTTCTACATACCTGAGTCTTTTTATCGGCAACATGTGTGGATTCAGCTTTGAAGATGATGTGTCGGTGGCATTGTTGTACAGGCTTCAACTTTAGGTGAACCATAAGGCTAAGTTATACACACTAGTGTGTATGGACCTTGGGCCTCATTGGTAGCAAAGGAGCAAAGGAGGACCTCTCTCTCTTTTTTCTTTTATATTTTCTTCTTTATTTATTTATATTTTTTATCTCTCTTTTTTTCACTCTCTTTCTTTTTGTTTTTTATCTTGTAAGAATGCATTTGCGATTATTGAAAACAAAGTTAAAGCAGAACTTTTTTAGTTAGCTTTATTTTATGCAAAGAATATTTTTGTGGATAGACAAACATGCAAAATTCAAATCAAAAATTGGTTGAAAATCAAATATGAGATAAATACTGATTTACCTTCGGTAAGGACTCACCGTTTTAAGTCCGTTGACCACAGACTTCTCCATGGCATTCAAGCTTGAATTTGCATCATTTCATCCTAGAGATGGATGAGGATGATTGCACTTCTTGTTGTTGCCGTGCCATTAGGATCCTCATTTTGTTTTGGCGGCTTTATGATTATATTTTATAAATATATATATTTTTTATATTTATCAAGGTTTCATTCAAAGTTCACCAAATGAACTTTGATTTTCCTCCACTAAGAAATCATCTCAAAGACTTACCCTTATGGATTTGAAAAATTCTAGCAGGGGTTAGTCCAGGCATACAACCAAAGTCTATACCGATAATTTTAGTTCAAAAATCAAACTGGACTCCATGTCCAATTTGATTTAAGCAGGCTAATTAACCTAAGCACTATGCTTAATTTAAAAAGCCTATGAAAGCATGATCATTGCAATTGACCAACACTCCCAAACCAAGCTTACCAGTGTAGAAGAAGGAAGCATGAAAATGATGAATATGGGATTGATTCAAACAAATGTACGAACATTGAATGACGAACTAGAGAACCATTTTGTTTTTATATGCAAGGAAATGCAAGCGGTGTGGATGAATGCATTTAAACAAATATGCCATGGTTTTGAAGGAAATTTAAGTGAGTGATATGCATGCAAATCTAGGCTTTAGCTGATTCCCGTAGCGTAGACCATCTAACGGTATCATCATACAAACTTGGCTAAGCAAAAAATATGACGATAACATCATAGACACTTGGTAAAGCAAAAATATGATGCTGAGATGGTCCCGTTTAACATCCGTCTACTATGAGGCTAGACTAAGAGCATTGAATAGATAGACAACAATAAAATTGCCATCTACCTAGACTAGGCATGCCGCCCGAATACAGCTCAAAGACTAGGAGCTACCCAAAAAAGGCACTAGATATATGATGAATAAGAAACATACAGTGGTGAAAAAAATAAATTTGGAATGTATAAAATGTTTTTGGGTTGGTTCTCACATACCTTGATCGATTCATCACTCACAATTTGTGATTGAATTGTGAGGGATGCAATGTAGTCGTTTCGTCACATGTGATGGACTGGTTTTCTCTTGACGATGACTTTTCTCCATCTGCATAGAGTTAGTGTGTACACATGCATATGCCTATCTGTGCAATGGTAGGGTGAAAGAGTTGATTGTTCATGAATGATCAGGCACCCTAGGCTCATGATCATGTTTTTTTTAAATGTACCCACAAAAGCTAGTGGCAACTAGTTCAGCAGATATCAAGATAAATATCAAAACATTAACGCTCATTGCTTCTCTAGCAACGGCGCCAGAAATCTTGTTGGCATTTCTTAGCCCAATCGCTAAGTAAGGAGGTTTTAAGTCCATCCCTAGCGACTGCACCAGAAAGCGAATTGGTATAAGTTAACGCACACAAAAAGATCCACAAGTGAACAGATACTGTTGTAGCTTTCACCTAGGAGTATTCTGGGGTATCATATTTAGCCACAAGGAAGCAATGTGTAAAGTAGTTGATAAATATCTTTCATACATCTGCTAGCTAGTATGCCGACTAGACTAATGTAGGGATAAAAGATATGATAGGAGTTTTGATAATTGACACACAAGAGAACTTTAAATAAAAGATAGCAGAGGAGTTTTGATAATTGACACACAGGAGAACTCTAAATAAAAGATAGCAGAGCAGACTAGCTAAGCTAGGAGGTCATCGGGAGAGGACAAGGTTCCTATTTTCTCCTCCCTTAAGGTGGTTCTATTCTAGCTCACACCAAAGGAATAACCAAGCAAAGAACAAACATAGAGATTACACCAAGGCATTTCAGGACAGTTGTTCCTTTCCAGTTCTCGAAAACACTGGGAAGGGGTAACTGGGGTCAGGCAGCCAAAAGCCCTATGAAAACACCAGCCCGAACGTGGTGAAAAACAAAGGCCTTGTCGGGTCTGTCACCCTGGGGCTACCACAACTATTCGTGGGGCTGGGCGCATTCTCAGGTAACTCGCTAGCCCAAACACCACGTCTGCGCTAGTGGTTACTACTCTAGTCACAATTTATAATCAGAGCAATCGGTTGACCGGAGAACCCATGCCAAGGTATAAAACCTAAACATCAACTAAGTTCAGCTAAAGAACTAAGGCATGAATAGATAACCATGTAGACAATTCAGTAAAGTAGAGAAGATAAATATATTAAAAGTACTCGAGTCTTGCAGAGGACCGAGGCAAGAATTGCCAGAACTCCGTGGACTACTCCGGAACTTGAGCCTTCTCTCCCTAACTCCCAACTAGGCTAACACTACTACTACTACATCTTGAAAAGTGGAATGAGAGAGCTCCTTGGTGGTGTCTCAAATGAGGAGAGAGAGCCTCCTTTTATAGATAGAGTGGAGAGGGCTCTTTGAAAAATGCTCCTCCCCACTTGGAAAGTCCCAAACCGACCTCCCCACATTGGTTTCACACCTTCCTCGTATGAGTGCAGCCAATGGTTGACCTCCACGCGTCGTCGTGAACCGACTGACCAAAGCTGGGCCAGTTTGGCACCAGAACTCGGGCACGCGCCAGGCCCCTGTTGCGTTGACAGGTGTCCGGAGCCAAACTGGCCCAGTTTTGGTGGACGTGCTCCTCTCGGTGTCCTGAGTTGGCCCATGTGGTGCACTTGGCCTAGTTTGGTCCCGAATTGGGCTTCTTCTATTTTCTTCTTTGTTTTGTCATGGGCCCAAAATTATTTCTTTATTCTTTTCTTTTCTTTTGACCCATTTTATATGTATTTTAATATAAAGCCCTGAAACAAGTAAGACACCAAAACTCGTGGAAACGATTAGTGAAAAACCCTATAACTAAGTTTTGTTGATTGTTTTCATATCAAGTTGGTGGTATAAAGTATGCAATAAGGACCGCCAACAGGCATGGAGCCCCCTAAGCCCTAGCCGTGAACCAACAGGCTGTGGCGTGGCCTCCAAGCAGCGGCGCCTTGCACAACCAGCACTCCCCCCATGTATTCTCGTGTCAAGGTTTTGGGTTTTGGTTAATCCGTTGGGTTTCGAGCATCCACGGGTTTCGGTATCGGGGATAGATATTCACTTGAACACCAATTCGGGGCGAATTTGGGTATTCAATTTGGGTTTTAGTTTTGGTCACTAGAGACTCCACCAGATCCGAATCCTCCCTGTTGCCATCTTTAGTATTTTGTTGAGATATATACCATTGCACAAGGTGTGAAATGTGAATAATTATATTTTGGGAAGAAACTGAACAGGATATGGAAGAAACTGAACATTTCAATATTACGTTTGAATTCCATTATTTTTTAATAGGATTTTGGTGAGCTTAAATTAAGTTCTTCAATTCTATCAAAGTCTTTAGCTTACAAGAATTAGACATTTAGAAGTTTTATCATTGTATTTGTTGAATTAAAGGCTGATTTGATTGTGTATGTTTATTTGACTACCTACTCCCGTTGTCATCTAATATGCTGCGTTCTACAAATTTGAAAATAGATCAAGAGAAAACACAAAAGATGCATATGCCCTCACTTTATTTTCTAATCAGATGCAATCATCAACGTGACTAATTGTGATCGGTTGATAAATGGCAAGTATTTTTAATGCAACATTGTTTTTTGTTCTAGAATTCCTTATCTTTGGGCACAATTTTTAATGCTGATATGTTCTATATTATAGGATGGAGGAAGTACGTATCTAATTATGCTTGCTTTGTATTTATTACCTGTGCAGCTGGCTCACTAGATGGGGTCTCACAACGGTCAGGTTGAAGAGTTTTACCTCCACCTCTACAAGTTGGTGAACCTCGTTCAGTTGAGGAAACAAAGAGGCACTACCACATGGGGTGCCCTGGGTGCCAACTAGATGAGGCGAACAAGGCCAGCAGCAGCATCCCCTACCGCAACTTTTGCTTCATCTGGATCATCTGCCTCACTGCCAGTGCATTTTTCGTTTTTTGTTTTCGCTATTTATTATGTTGTGAATACATCTTTTAATTTGTTAGCTGCGACTTGTAAGGATTGAATGCCCCAAACGGAGGGTGAATTGAGATCTAAAATATTTAAAGCTTAATATCATAACTATGCAATTCTAATTCATCCCTTGCATGGCAAGACCTCGAACTAAACAAAACATACTAAGTGTCCATAGGTCCATTGAACAAATTCATGTCCTTGGATTGATTACATTAGATAAATGTCTTTTAATTAAGTGCAGAAATTTAAACATATCTAGGGAAAAACCAAGTCTATTTGTCAATCACAATCTCAAAGGCACACAAAAACTAAAATGAAGTCAAAAGCAAGAATTAAGCAGATGGACAAGAGACAACTTGTTTTTCTTTTTGTGTTATTGAGTTGTTGCTACGATCCCATAATCCAGATTGGAGCACTCGCTGTGGCTTAAGCTCCTATGAGTTATAAAGGCTTAAGATTCACTAAAAGTAACATTTCTGCACTCCAGATTAGTGTGTCTCAAACCAAGCACATAGCAAATTAAAGAGCCTAAAAACACCACCAATTGCTGTAGAGGCTCCGGCCCCCTCTTCCGCAAAGAAAAATGAGGATACCCACTGATCCTCTGGGCGCTAGCTAATTTAGCCAGCCAGGTGATGGGCTGGGCCACATGCAAGCCCGCACACACGCACTTTTGGATCTGGCATCAGTCTTTGCCTGGCCCAACCGGGTCACTGTGTCCGTAGTGCAATATGGGCTGTTTGTTTGCCTGGAGGCGGTGGCAAGCCCGGCCGCACGCCCCCTGAAATACCGATGTGATCCTCAATATTAAATTTAATAAGGGTGAGAATGGGATTACTCTTTTGCAGTCTCATTATGTGGAAAAGGTTTTGAACCGTTTTGGTTATATGGATTGCAAACCTTCTCCAACACCCTATGATCCTAGCCTAATACTTCAAAAGAATAAAAGGCTAGGAAAGGATCATTTGAGATATTCCCAAATTATTGGATCTTTGGTGTACTTAGCTAGCGCAACCCGCCTTGATATCTCATTTGCTGTAAGCAAGTTGAGTAGATTTTTCTCTAATCCAGGAATTGATCATTGGCGTGGTATTGATCGAGTAATGCGCTATCTAAAATGCACAATGAGTTATGCAATTCACTATTTAGGGTACCCAGGAGTACTCGAAGGATATAGTGATTCAAATTGGATTACAGAAGCTGATGAGCTTAAAGCCACTAGTGGATACATATTCACTTTGGGTGGTGGTGCTGTCTCTTGGAGGTCTTGTAAGCAGACAATACTTACAAAGTTCACAATGGAGGCAGAGCTTACAGCTCTGGATACAGCCTCTACTGAGGTTGAATGGTTAAGAGAGATATTGATGAACTTGCCTATGGTTGAGAAACCAATTCCTGCTATTCTCATAAACTGTGATAATCAAACGGTGATCACAAAGGTGAAGAATAGTCAGGACAACGGAAAGAAGTCCAGCAAACATATAAAGCGTAGACTGAAGTCTGTCAGGAAATTAAGGAGCTCCGGAGTAATAGCTGTGGACTACATCCAGACAGCTAAGAACCTAGCAGATCCCTTTACAAAGGGACTATCATGCACCGTGATTGATAATGCATCGAAGGAGATGGGATTGAGACCCATGTGAGTTAACCTCAGTAGTAACCCAACCTATGTGATCAGAGATCCCGTGAATTAGGACCTGAGAAGAACAAGTTGTTGGTTAATGGGAGAGTACAATTGGAGATGCAGTACTCTCATCTCTGTAAGGCAGGTTGACTTTGTCTTAATGTGTTCTGAGACTTTATAGCGAGATACTGTCCTACAGAGTATCCCTGTAAGAACACACCTATGTGAGCCCAACTGTTAGTCATAGTTTATAAGAATTGGGTATTCTTTAATAAGCTCATGAAGTGAGTTAGGAGTATGACTCATACGCTCCACTCGCGAGGTTGGCTATGGCAGCCTAGTATCAGTCAAGACTTCAAGTGAAGCCTATTCGCACCAAACTGCCAATTCAAGGCCTAGTCTATTGTGCAGTTGTGGATGGGCCAATCTTGTTGTTCTAGGTGGATGTTCAACCTTAACCGGTCTCCACTGAATAGCTGGTATATTAACAGTACTGTGGTACAGGGAGTATGACTCGCGTGCCCTTGGGATGTGGTGGGGGATTGTTAGATGTTTTGGGCATGGGCCAAATAATTCCAAATAAATCCCAAAGGCCCACTCACACAAGCATGTATATATGGAAAGGTGAGGGACTTTAGTCCCACCTTGCTACTTCAAGAGGAGTGAGGCCAACTTAAATAGTTGAGCTCTATCTTGTCAGAGCTATTGGAGAGAGGAAAAGAAAGAACCACACGCACGCGCTCGCTCGCCTCGCCTCGCCGGGCCGAGCCGGGCGGGGCGGGGCTAATGGGTGCGCACGCATGACATGCGCGTGAATGGTCCGCCGATTTCCTGCTCCGACCCTTGCGGGTGAGCGGCCTCCTTTTGCCACTCCGAATTTTTGCATGCATGGAGAAAATTGCGTTGGCCTATTTGGTAAGCAATTATTCTCGTATTATGGTAAGTGCACCAACGGCATGTCAATTACTGTAATACTATGATTGAGCGGCTAATTACTTTCCTATTTGCTGCAACGCATGTATAAATATGGGGCGAGACATCATCCTCAGCACCAAGAGATTCATCTCTTCCTCGCATAGTGTTGCGCTACCGCTGTCTTTCCCATCCCGTTGCCGATGTGCCATCGGTGTCGGGAGAGCAGGCTCCGAAGCTTACATCTCCTCGCGTCCCTACACGGGGTAGGGGGCGTATCAGGTTTTTGGGAAGCGCCATCGCGACTGCTCGCTGGACATCTTCTTCCCTCTACGCCGCTGATCCGGATCTTAGTCGACGGTCTGCTACGTCTTCCTTCGCCGGCAATCCCACTGTAAGAATGTTGATTCTCTCTTCGTTGTTCGTTCTCGCATTCTCTCTATTGCTAGTATCAAATCACATACCTATGGTACATGCGGTTGGTCATTTCCTCATTGTCGGAATTAATTTATACATCGCTAAATTGCTCTTATTTCCAATAATCCAAAAACTGATAGGCATTTAGTGATGACTAAGGGATATACTGATGCGATGAAACCGGAGAAGTTCACTGGTGTGAATTTTAAAAGATGGCTAACAAGGGCCCAGTTGTGGCTCACGGCTATGGGCGTGTTTTGGGTCATGGGTAATCCTCTCGCACTACCTCTTGCGTCTGAGAAAGAGGTGCAGGAGTTTACTACGGCTATGACGATTTTTGTCGAATGCGTTCTTAGCGTGCTCTCTGACTAGCTGTGTGATGTTTATATGAACATCGAAAGTGCTGCTGAACTGTGGGATGCACTTGAACACAAGTTCGGTGCTGCAGACGTGGGCACGAGTTGTATGTGATGGAGAAGTACCACGACTTTAAAATGGTTGAAAACCGTTCAGTCGTGGAACAGGATCATGAGTTCCAACTTATTGTGAGGGAACTTGAATAACTCGGACACGTCTTGCCTGACAAGTTTGTGGCTGGTGGTATGATTGCCAAGTTGCCTTCGTTATAGAGAAACTTTGCCACAGCTCTGAAACATAAAAGACAAAAAATCTCAGTCGAGGATCTGTTGGCTGGTCTTGATGTTGAAGAGAAGGCTTGGGCAAAGGATGCTCCACCAAAATCCCCAGAACAGTCCAGTACCAATGTGATGCAGCATGCTAGCAAGAACAAGCAAAAGCCTATTCAAACTACTCAGTTCAAGAATAAGAAGATGAATATGGATGAAGTTGTGTGCTTTGTTTACGGTGAGAATGGACACTTCGCCAAGAAGTGCAAGAACCACAAGGGCATGAGAATCAACAGGGGTAGAAGTCTGCTAACGTGACTATTGGTGATCCTAGTAGATCTGGATATGGTAATTATTTACCTAGTGTATTTTTTATATGTCAATCTAATGATTGGTTGATCTATACAGGAGCCAATATTCATGTTTGTACTGATATCTCTATGTTTTCATCTTACCAGGTCGCATGAGGTTCAACTGTCATGATGGGGAATGGCTCGCATGCTTCTGTTCTTGATGTTGGTTTGGTCAATCTGAAGTTCACTTCGGGAAAGATCGTGTGGCTCAAGAACGTGCAGCATGCTCCCTCAATAAAGAAGAATCTCATTAGTGGATCCCTCTTGTGTCGAGATGGATTCAAGCTGGTATTTCAGTCTAATAAAGTAGTCGTCTTGAGGTACGGCCAATTCATTGGCAAAGGCTATGAGAGCGGAGGTTTGTTTCGCTTTTCACTCTCTGATTTCTGTAATAAAGTTGTGAACCATGTGTGTGATTCGAACAATTCGATGGCTGATATATAGCATTCACGTTTGTGTCACATTAATTTTGGTTGTATGTTGCGTCTATCCAGTATGAATTTAATTCTAAATTTTTCTACTGTCAAAGGCTCTAAATGTCAAGCATGTGCGCAAGCAAAGCAACCTCGTAAGCCTCACAAGGCTGTAGATGAGAGATGCACGACATTATTGGACCTCATACATTCAGTTATTTGTGAAATGAATGGTGTGTTGACAAAAGGAGGGAAAAGATACTTTATGACTTTAATTGATGATGCAAATAAATATTGTTATGTGTTTCTTCTAAAAACTAAAGATGAGGCGTTTGAATATTTTAAGACTTATAAAGCTAAGGTAGAAAACAAATTAGAAAAGAAAATCAAGCGTGTTAGGTCTGATCATGGTGGAGAGTATTTTTCCAATGAGTTCGATCTCTTCTGTGCAGAGAATGGAATAATTCATGAACGGACACCACCATATTCGCCCCAATCTAATGGGGTTGCCGAAAGAAAGAACCGGACGTTAATGGACTTGGTGAATGCCATGTTAGGAACATCCGGTATGGCTAAAGCATGGTGGGGGGAGGCTTTCTTAACAGCTTGTCATGTTCTAAATAGAGTTCCAACTAAAAACAGTGAAGTTACTCCATATGAAGGATGGAAAGGAAGGAAACCATCACTCCATTACTTGCGTACATGGGGCTGTTTGGCCATGGTTAGCGTACCCATTAATAAGAAACGCAAGCTCGGACCAAAGATCGTTGATTGTATCTTTTTGGGTTATGCGTATCACAGCACGGCTTATAAGTTCTTAGTGATAAAATCTGAAGCGCCTGATGTTTTAGTTGATTCACTTTTGGAGTCACGGGATGTTACTTTCTTTGAGAATATTTTCCCGATGAAAGTTGCTTATTCTTTACCGAGTTCGTCTAGTGAAATTATTCCTGAGCCTACACCCTCGATAGAGCCAATTATAGACCCACCTGGTATTGAAGAGGATGATAATGTTGTAGCTCCTAGAAGGAGTAAGAGACAAAGGGTTGAAAAATCCTTTGGTGATGACTTCATTGTGTATCTCATAGATGATACTCCCATGACCATTGCAGAGGCATATGCATCACCAAATGTAGATTATTAGAAGGATGTAGTCCGTAGTGAGATGGACTCCATCACTGCAAATGGCACTTGGGAAGTAGTAGATAAACCAGTGTGTTGCAGACCAATTGGCTGTAAATGGGTATTTAAGAAGAAGCTTAGGCCTGATGGTACTATTAAAAAGTACAAAGCTAGGCTTGTTGCTAAAGGTTTTACACAAAAAGAAGATGAGGATTTCTTTGATACCTACTCACCTGTTGCCAAATTAACTACAATCCGAGTGTTATTGTCCTTGGCTGCTTCCCATAAGCTTCTTGTCCATCAGATGGACGTGAAGACGGCTTTCCTTAATGGAGAGTTAGAGGAAGAAATTTATATGAATCAGCCTGATGGATTTATAGCACAAGGACAAGAGGGCAAGGTGTGTAGGTTTCTTAAATCCTTGTACGGCCTAAAGCAGGCACCTAAGCAGTGGCATGAGAAGTTCAAAAAGACTTTGACCTCTGCTGGGTTTGCAATAAATGAAGCCGAGACTTGTGTGTATTACCGTTATGGTGGGGGCAAAGGAGTAATCCTGTGTTTGTATGTTGATGACATACTAATTTTTGGGACAAGTATCGAAGAGATTAATGATGTAAAATCATTCTTATCCCAAAATTTTGACATGAAATGGCAGGTCAATTACTATAATACTGTGATTGAGCAGCTAATTACTTTCCTATTTGCTATGACGTGTGTATAAATATGGGACGAGACATCATCCTCAGCACCGAGAGATTCATCTCTTCCTCGCCACAATGCTGCGCTACCGCCGTCTTCCCCATCCCGTCGCCGACGTGCCATCGGTGTCGGGAGAGCAAGCTCCAAAGCCTACGTCTCCTCGCGTCCCTGCACGGGGTAGGGGGCGTATCAGGTTTTTGGGAAGCGCCATCGCGACTGCTCGCTGGACGTCTTCTTCCCTCTACGCCGCTGATCCGGATCTTAGTTGACGGTCTGCTACATCTTCCTTCGCCGGCAATCCCACTGGAAGAATGTCGATTCTCTCTCCGTTGTTCGTTCTCGCATTCTCTCTGTTGCTAGTATCAAATCACATACCTGTGGTACATGCGGTTGGTCTTTTTCTCATTGTCGGAATTAATTTATACATCGCTAAATTGCTCTTATTTCCAACAGAGGCCACGAGCCAAAAGCCAAAGGTCAGAGCAACGGAGTTGTCGTCTGTTGATGCCTCGAGCTGGAGTCCTTAACAGCGGCGGCCTTCCCGGTTGACTGCTCCGGTTGCTTCTTACTCTTCCAGTTTCAACAGCTACTGCTGAGCGCACCTTTTTTATCTTGAAGATCACTAAGACAAGATTACGAAATAAGATGGAAGACAAATTTCTTGCCAATAGCTTGGTAGTACACATAGAAGGCGAGATCACAAGAGACTACAGATATGAAGATATATACTGATTTCATGAATTTGAAGAAAAGAAAAGTGGACTTTAACAAGTGCTAGTTCTATGGGTTACTTGTATTTGGTACATATATACTAATATGATACTGTAATAAGTATCCATGGACAACAGAGCACGTCACTTGTATTTTTGTTAATTGTAACCTAATTATAGTATTATAGAACTAAAACTTATTTCTATGGAACTTGTGTACATGTTTGTCTTTGGTCCGGATTTGACAAATGCCCCCCCCTCCCCCTTGTATTTGGCTTCATGCTCCGCTGCCATAGTAGGGTGTGAACTAGGATATAGAAAGATAATCATGAAGCAAGGTTCACTAGATGGAGTCTCATAGTGGCAAGGTTGATAATTACCATGTCCACCTCATCTAAATGCAGGCAATGAACCTGACGGCTGGTCATCCTTTGTTTAGTGTTTCGAACGTTCGACCTAGATTTCGTATAGTAACACTAAAATATACATATTTATATATGTACAGGTCAAATATGCTAGAAATTTACACATATTTATGTATGGAAAAAATAAGTATTCTACTAAATATTATTTTTTTAGAAAACCAAATACCTTTTAGGAATGTCAACGGGGCGGGTCTGGACCCGAATTTCGTAGGTTTTCAGGTTCAAGGACCAAAAACAGGACTGGTCAAGGTCGGGTTTTCACTCTCACCTGCAAGTGTCGGTTGGGGACCTGTAGTGTGAGGAGCCCACTACCAAGTCCCACTATAGCCGGCCCAACTAACCTAAAACCCTAACTATATATGTACCAAAAGTCCAAAATCAGTCGACTTCGACTCCCATCTCCTCTTCCCACTCCCCACTGTAATTGCACCTCCGCATGGGCGCACCACACCACCATGCAAGCATAGCACCGCACCACGCCACCGCCAGTCCGCTGTGCCCCCCGTGTCCACCGGTATTTCGGATGCCCTGACGAGAACAAGCGGACGCGGCTTGCCGGACGCTTGGGTCCTCCGCCGGTCTGCTCCCTAACGGGGATGCGCGAATGCGTCAGCGCAAGGCGCCACCACACACTGCGGCCTTTTGCCCGTGGCCATGACTCCCTATGGATTCGACTCCATTGTGTGCCAGTGTTGATGAAACCCGGGTCGTTTCCCGTCCCCGTCGGGTTCAGGGGCGAGGGCATGGGCAGCTTCTCACCAGAATTGGCTTTTGGGGGGCGGGACGGGTTTGCTTGTCAGGTTTTGGGGCGGGTCCTCAAATGCTCCACCCGACCCATTGCTATCCTTAATCTTAGCAAGGCTATGTCAAAAACATTGTAGCAGTGCTATAATCACTATTTACAATACTAACGTGATTAAATAGCTAAGTGGCCATTTAATTCACTCTTTAGTCAATAGAAGGATTATAACTACCATATTTGGCACCTGACTAATTAACGTCGTAAGTATATGTTGCATATATTACTGCTTTTGCCGCTATGTGCACTATTTCAAGCATTAGCAGCGCTACACGCTTTTGTCGTCACATAATTTTGCAATCCTAAATGTGCAGCCAGCCGACCTACCAAGAAATGAGACATGTCAAAATGTTCATTGGTCCAAATCTAGTCTTATCTATATATGGTGTATAAGTGTGTTCATAAAACTTAGCATCTACAGTTCTCCCCTCTTTATCCTCCAAGGTCTTCCTCTGAGTTATGAACCTTTTGCAGCGCCACGGTAATGATGTGCGTCTAGGCAATGATGATGGTAGTGAACTATGAATGACGATTATGAGGGGCCGAGAGTGATTGCAAGAGTTGGCTGCCGGTTGCGGCTCCTTGTGTTGACCGTGGACACAAAGGTTGCACCTGTCGCCATCCCCATCACCTATGTACAACAACTGCTCTCCCGACTGTAGTACAAGTAGTCTAGTACTGGTACAAAGAGAGAATGTGACAGCTGGCAATGGATACAGATGCAAGTCAATGAAGACCAAGCAATAATAATCATGATTTTTTATGAGAAAATGCTAAATAGCTTAGCTGCTCTATACCGGCCACTATAGCTCGCTTAGCATATTTGAGAAGGCTTCACTAAATGTATTAGCCCTCTATTTGCAACACTGAATCACATTTAAGTTGATCATGCTTAGATCATTTAGATGATTTTTTTATTGGTTAGGATCTAAACAACAGACAATCTCTGTTTACCGTTTATAACATTTCAACAGACTAAACAGGTGTTTACGCAAATAGTGTGGGTGCCTGCTTGATGGGGGCAAACAAGATCAGTACCGATATCCCCTACCTCAACTTCATCAATAGATGGATCCATGGCCTCACCTCAAGCAAATCTCCAGCACCTGTTTTCATTTTGTCTTAATTCTTGGCATTAGCAATACAAAAGAACAAACTATTGATTTTGTCCACATGTGACTAATATTTATTTTGAACACTATGTGCATATGTGTCTTGCCTTGCATGTTTTTGGTTTAATGACTTATTATACCATCCGAATTAAGTATATGTCTATTTTCTTATCATTTTTTTGTTCTGGTCAGGTTTTTCATTCGGTGACTAATACCTCGTGTTTCTTTTTCTAGCTCTACCAATCCAATCATTGTTCCCTTATCTATACTTCATGGTACGCTTCTTCTCGGCCCCCAACCTTTACCTTATTTATTAATGTGTAGAATACTTGCGCATAATTGTTTTTAGAAAAGAGTACAATGGAATGAAATATTCAACTTTGTTGGAATCAAACAGATCAGGGACTTGAAAGTTGCAAAAGAAGAGCAAGACATTGGATTTTATGCTGGTTTTGTCGGTGAGCAATGTCGTTTTTTCATGATTTGGGGTTTCAAGGCTTTGTTTTGTAGAAATGTTTATATATACTCCACACAAAAGTCACATGTCACATGCATTTTCATCGAGTAACTAAGTAAACTGACAATATGTTATTATGGTTTATAATTTGTGTTGTTTACTGTCTTAGTAGTTATATTTTATTTCTTTGTCAGGGGCAACCTATTTCCTTGGAAGAACCGTAAGTGCTGTGCCATGGGGCATGTTTGCTGATAAGTATGAAAGGAAACCATGCATTGTGATTAGCATCCTCTCAGTGTATGGATCATGAAGCCAAATTGTGGGATAAACCTTAGCATTCAATTACAAAGACCATAGCAAATAATGCTTTCATTCCCTTTTTAGGATTGTTTTCAACACACTCTTTGGACTTAGCACAACTTACTGGATGGCAATTTGTCAAAAAAAAAAACTTACTGGATGGCAATTGTAACTAGGGGATTGCTTGGGTTGCTATGTGGTATATTGGGACCCATCAAGGTAACTGACTGGGATGATTACTAGATCCAATATGTACAAATTATAGGTTTTAGATTCTCATGGTTGCATCTGCATTTTCTAGGCCTATGCTTCAGTGACTTCTTTAAAATTTATTTAATAATTTTTTATTCTGTATGTTTATTTTTACATGTACCTTAATTCTAACATTATGTCTTGGGTTACATCATCACGAGCGATAGCTCTTGTTATTGGCCCATCTATTGGAGGCTTTCTTGCACAGGTGAAGATTATTATACTTGATAGCATGATAAGTTAAATTTGAAATGTCAGTGAGTGTGTTTCCCAATAAAAAGAATTGTCTGAGTGCCTTTATCATGTTTCCCTTAAATCTAAGCTGACATCTGATGTGCACAAAAGAGGATAGTTGTTCAGGTAACAAAAGTATATAAACTGAACTTGAGACTTTCATCACGATATTAGAAATAGCCCATATAAAGAACAAAGTTGGTGTAAATATATTCTTTGGTTATTTTACGCTTTTGCCAGAATGTTCACTATGACCAAGTCTTTAACAAGTGCAGTGAAGATTTGCATATTAGAATCTAAGAAGAAAATATTGCAAAGATAAATGTAATTAACGTTGTCTATCCTTTATCGTGTGTTAGCCTGCACAAAAGTACCCAAATTTTTTCTCCGAGGAGTCCATATTTGGGAGGTAAACTATTCTCATCCTATTTTAGTCATAAATCTATATGTTATTTTCAGACTGATAAACCTTTATTTGCATCCAACTTTCAGGTTTCCATACTTCCTTGCTTCGTCATATCAGTGCTAGCAGTAGGATCATGTATTGCTTGCATTTGGCTTCCGGTATGCTATATCATCTCTACTATGATTTTTGGAATCCAAATAGTTAGATACTCAAGAAAATAAATGAAATCTGTTTGGACCTATATTCCTCCATTCACTTTGTACAACTTTTCCGTAATTCGGTAAAAAAAACATTATTCTGAAACTTTTCTATGATTTTCAGAAAGTTCCTTCATTTTATCTCATTTTCTTAGGAAACACTGCACTTTCATGATGATGACAAAGTAGAAGCTATTGAAGAACTAGAGTCAAAAGTTGGTGGTTCTAAATCAACAGAGAATCTGCTAAAGAACTGGCCATTGATGTCGGCAATAATCCTCTTTTCTATCTTTTCTCTCCATGACACTGCTTATCTGGAGGTAATCTATATCAAATATTTCTGAACCTCAAGCTATCTTCTGAGTAACTCATTCTATTAAACGTCAATTCAAAATGATGTTTCCACTCTAGGCATTGAAATAACTGTTAATACTGCACATGTTGATGCTAATATCTTTGACAAAAAACATCTTTAGATATTTTCACTCTGGGCTGTGAGCAGCAGAAAATTTCAGGGCCTTAGCTTTACATCCCAGGATGTTGGTACTGTGTCGCCTTCTCAGGTATGTGTAAATTTTTCCCAAGTGTTTAGATAATAATTATTGAATATGAGAAGCAAAATACTTTGTAACAGGAGTTAAATTAGCACATAATAACTTATATATACATCTTTACTGCTTCCATCCAATAGTGAAATGCTTTCAGTATAACTGACCTACTCTTCTAAATCATCTAATGCAACTGATATTGGCCATGGGATCATAATCTAGTTACAGTAAAATGTTTACACATGTAGCTCTAACATTGGTGCTGTCAGATTATTTACATGGCAAAAATTTATTTGATCTTTATAGGACTTAGTGTACTGGTATATCAACTTACTATTTATCCCTTCCTTTCAAAGCATTTTGGACCAATCAAGACATTTCGGCGTAGAGTGGTATGTGAGAAATATATCTTTATTGGGGTTTGCTTGCAGGATAAAGAATCTTAATAGAATGTGTGTAGTAATGGAGGACAAACTCAACAGAAACTGTATGGGATTTCCCCAGTCCATTTTAAAGAGATGGCATATTCTTGTCTTTGTTAGATAACTTCCTTAATCTGATTTATCTTCTCTAGTACCAAATTCAAATACATGTTGTTGACGCTAGGTCCTAGCGTCGTCGAGGCGAGCAGCTCCTGCTCGACCCTCCACTCGACCCCCTCTCTGAACCAAAGAAGAAGACGAGCTTGAGCTCGAGAACACATGCACACACAGCACCCGCTCTGGTTCAGCGTTGGCTGAACTAAAACTCTGCAATGTGGTGGCAAGAGCTGTCTTTTCCATTGCATTGCATTGCATAGCAATTATATATAAGCCTCCACCTACTACCTGGTACAGCAAGGTATGTCTGTCTACAGCCTCAACTACTCCTAGTACTATGCTTACATCAGCCCAAGACATGGCTGATGGAGCTACTACTGTCGCAAGGCCTAATGCCATGCTGCTACAGGGCCAAAGACATGGCCGGCCATGACCAGCTGACCTCTGCTGTCCTTGACCATGCTGGAAAAGATGATGGGATGGCAGCAGATTATGTCTAACAATCTTCCCCTAATCCTGCTGCTAGGCCTTGACCTCAACCATGCCGATCATCCCCCTCAGCTCTAGGAACCAAAGACGTCCGAGCGACTTGGTGAGAATGTCAGTGAGCTATCGTCCGGTGTCGACGAACTCGATGACGAGATGCCCTCCATCGACGCAATCACAAAGAAAGTGAAACTTCACATCAATGTGTTTGCTTCTGTCGTGGAGAACAGGATTCTTTGCCAGCGTGATTGCTGGCTGGTTGTCCACCTTGAGCGTCGGCGGCTGAACTTGAACTCCGGTGAGCTCCGTCAGCAGCCCACGCAGCCAGACCACCTGGCACGCCGCCGTGGCCACAGCTACATACTCTGCCTCACAGGTGGACAGAGCCACCATCTTCTGCTTTACTGACCACCAAGCAATCGGCACTCCGCTGAGAAAGACAAGCACGCCAGAGGTGTTTGGGCGCCCGTCCACATCGCCCGCCATGTCCGCGTCGCTGAAAGCCGTGAGTCCCGGAGCGCCCTCCTTGGTCTCGGGTGGCGCTTTACTGAACACCTTCAGCTGAAGCCCGACGCGCTTGGGGGAGACGATTCCCCACTCCGCCATGCCCTGGACATAGAGCAACAAGCGCTTAACCGCCGTCCAGTGGTCCTCCCACGGATCCCCCATGAACCTGCTCACATAGCTCACCGCAAACGCGATCTCTGGCCGTGTGTGAGTCAGCCAGCACAGCCCGCCGACGATACTCCTGTAGTGTGGCATCCACCTTCACCGTGGTGCTCTCCTTCAAGAGCTTGATGCGCTCCTCCATTGGCGTGGCCACAGCCTTGCAGCCCCCCTTGCCCGCCCGCTCAAGCAGCTTCTACGTGTAAGCGTGCTACCCAAGTCTGATGGCGTCCTCCCCCTGCTTTACCTCGATCCCGAGGTAGTAGGACAGGGCACCCAGATCACTCATCTGGAACCGCGCGGCCATCTCTTCCTTTAAGTGTGTGATGTCTTGAGCCCGCGCGCTGGTGATGATAAGGTCATCGATGTACACCTCGACGATGAGATTCTCCTTCCCCCGTCGGTGGGTGTACAGTGCATGCTCCGTGGCACATCTCCCAAATCCGAGCTTGGCGTTCCATGCCCGTGGTGCCTGGCACAGGCCATAGAGGGCCTTGCACAGCTGCAGCACTTTCTTCTCTGCGCCCTTGATGATGAACCCTGGCGCCTGCTTGCATACACCGTCTCGGCCAGGTCCCCATTGAGAAAGGCTGACTTGACATCGAGGTAGTGAACCTGCCATTCCTTGGCAGCGACGATAGCGAGCAGGATTCGCACTGACTCCACGTGCACGACGGGGGCAAAGGCCTCCTCGAAGTCGATCCCTTTGCGCTGCATGAACCCTCGAGCGACCAGGCGCGCCTTGTGCTTCACCACGGCCCAGCGCTCATCCCGCTTCACCTTGAAGACCCACTTGAGTACGATCGGCCCAGCAGCCCGCCAGCGGGTCGACCAAGTCCCAAGTCTTGTTATCCTCGATGGCCTTCATCTCCTTCAGCATCGCCTTCCGTCACGCCGCATTGCGCTCCACAATAGTGAACGTGGTCGGCTCCTCCACACTCATCAGAAGCAGAGTGTGGTCATCGTACGCATCCACAAACTCTGAGACATCAGTCCATGGGGTCGCGTACTCAATGGATCCCACCGCCGCTGTTCCCCGAGGTAGGGTCGTTCGCTGTGGAGAAGTTCCATCAGTCGAGGCCCCTAGAATAGGGGTCGAGACTCCTTGCGCAGTTGAGGCCCCCGAGCCTAGGTCAAGGCCTCTTGTCGCACGGTCGAGGCCACTCATCCCTCACTCAGGGCCTCCCGGCCCGCGGTCGAGGCCCCTCGTCGAGAAGGGGTCGAGCGACTCGGAGTGCGGTCGAGGGTGGAGGTCTCTACTCCAGGTGGACTGGGTGGCTCATCCACCTTGACCGCCCTAGACTCCTCTGCTTCCCCTACCACCAGCTCCACTGCTTTAGCTTCCCCGGTCCCCAGTGCCTCCACAGTCTTGTCGTGGCCATAGATAACAATCTGCTCCACGACAAATGAGTCGCAGAGCCCGCTGCCATCCTGCTCTTCCCCTACTTCTGACCTATCCCAGATCCATGACGTAGCCTTATCGAAGACCACATCCCAGGACACCACCACCTTGCCGCCGACTGGGTCGTATAGCCGATAGGCTTTGGACCCCTCCTCGTAGCCGAGGAACACCATGTGCGCGCTCCTGTCCTCCAGCTTGCCGAGGTCCGGCTTGGTGGCCTTCACGTGGCTCATGCAGCTGAACGTGCACAAGTACGAGACATTGGGCTTGCGCCTATGCCATGCCTCGTACGGTGTCATCCCCTTTAGGGCCTTGGTTGGTGACCGGTTGAGGATGTGAACGGCGGTGGTGACCGCCTCTCCCCAGAATGCCATCGGCATCCCGTTGGCCTTCATCATCGACCTCGCCATGTCGACGATGGTCTGGTTCTGGCGCTCCACAACGTCGTTCTGTTGTGGCGTGTAGGGCACCATGAGGTGGCGACCTACCCCCTCCTCTGCGCATTACTTGGCGAATTCCACCGCCGTGAACTCACCACCGCGGTCGGTCCAAAGAACCCACAGCCGTTTGCCGCACTCCGCCTCCGCGCGTGCCTTGAAGCGCTTAACGGCGTCCACCGCCTCGCCCTTGCTCATCAGAAGCTGCAGCCACATGTCGCCGGCGTGATCAGCCCGCAAAGGTCCCCGTGGACCAGATCGAGTGAATCTGCCGCATGGTCTTCGTCGCCTTTGGGAATGGCAACTACCTCTGCTTCCTCGCCAGGCCGCTGTTGCAAAGCACCCCAGCATGCTCGATCCATGGCAGCCCAGTCACCATCTTCCCAAGCTGGCCCAGAGCGTCGAAGTTCGGATGGCCAAACCAGCCGTGCCATAGCCACGGCTCCTTCGTGCACGCCGCCGTGAGCCACACCAGCAGCACGTCATCGTGGATCAACACCTTTGCCCCACGCTCGTTGAGCTGCCCCATGCTGACAATGCTCGCGCGGAGTTGCGGGATGAAGTACACGTCCGTCAACATGCGCTGCTCCCTTTTCAGGCATCGAAAGACCACAGTGCCTTGGCCACGGTTGTCCACCCACGAGCCATCTCCGAACTTGATTGTGCCGGTCTTGTTCATGTCAAGGTCGGTGAAGGCGGCGCGGTAGCCAGTTATATGTTTGCTCACGTCAGAGTTGAGGTACCACCGCTACTCCTTCTCGTCGCCGCCTGCGCCCGTGGCTCACCAAGTTCGACGGCTTGTGGCGCGGTCCTCTGCTCCGCCTCCACCTTCCCTGCCTCGCCATCCTGCAGTGCGCAGAACTCACCCATCAAGAGCGCATGTTCGCCATCGCTGTCATCCTTAGCCAGGTGCGCCTCCTCCTTCTTCTCCGGCTTCCTATTCAGGCACTCCTTTGCCCAGTGCCCGACCTCGCCACACTTGCGACAAGCATTGGGTTCGGTGAACTTCTTCCCCTTCTTCTTGTCCGCTGGTGCCTTGCCTTGCTTCTTGCCTCCGTTGCCGCCGCGGTCACCACCGCCGCGGCTGAAGCCTTCCCGAACCGGTGCTTCTCCTTCATCCGCGTCGTCCACTCCTCCTCCGTTAGAAGCAGCTTGGGCTTCTCCTTCTCCGGTGGTGCCAATCCGCGGCCCTCCACCGCCCGCAGCCACCCCGCCACATCCTCGAGCGTCAGCGTGGACAAGTTCAGCATCGTCTCATGGACAGGGCAAGCTGGGCGTACTTGGGAGGCACTACACACAGGAGCTTGCTGACGAGGTCCTCGTCCTCCAGCGGCTTACCGAAGGTGGCTAGCTGGCTCGCCAGCGACTCAAGACGCAGCGCGATGTCCTCCACCAACTCACCGGACTTGAACTAGATGTCGTTGAACTCCTGGCGCACCTTGCCCCGCTTGGCTCGATCGGAGCCGATGCAGAACAACTCCAGCATCTCCCACGCCTCCTTCGCCATCTTTTTCTGGCCAAGCGCCTCATGGAACTCACCCGGGGTGGAAACCATGAGCGCCTCCATGACGCCCACCTCCGCATCCTCACCGGCGTTGCCAGTCTCCACGGCCACCCACCACTTCCACACGCAGAGCTTCCACTTCATCTGGACAGCCCACTCCCGTAGTTGGTGCGGGTGAGCATCGGCGGAATTGCTCCCGCCGAACTCCCTCACCACGTGCACCTCCGTCACCTGCGGAGCTGGCTGCAGAACAAGCTCTGTGTTCCCTGCCTCTGTCCCTGCGCCCGGCAGACCAGCACCAGAGTCCAACATCGCCAGCGGTGAAGCCTAACGATGCTGTACGGCTCTAATACCACGTGTTGACGCTAGGTCCTAGAGTCGTTGAGGTGAGCAGCTCCTGCTCGACCCTCCCCTCGACCCCCTCTCTGAACCAAAGAAGAAGACAAGCTTGAGTTCGAGAACATCGCACACATAGCACCCGCTCTGGTTCAGCGTTGGCTGAACTGAAACTCTAAAATGTGGTGGCAAGAGCTGTCTTTTTCATTGCATTGCATAGCAGTTATATACAAAGCCTCCACCTACTCCTGATACAGTAAGGTATGGTTGTCTACAGCCCTCAACTACTCCTAGTACTATGATTACATCAGTCCAAGACATGACTGATGAAGCTGCTACTGTTGCAAGGCCCAATGTCATGCTGCTACAGGGCCAAAGACATGACCGGCCATGACCAGCTGACCTCTCCTGTCCTTGACCATGCTGGAAAAGATGATGGGATGATAGTAGATTATGTCTAACACATGTTTTGTTTGCAGATCTTGTCCATAATTCTCCTCACAACGTATCCATTCATGTCCAATCTACATGGCCCGGAGCTCAAAATACTTATTATCATGGCTTCAGTTCTGAAGAACGTGTTTGCTGTGAGTCAAAGTTTCAGCCATCCATTTTGTTTGCATTGGCAACTAGCATTTGAAAGGCATTACTGGTGTAAAAAATAAGTATTCCCAAATTCGATTTTAGCAGATCTTCTAATAATATATTACTAGTTTAGTCATTTGAAAAGGATACTTTGTCACAAACAAATGCTAATGTTTTTTTTTGCATTCGCGTGCAACATTTTGCAAAATACTGCAGTGGTACATATCGATCCTATCTGGCAGGTTTATTTGTCTCAATACATTTTCTTTATCCTTTTTCTAGATTCTTACTTCTTATTACATGTTCAGACACAAAAGCAGAGAGGTACTGCTAATGGTATCTCTGTTACTATGATGTCAACGTTCAAAGCTGTAGCTCCAGCAGTAGCGGGAATTATGTAAATATTCTTCATCTCTTATATGGCTAGAAAGCTACTACTATATATGCTTGTCAAAAGCAATAAGATCAACGTTTAAATTTGCTGAACTTCTTTTCTTGACTTTTCAGATTTTCATGGGCTCAGAAGCACGTAAGTGGGCTATTTTTACCTGGTAAATGGGACATACATGGCTCCTCCAATCTTGCCATTTTTATCTTAGGATTTCAGAAAGGTAAATTTAATAACTGAGTGTGTATATTTGTTTCATTTACACAAAATGCAGGTAACCAGATCCTGTTCCTGACGATAAACATAGTGTCAGTGATTGGGCTAGTGCTGACATTCAAGCCATTTCTCTCCCTGCCGAATCTTATGAGGCATTAATAACTCTGGGTATATGAAGTTCGTTACCTATGAATTACATCTGGAGTGCACTGTCAGATAACACACAGGAAATATAGTGATCATTGATGAACATCATGTGAGATTTTAGTAGAATGTCTAGATAGACTAAATCTGTGACAGTTATTTGATAAGGTGATAATTCTATGACAGTATTAAGTGATCATCATGGTCTGACGAACGTAATTGTCATGCATCGGTTTACCTCCATTTGCTAGGTCTATGATAGTCTTGTGATAAAACGATCAGCTACCATGCATGTTTGATCGACGCACCAGCTTGGTTTGTTGTTTGTACAAAAAAAAAAAAACAAACCCTTGCCTTATGATCAACTACAGTCAGGTTTTGAACTGCAAGAGTTCATATATTGCAATGGTCCAAATATTTTGTCATATGTTCAATTAAGTAATCAAATGTAAAGGCTTCTCTAAATTTTGTGTTGTGTTTACACCGACCGACTAGATGCTCCACCTCTGTCTATCTATATCTTAGGGTAAAATACACCAGTGGTCCCTAAACTTAGAAGATGTTGTCATCTAGGTCCCGAATTTCTTTTTTTTTAATTTCTAGCTAGGTCCCTAAACTTGTCCAAACGAGTTTTGACATGCTGTATATACAGTTTGTTAGAAAGATGGTGAAGAAGGGGGAATATGGAAGTGAGTAGTATGCTGGATTTGTCTTTTGTGTGTCCTCAACAAAATCAGTAGGGAGAGGTTTTGTTTTATCACTTGTCGTCAGATTAGCACTACGTAGTACGTACATGACATGTCTACACACCACCAGGTCTGAGGCATTGGCGCCCAATATCGCAGACCCTTCCTGCATGAAGGAACCCCAATTCCGCCCAAACAGGAATTAAAATTGGTTGTTTCCTACAATTCCAGCTATCAACTAATTGGTATTCCAGCCCATTTCCAATGCCCCTTAGCTTTGGTATTCCATTCTAGGCCAATTCGATTCCTCATCCTGAATATCTACAACGAAACAGAGCCTAACAGTTTTTTCAGAAAAGTTCATAATTATTTGGCAAAAAAATTCTAGAAAATGAGTTTCCGTACTTGAGCCATATCATAAACAAAAAAAAAGAAGGAAAGAAGGAAAATAATGAACACGAGTATAGCTTGGAAGTGACTAAGCGTGTGTGGTGAGTGGAAGGCACCTGGTTTTCTTGCCACTTCCTGTATAAGTAACTAAAATGATGAATGCTATTAGCAGCAATATGATTTGTGTTCGGCTGGCATGAAGGCTTTGGATCCTGCTGAGCTCCACAATTTTAAATTAAATTTTGTTTTCATGTAACTTGATATGAAAATTTTGAATTTATATGTGTCGCGGGATCCACTCATTTTCATGGATGGTTGGCACTAGAAATCTTTTTAGGGCGGTTGTTTCATGCCAGCCTCTCTTGACAATAGATATAGATATATTTTTATTAAGTCAATTGCTCCTGGAATTGGATTTACACAGGCGATTCAGAAGTTGTAGTGCAGACAAGCATTTCTAGATGTAGTTTATTATTTGAACCGCCCTGAAAAAGGGAGGCCATAGTAAACATCATCTGTTTAGTAGGTTGGGAGATGAAGAGTATACCTATGAATTTTCAATGGTTACCCCAAACTCACACTAAACGACTCGTAAACCTAAGAATTTGGATCCTACTGACCCTCTCAAATGGACAAATAGATATTTGGTCGACGTTTTACAAATTTAACCGCCGGAGTTGGAGGTTGAAACCACCGACGTCCAGCATGGATGTTTGATCGATATAAATAGTTACTTGTGCTTTCCAAATGCGCTGGTGGAAATGCAACAGCCAGCCTGTAGTCCCGTGCAGCTCTGGTCCCAGTCGAGGGAGCAAGGAGGCCGAAGAGGGGCCGACCGACCGTCCTGCTGCCCACCCCAAGGAAGAGGTTGGCCAGACTACCGCCGGTGGCCGCCATCCCCCGGCCTCGAACCACCGCCGCCGCCGCACGGCAGGGGGGAGGGAACAGCACGCGTGAAGCCCGCCCCGCCACCAAGGACTGTCCCGATGCGCCGGAATTGTGGATGGAGGCCTCCCCACCGCAACGACCCCGGCCGAAGCGCTCCGCCTCGAGGCCAAGGGTGCGGTGGGCGCGGGGCGCATCGGAGGCAGCCGGCGGACGGAGTAGGCCGCGCGCGCTCGAGGGTCCTTCCCTGCCGGGAACGAGCGGAGGTGGGGCCCATCATCGTTGCCGCTGCAAGCAGGGGGAGAAAGAGGAGAAAGCAGGCCGCCGGAACACCCCAGCCGAGGCGCCTCGCGCCTCCAGGCCAGGGCCGGCCCGGCCACCTCAAACCCACCGGAAGATCGGCATTGGAGGCATGGGGAGGTGGCCGAACGGCGAGCAGGAAGGGGGCGTTACTGGCGCCCGGTCGTCAACCCCACCCGAGGGAACCAGCTGCCGCCACCCGAACCCTAGGCCCGCCGTCGCCGGGAGCTCCAGGGGGTCGAGGAGGAGTCCGGGCGGCCGTCTTGCCGCCCTACCCTAGGGGGCAGAGCCGAAGCTGCCGCCGCTGCCTCCGGGCCCCCGACCATCGAAGCTCCGACCGCCGCCGTCGGGTAGCCGCCATGGCGCGGGAGGCCCTGCCGCCGCGAGGATGCGCTCGGGAGGGTGGTCCCGGAGCTGCCACCAAGGGCTCGGGGAAGCCAATGGGGGGGCCAGCCGGCCGCCGCCACCGGCCACAACCCTAGCTCCGCCCCGCTGCCGCCGAGGCGCAGCCCGCTGCGCCGCCCCGGTGGCCGAGATCTGCCTCGGGGGACAGATCTGGCCAAGAGAGTGCCAGATCCAACCAAGGCCGGGCAGGCAAGGCCCCAGCTAGCGGCGGCCGCTGGCGTTGCAGGAGGGGAAGGAGAGGGGGTAGGGAGGGAGAGGGGTCACGAGGAAGGTGCCCCCCTCCCCGCTGGCCGCCGCCGCCGGCGAGAAGAGCGGCAGCGGCGGCCCGGCCGGCGAGGAGGGAAGGGAGGCCTGTGGCGGCGCGGTCGGAGGCCCTCGGGTCGCCTCCTGGGGGAGACAACGCGAGGGAAGTGAGATCGCGTTTCCCTGGCCCCAAGTTTTCATGAATGATGTAAGCTGATATTGTCAAAAAAAAAAAGAATGATGTAAACTGATCACCCACCTGGAAAGACTGCACGATTTGCACAGCTAGGCGTGTATGCAACGGGCTCTCATGTCGACCGGGACTTCAAAGAATATATCCCGATCTCGGCGATCTGGGCCCTCTGTGCCCAAGAGCTGGAGTTCATTGCACTGCAGCGACGTTGCTGATATAAAGGCGCCATGTCGTGGCAACGACAGAAAGGTATCGGTCCCAGCCCAACCATTGTGCGCCCTTCCATCAGTAACACAATGCCAGTCTTCTGTCTGTTAAAATAAACCAATGTGCTGGTGAACTTTAAACATCAACCGTGCGAGTGCGATCAGCTTCTGCTTTGTTTGTGAATAATAAGACCAACTCCAACGGTTTTGTAAATGAACTTTGTATTTTTGTTTTTGTAAAAAAGTCTAAAAACGCCTATCCAACGGTTTGGTAAATGTTAAATAGGCTTTACATTTTTGTTAACTTGGCAAATTGGTGGGATGGATTGGCATATATGTCTCGTGTGAATCGCATTTGAGATTGCCGTATGTCCACGATTTTCCTCCCCCGCGTGCTTCCCCTGCCGCCACCGTTCTCTTCCCGCGAAACCGTCCAGGATGTGATCGATCTTCATCAACGCCGGTTGTGTGGGAGGTATGCCATGGATTCAGTCTTCCACTATGTGCATGTGGTTTCCATGGTGCCTAGGGTTTGTGTGTTGCTGCCGTATGTTTCCACCATTGCTTTTCCTCCTCCTCCGGTCCTTCCCACCAGCCTGCACACCAGCTTCCGATGGTCCGGAAGGAGACCATGGCCATGAGGCGGCTGCTCCCGCAGCAACAGGGCCTGGAGGCCAACACAAGTTAAGCTATGAATCAATGAACGGAGAGGAAGTCAGACATGGAAGATACATACGAGATACTAAGATAGATAGCATCTTCAATCGGTATATATGTTTAGCTTGCAAAGCTAGAACCGTTGATGAGAGCAATAATATATTAGGAGGAAGAGGAACTCAACTGGCTCGATCGGCAGCGACGAGACGCCGACGGTGAGGATTAATTAGGCAGTAGGCACGCAGCACCGCGACTGATGTCCTGAACTCCTGAATCGATGATGATGAGTAAGGCATGCCGACGATTGAGACAGTTTGCGCTTGGTGGAGAAGATGGGCACCTGAATCTGGACGGAGGCGGCGCAAATACATGCCGCGAGGAAACGCGCGCAAAGAAGAAAAGCGTGCGACCAGCGATGATGGCGCCAACGAGAAAAACTCAATTTTATCAAACCGTTGTTCATAAATTTTTTCCGCTCCTTATATTGATTCAAGAGTTGATAAGTCCGTGTTTTGTCAAACAAAAAATACAAAACCGTTAGAGTTGCTCTAATAATTTTTTTCCGCTCCTCATATTGACTCGGAAGAATGCTTTGCAAAAAAAATAATGTATAGTAGTAAGTAAATGCTAGAATAATTTAATTTGGGGGGTTTGGAATCAGATTTAACTGTTAGAAGTTTCTTTTAAACGAACAAAGCAGATTAGTTGCCGTTATATTAAAAAACAAGAATTATTCTTAAAAAGTAAGAATTGACCTGCCCATTTCACGTTTATTTGGACCGCAAGAGCGTCGGTCTGGCTATCAGCATCGACCGACCCGTCTGCTGTTAGTGTTGGATATACAGATAAGCAGCTGCCAAAGAAACGGAGAAAATCACAGGTCAAAAATTCAGCTTCAGTCTAGGTAAGCCGTCTGTGTCTGTCAGATTTCTTTCGCGGCAAAAGCATAGAATTAGGCGCAGCTGTGCGGTGGAATCAGCAAAGAACACTTTCAGCTTGAATCTGGTCATGATCATATTTTTTGGAAATTTGGACACAATGGTAAATTCTCTGTTAAATCCACTTACAAGGCCATGACTAAGAATGAAGCAGGCTCATACAATAAAATGATTTGGAAGGGCAAGATTCCTGCTAAGATTAAAGTTTTCTTATGACTTCTCATAAATAATGCTCTTTTGACTAAAGGCAATCTTCTAAAGAGACAGCGGTCAGGGTCTCCAACTTGTTATTTTTGTAATAAAAATGAGTCAACTGATCATTTGTTCTTCTAATGCTCTACTGCTAACGCAGTCTGGGCCATTGTTGCTTATGCTTTTGGGGCTACTAACATCCCATGCAGTATAAGTCAATGCTGGGATTGGTGTGATAAATGGATGCCACATGGATCCAAATTCCATACTACTGGCAACGCTGCAGTATGCTGGGCACTTTGAAAAACTTGGAATGTTGTAACTGATCCCGCAAACATTATGTGCTATGCTTGTTCGCTCATGGGTTATTGGGCAGGATTATACAGTGAAGATGACAAGGAGACCAATCGCTACAAACTTGGTGGTCAAGAAGAACAAGCAGGCGCACCCATAGCTGGAAGATGGCGCACATCAAGACCAAGACCAGGATGCATAGCTTTTAGTCAAGAACCGTTGAGAAGCCCCAGATAGTTGTTGGCGTGCTTGCCTTTTGATGGCCCATTCTTGAGTCGAGAACTTGTTATTTTTCATTTTCTAGGGGATCAACCCTTAATAACTGTTCTGTTCTTATGTTTTACTTTCCGCAAACTCTAAACAATGTATTTCCGTTAGAGATAATAGAAATGGAGAATCTGTCCTCGAATAAAAAAAAGAACAACTCATTGCGGAGGCAGGGCGGCCGCCCTTGATGGTCTCTCCCTATGGGTCGATCCGCCTATGGAACAACTGAACATGAGCACCTGTCGGCATTGTTTAATTAAAGCAGACAAGCAAAGTTTAGCTTATTATACAACTGCCCGTAGCACCGAGCAAGGTACTGACGAAGTACATCACAGACAGACAGATTTGACAGTGTTTATATATTGTATTTTCGTTATATCTTGTCCTCCTTCCATGTTACCCCTCATGGCTGGATGTGCTGTATTCGGACCTGGATTCAGTGCGACAGGTGATGTACGGTCACTTATATGTACGTACATATCCTCATTTTGGCCAAAGACCCGAACTTTATACTGTAATAAACACTTAGCTAGACATCCTACTTCCGCCTGATGCATACACAGACGCTACCATTGGCACAGCAAGTTTCCTCCGAACATGTGTTGAATTGTAGTAGTTGTCCCATAAAAGATTTAACTTTATAGTAAGCCTGTTATCAAAGTTTAGACCACTTTAGCTCACCCGTAGTTTTTAATTTTGGTTAAACTTTAAGCAACACTTTAGGTCTTATCTGAGTTTTTTTGGCTAATGATCTTGTTTGAGATCTAAAGAGCTAAGGTGGTCCTTATTACAGTCTCAGGAAATTTTATCAACACTAGGTAACGTGCCCGTGCGTTGCTACGGGACAATAAAACTTTTATAATAAAAACACATGGATCGCACGATAAGGTAACATTGCTGTGAAATTAAATATTAACGCTAAAGTAATATTTAATCTTAAAAACAAAGTTTATGAAATTAACACAATCACATAGTGCATGGCGTTGCAGGCTCTGTACCTTTACTTTATATATATATATAGATCTTTTTAGTCTTTCGTGACCTCAAATGCCCAAAATTCATGTGTTTTCCTAACATTAGATGGATAACAATGAGAGTAATTAATCAATTTTCCAATGCCTTTGAATTAGGCATCATCCATAGCCTGATCTTTCATACAACACATTTTTCATGAAATAAGAGAAGACTTAACAAACCAATAATATGAAAAATTTAGTAAAGAAAGACCCACATGGATCAGGAGAAATGTACTATCATATCTATTAGCCTGAATTACCCAATGACGTCGATATCCATTAGTTCAAAAGAGAACATAAATATCTTTCAAATCCTTCCTCATAACATGACATGTTTTCCTCTGCAATATCAGTATGATTTAAAAGTTAGAGAAGCTTGAACTGATGGAGGAAATTTGAAACCATCCCCTTGGTGAAACCTGAAGGCAATGGATAGTTGGATACTAATCTGAAGGCAATGGCATATATCAGGACCTCAAATGGGCAAGCAATTAACAAACTGAACATTTAAAAATTCAACAGGAAATGCTTTGACTGCAGAACTGAAAAAATGAAACTAAGTAGTTCTCTTTAATATGCTTAAACCAAAAGATTTTCACTTTTATTTTTTCCAGAATGCTGGGAAATATCCATTCTTTATAACCATAGTAGGAACTAAAAATCTCCAAGAATTCCTCTCATATCCAACTACAACAATAAGCAATTATAAGAGAGTTGTCTCGGTTACATAGCACATACCTTGGCATTGATCTGAAGGTTGGTGACGCAATCCCAGCACAGCACAAAGTCAATTTTAAGCAAGACATGCATATATTTGAATAACATGAACAACTCATATTGGACAACGATAAGCTCGATCGTAAATACACACTGTGGAACTATTTCCACCGAGTGTCAAGCAATAATAGTTCTAGTTGTTTGTTAGAAAATTAGACATAGCATTGGTAATAAAATACTATTTTCTTGTCTAGCCAGTACCAGGTGCTGGTTGAGACCGAGGAAAGGAGGTGGTGTGTGATGTCGAGGAAACAGCGTCGGTGCGTGGCCAGCTGGCCGCGCCTGTTTGACGAGATCCTCCGGCGGCGGCGGGTTGGCGAGGTCGTCCGGCAGCGGTGGGTTCGCGAGGTGGTCCGTTGTCTTCGTGGTTGCAGCGCTGGTTTGGCGATGCCGTCCGCCAGCAGTGGGTTGGCGAGGTGGTCCATCGGCTTCGCTGTTACAGGCGTCGCATCCGGCGGCGGCAGGTTGGTGACGTCGTCCGGCAATATCACGATCGCAGCGCCACTTTGGCGATGTCATCCGGCGGCAGCATGTTGGCGAGGTGGTCCGGCGGCGGCGGGTTGCGAGGTGGTCCGGCGGCTTCGCGGTAACAGGTGTCGCATCCGACGGCGGCGTATTGGCATCGCGTCTGGCGGCGGTGTGTTGGCGTGGTCGTCCAGCGGCTTCGCGGTCGCAAACGTCGCGTCCGGTGGTGAACGGATGCAAGTTGCAAGATTTTCGGGGGATAATGAGGATTTATTTTGCATGCCCCGGTTATATTAGTTGTGGCATTGCTTTTTTTGGAAACTTGTGGCGTTGATTTGTTTTTCCTGAAATTTCGGTTATTGAAGATTTGTTTTTTTGAAAGAGAAATAAGAGGGAAGGGGCGGGAACGCAAAGCCTGGGGCAGACCGACGAGGGAGGATTGGATCGCACCGGATGGGCAGATTGCATGCGAGCGCTTTCTATTTTTGACCACTTGAATGGAGCGGGAGGAGTAGATCGCACAGGGAGGCAGATGGAAAGGATCAAAACCAACGCCGCACCAAAAATTATTCACACTTTGGTCTTTTTAGTTGCGAGAGATATATGACTATAAATAGATATCCAACAATATGTAATAAATTTAAAAATCCTATATAATATAATAAATATTAGTACTTGTATATCATTTTATTTAATTAAACGTTATAAACTTATACACTGGTGTCTTTAGACGGAGTAATTGTATGTGTCGTACTCCTACCTACTAGGTGCATGGAGCTGTCAAAGTATGAAAGTAGGGGGATAGGATAAAGGGATGCAGGAGACTTTGCAAAGGACCCCCGACAGTCCCCTCCACGGGCGACTCGGGGGGGCGACGCCGGCGCCGACCAGCACCACCCCGTCTCCTGGCGGCGGCGGCCCCCTAGAAAGGACCCCGCCCGCAGCAACGCCTCCCACCCCCCTCCCCCTCTCTTCCCTCCCCCTCCACCCCTTCCTCCGACATTCCATCGGCGGCCAGCGGCGGCGGCTCGTCGGATCCGGTCGCCATCGGGCGGATCTGGTCGACCGGCCCCTCATCCTCGCCCGACGACCTTGGTGGGGGCGCCGACGGTCATGGCTGGCCCGCGGCCACTTTCGGGCGGCGGATCAAGCCCCCAGGTCGGGGGTGGCCGGTGTGCCCTCCCCGCCCCATCTCTGGCGACCTCGAGGGCAGCTACGGCCGGTGAGCCTCCCCCCTCTCTACTCCGACCGGGCGGTGGTGGGGGTGACTACGGCTAACTGGGGCTGCGTGGTTGCCGGATCCGGCTGGAACTGCGTGGCGCCCGGATCCTAGTCCCCTAGGGGCCGGATCTGGGTCTGCTAGCTGGTTGGGCGGCCCTGGCGGTGTGATGGAGCGTGACGTGCTAGTGTTGGTGCATCGGTGTCGCCGTGGTGGCGTGGCCGGTGGCGGTTCCTTGGTCCGTGCTCATTGCGCCATGGTGGTGTGACTTGCGGCGGCCAGTTGACGCGCGAGCTCTGCCGTGGTGGTATGGTTGATGGCACCTGTCGTTCACGGCACCGCACTCTGTTCTTGGTCGTGCTTCAACCTCTCCTTCGTGGCCCTTCCGACGACGGACAGGGGTGAAAATCCCACTAGGCTTTCTTGCCAGCTAACGACAGTGGCGCCCTGCGTCATCACCTTCTTAGAGGCGTCGTCTTTAGTCCGTCGTCGGAGCCCGTGAAGGAAAACTTTGGGGGATGAAAATCCTTGGATGCTATCCACAGCGAAGCTGGCGTCCGCGAACGTCTGTTCCTTCTGAAGGCTTCGTTGATGCTCGTTGCTTGCCTCCTTCGGGCCGGTCTACCGTCTGCTACTCATCCCATCTCGACTCCATGGATGTCGTGCTGGGCTTTTTCGCACTTCATGCTTCTCTTCATCTTGGTTTGTCTAATTGGTGTTAGTGGTAGCCGTAGTTCTGTGTTTCGGCGGATGCTTTGCCGCTGATGTTTCAGGTAGGTCCTCACCCATGGTCCTGTGGGCTTTGGCCCTAAGTGACTCGGAGGAGCTTTCGGAGGGCGTTTCCGACGGATGCTTGGCCGTTGAGGTTGCCGTCTTTCTGGCGGATGCTTTGCCGCCGAGGTGCTATTTCAGTGGATGCTTTGCCACCGAGGTTGTCGTCATTTCTGACAGGTGCTTTGCTGTCGAGGTTGCTTGGGCGGATGCTTTGCCGTCTAGAGCTTCGCGTTTCCGGCGGATGCTTTGCCGCCGAGGTCGCTGTGTCCTTCGCTACGGATGCTTGGCCGCCGTGGTGTTTTCCGGTGGATGCTTTGCCACCGAGGTCGTCGTCTCTTTCGGCAGATGTTTTGCTTGCGAGATTGCTTAGACGGATGCTTTGTCGTCTGATTTATCATCTACGGCTCCTATCACTGATTTACTACCAATGTGTTGAGTTATTTTGTATTAGGCTAAGCTTCTGAATTGTTTTTTTTAGACAAAAGCTTCTGGATTATTAGGTGAAGGGTTCTCCACCCCTCATGTTTTTACTTTTGTTTGTGTGAAGGATTTCGTTGGTAATCCTAGAATTACCTGCGAATCTTTTTGTATCTGTTATGTCCCACTTCTTTTAATAAAGAACTTGTCACGCACGCTTTTGGAAAAAGAAAAGGGCATGCAGGCATGCAGCGCAGCAGATGATCCAATGACGGGACGCCGCAACCGAAACTGAACCACGTCGCCTCGCCTGCTCACATGGATGAGTTCGTTTTCGTTTACTGTATACAAAACAACACAACAGGTTATAAACTCCATCCAGTCGAGTTGACTGCCGACGCCCATGCAGTACACGGTGGCATGGAGAACAACACGGAACATGGCACCCCCCATCTCCGGCGCTGCGACACGCTCACTTTCTCCTCCGTGCCCAGCTTATCCCTCTGCTGTTCCTGTCCAATGACCGTGGTGGCATGTATGCCGAGTCGCCAAGCTCCGGCGAGCATAGTGGCATTCCTGCAATACTGCAGAATCGCATGCCGAGTCATACAACTCCAATAATCATATGCTACCAAGCAACTTTCTGTCTCTTTAGAGCTCCATCACTCTTTTAAGCCGCCCCCATGCTATCTCCCCAACTCCCTTCGAATGATACATCCATCCATCATTCATTAGGACGTACAGCAGGAGCAAATCTGTGCGTCTCTTCCCCAAGGGGCAACCTACTACCACATAGTATAGTAGTAACGAAATGGTGCTGCTCATCTCCGGCGGCCGCCGGGGCGGCCTGATGATCGTGCCGTGCCTCGCGGCGGCGGTAGTGGCCGCGCTGGCAATCGCCACCCCGCGCGGCGCCGAGGCGTACAAGAACTACACCGTCGGTGACGACAAGGGCTGGTACGACGACCTCACCCATCCGGCGGTCGACTACCAGGCGTGGGCTGACGGCAAAAACTTCAGCCTCGGGGATTTCCTCAGTGAGTACTGCTTGCACTTGCATGCTCCATGTCCCTGACTCCACTCCACCCACGGCCTTGTCTAGTTGTCTAAATATGCAAATTTAGTAAAATACACTGTAGTGACACTGTAGCATTTTATTTATATTTATGAATAATTGTACAAACATTAACTAATTAGGTTTAAAATGTCTGTCTCACAAAATATAACCAAACTGTGCAATTAATTTTTGATTTCATCTATATTTAATATTTTACCGGCATTTTGATGTGATGAGGAATCTTTTTTTTGCATAGTGAAATTTAGGGCAAATTTGAGGAACTAAACCTGGCATGTATATGCTAACCTTGATTTGTTTCAAGTGAATCAAGTAGGTAATCATTGTTACTGCCATCATCAACAGTCTTTCATTTGGGCTGGTCGGGTGTTTTAACATGCCAGACTAACATAGTACTAGGCCTTGTTTAGTTCTCTAAATTTACCATCGAATTCATTACGTAGAATTTCTATTTCTATTCGTCGTCACATCAAAATGCCGGCACATGTATGGAGTATTAAATATAGATGAAATCTAAAACTAATTGTACAGTTTTGTTGTATTTTACGAAACGAATATTTTAAACCTAATTAGTCAAAATTTAGACAATTTTTACCAAATACAAACGAAATACAAGGCCCTAACTTAAATGGGTAATACACCGTATAGCAGCTAGATGAAGATGACCCAAGCACGCAATGACTGGCCTTTCCGGCCCAGTTTTGCTTTGCCAATGCATGAGCATCCCGAGATGGATGGATCTGCTTCCTTTCTCCATTTTCTGATGCACATGGCCTGTGGGGAAAAGGCTCGATATTCCCACTCTGTTTTCAGGTCTTCAATTATCAGTCACCATCACGGCATCATAAGTGTGCCTGGTAGCAGCTGATATATGCAATTGCTATTGGTATGCTCATTTTCGGCAGTATTGGTATTGGTATTGGTATTGGCATCCAAGATTTCAGCTTTCAGCTTGCTGTGCATGCTGCATCGCTCAACTTTATTTGCTGTCATTTCACGTTACAAGAACATGGCCAAAGTGTGCGGCATCAGTATGCTTTTGTTGGGAGATCTAGATATGAACTGGTAGCTAGCAATCTGCTCGGCTGGATAACACAACTAACATGGCTGTCAGTGTCACCCTGAATATAGCCAGCCCACTCATCATCAGATATGAAATATGTTTATGTTAGGCCTTGTTTAGATCGTGAAAAAAAATAAACCTGATGAATAGTATCACTTTCGTCTTATTTGACAAATATTGTCCGATCGTGGACCAATTAGGCTCAAAAGATTCATCTCGTGATTTTCAAATAAACTGTGTAATTAGTTATTTTTTACCTATATTTAATGCTCCATGCAAGCAGCTAAATATTGATGTGATGGAGAACTAGTAAAAAATTATAAATTTTAGAGGGATCTAAACATGGCCTTAGTATACAATACTCCTACATCGATCGCAGCTCAGTGACAAGAACGTCCCAGCAGCAGCAGCAGCTCTTAATAAAGCTCCTCTACCTGACCAGCTGGTGGTTGCACTCGCCACATCACAGCAATTAGTTAGAAACTAATCTGTGCATTGCATCCAACTACAATATTATTTGACAGTCCTGACTAACCAACGCACGCACGAAACCTTGCTTGACTACATGCAGTCTTCAACACGGACAAGAACCACTCGGTGGTGCAGACGCGGAACGGGACGCTGTACGAGAGCTGCGACTACAACGACTCGGGCCCCGACGACACCGTCGAGTGGTCCGCGGCCGCGCCGGAGTTCAGCAAGGACGCCGTCACCGTCGCCGTGCCGCT
>CM041632.1:47108353-47138819 GCA_023333625.1 Bothriochloa decipiens
GACTAATTTTGTAATTTTTTTAAAAAATAAATTTATTAATAAAAAAATTCCGCCAATTTGAGATACTTGGGCCAGTTGTCCGTGTAATACGCGGGCAGATGGCCCAGACCTCAAAACGTCAGATCCGTTTTCTCGGCCCAAGATCAACAGCCACTTGTTTACCAAACGCCCAAACCTTAAAACCGACGGAAAGAGAAGACCCACATCATATCTCGCCGTTCTCTCTCCTCCTCCCTCAGCCTCCGCTCCCATCGCCCCCCCACCCCAGATCCCGATCCGCCGCGGCCGCCTGCGGCAGATCCAGGTCCAGCCACCGCCACCTCCCGCCGCAGATCCGCCGCGGCCGCCGGCCATGGAGAAGCCATGCTCTCTCCTGGTCCACTTCGACAAGGGCTCGGCCGCGATGGCGAACGAGATCAAGGCGGATCTGGAGGGCGGCGACGGCCCCGCCAAGGCCGACGCCATGCGCCGCGCCATCTCGCTCCTCCTCAACGGCGAGTCCCTCCCGCAGCTCTTCATCACCATCGTCCGCTACGTGCTCCCCTCCGAGGACCACACCGTGCAGAAACTGCTCCTCCTCTACCTCGAGATCATTGACCGCCGGGATCCGGCGGGACGTGCCCTGCCGGAGATGATCCTCATCTGCCAGAACCTCCGCAACAACCTCCAGAGCCCCAACGAGTACATCCGCGGCGTCACGCTGCGCTTCCTCTGCAGGCTCTCCGAGCCCGAGGTGCTCGAGCCGCTCGTCCCGTCCGTGCTCGCCAACCTCGAGCACAGGCACCACTTCATCAGGAGGCACGCCGTCTCCGCGGTCTCCGCGATCTACCGCCTCCCGCATGGTGACCAGCTCATCCCCGACGCGCCGGAGCTCGTCGAGCGGCTCCTCGCGTCTGAGCAGGACGCCTCCGCGCGGAGGAACGCGTTCCTCATGCTCTGTGCCTGCGCACAGGAACGCGCCGTCGCCTACCTGCTCTCCAACGCCGACCGTGTCGCTGAGTGGCCAGATCTGCTGCAGATGGCCGTTGTGGATCTCATCCGCAAGGTCTGCCGATCCCAGAACCGCGCCAACAAGGGAAGGTATATCACCATCATTACCTCGCTGCTCTCCACGCCCAGCACGGCGGTTGTTTATGAATGTGCTGGCGCCCTGGTGTCACTCTCTTCGGCGCCCACGGCCGTGCGGGCCGCTGCCAACACCTACTGCCAGTTGCTGTCGTCGCAGAGTGACAACAATGTGAAGCTCATTCTACTGGATCGCCTCAATGAGCTGCGCACCTCGCATCGGGAGGTCATGGTCGGGGTGGTGATGGACGTGCTTCGTGCACTGGCCAGCCCCAACTTAGATGTCAAGAGAAAGGTTCTTGATTTAGTGCTTGATCTGCTCACCCCGCGTAATGTTGAGGAGGTGGTTCTTTATCTCAAGAAGGAGGTGGTCAAGACACAGGCTGGAGACCTCGAGAAGGGTGGCGAGTACCGCCAGATGCTGGTGCAGGCCATCCATGCCTGCGCTGTTGAGTACCCAGAGGTGGCTGGATCTGTAGTGCACCTCCTCATGGACTTTCTTGGTGACACCAATGTTGCTGCAGCTGTTGATGTTGTGCTGTTTGTACGTGAGATCATTGAGACCAATCCGAAGCTGCGTGTTTCCATGATCCAGAGGCTGATTGATACATTCTATCAGATTCGGGCATCCCGCGTCTGCTCATGTGCTCTTTGGATCCTTGGGGAGTACTCCCTCTCTCTATCAGAGGTTGAAAGCGCCATTGCTACCATTAAACAGTGTCTTGGGGATCTACCATTCTACACTGTCTCTGATGAAGGGGAAGCAACTGATTCTGCCAAGCCAGCCCAGGCGGTGATGAACTCTGTCACCGTATCTTCCAGGCGCCCTGTTGTTCTTGCAGATGGCACTTATGCCACACAGAGTGCTGCAACTGAGACCATTTCCACTCCATCAGTTGCTCCTGGATCATTAGCATCAACCCTGAACCTCAGATCACTCATTCTGTCAGGTGATTTCTTCCTGGCTGCTGTTGTTGCATGTACCCTGACCAAGCTTGTGTTGAGGCTGGAGGAAGTGCAGCCATCTAAGGTTGAATCAAACAAGGCTTGCACCGGAGCATTGCTGATCATGACATCCATTCTGCAGCTGGGACAGTCGTCTTACCTTCCCCACCCGATTGATAATGATTCATATGATAGGATTGTGCTGTGTGTGAGATTGCTTTGCAATACTGGTGATGATGTCAGGAAGATATGGTTGCAGTCATGCAGGCAGAGCTTTGCCAAAATGCTTGCTGAGAAGCAGTTCAGGGAAACAGAGGAGATGAAGGCAAAGGCACAGATCTCTCATGCCCAGCCAGATGATCTTATTGATTTTTACCACCTGAAGAGCAGGAAGGTAAGAAAAATAGCTCTGTTGTTAAATTTTCATCACTTTTATATAGAAATGCCAATAATTTCTTATTTTCTTTGTTGAATTGCTATTAGTTTAGTTAATAATATTGTTTCAATAGTGCATTAAAATTGATGATTGACTTAGTGCTGTTGCTGATTGGTTGATGTTGTCAGAAGTAAATTCTTATTGTCTAGAATATAAAATGCTATTTTATACTGCATCCAGAAGTTATGAAACTCTTATTCTTTTACTGTACAAGTAAAAGGAGTTTGCAGAGTGATAAAAGCATCTGGAATCTGTTGTCTTACAACCTACTCCCTCCGTCCCAAAATAAGTGTCGTTTTGGGTTTTTGTGCCACAAGTTTGACTCGATTTGTACAAAATACATGTAATATTTATATTCTTAAATAAATTTGTTAAAAAACTAGATGAAAAGATCGTTCCGATGATATTAATTACTTAGCATGCATATTTATATATTTTAATATATAATTGCCGACAGTTGTTTCTCGGGAAGCGAGAATGACACTTATTTTGGGACGGAGGGAGTATTTTGAGTTCTTAACATTTCAATTTGGCCATCTTTAAGAGTACCTCAACATTTGTCATCTTTAAGAGTATACCTCAACATTTGTCATGGCTGACACATTTATCTCTCTTTGCTTGCATTGGCATCTTATGCAATGATTTTGTTCTGTAAAAAATCTTAAATATTGATCAAGCCTTTTTCATGCTCTTGTGATTTTATGGTGTGCAATGTGGCAATGTTTGCATGGTCAACAAATGTATTTTTGAACTTTCTGCTGTAGTTCCGTTCAATTCATGATCTTGTTTAATTTGAACTTCTGGTCCATATTTCAATTCATGTTGATTCTTCAAGAGGTAGTAAGCTAGTAAACTTTTGTTCGGCAAAAGGAAAATCATGTCTTCTTTGGTAGAGATAAAGCCTTTTTTTAAACAGCTGTGCCAGTGATGATAGACAAATAGCATGTTAAGGTTGATACACAAGTTGACCACAAATTGTTATTCATGTTTCGTGTGACTAAGGTCTCCTCTTGATGTTTAATATGGTGATGCATGACAAAAGTCTGGTTGTGTATGTGCTTGGATGGACCTGACCACTTTTAGTGTGGCCTTCTGCTCTTTCATCAGTTATTAAAGCATGCTATTTTGTTGTCCTAGGGCATGAGCCAGCTTGAGTTGGAAGATGAGGTGCATGATGATTTGAAGGCTGCAACTGGTGGCTTTACTAAGGATGCAGATGATGCAAACAAGCTCAACCGCATTCTTCAATTGACTGGGTTCAGTGATCCTGTGTATGCTGAGGCATTTGTAACTGTTCACCATTATGACATTGTACTTGATGTTACTGTCATTAACCGTACAAAGGAGACACTTCAGAACTTGTGCTTGGAATTGGCTACAATGGGAGACCTCAAACTTGTTGATCGCCCTCAGAACTACACCTTGGCTCCCGAGTCTAGCAAACAGATCCGTGCTAATATCAAGGTTTCATCAACAGAGACTGGAGTTATATTTGGCAACATAGTTTATGAGACTTCAAATGTGATGGAACGTTCAGTAGTTGTCCTAAATGATATTCACATTGACATCATGGATTACATCTCACCTGCTACTTGTGCTGATGTTACTTTCCGGAACATGTGGGCAGAATTTGAATGGGAAAATAAGGTAACAATCTTCTCTGTACATTACATTTGTGTGAAATCTTTGTTTTGGCAAGATGCCGAGATGTTATCTGTTCTTAAACTGTAATCTCCTAGCAGCAGACTTCTCCAATCCTAGAACTATAAAAAGCTATGGTGGGGTATAACAAAAGCTACTTCGTTGAACGGTCTTTTAGAAAACATGAAAATTCCTAAGTGATTATGCATGAAAACATTTAACTGGGTAAAATTTTATGAATGCAAATACTCAAACACATGTATAGGGCTCTTGGAGAACATGTCGGCAGTTGTGGATATAATACTAAAATTCTTTCAGTGTTTGATTTCTCTAGTCATTTTTCATGCAAAAATGACGCAACATTAGTTTCTTTTGTGCAAATGGATGAGAGAAAAAAAAAGATGTTTTAGTTTGAAAACTTCTCTGTTTTTACCAAAATTTTCTTAGGAAGATATCCGTGTGACACATAGGATGGGTGCTCCATATTTTTGTGCACCATGTTGTTATTGATTTATTCAGTTTCTTTGTTTATTGTTAGTGACCTGCCCTGGTGAATCTAGAATTCATCTTTTTTGCCATGCCCCTTTATGTTATGTCTGGGAAAACTTACTTTGTGATTCATTTGACTTTTTCTTGCTAAGATTTATTGTTTCTCGTTTATCAGGTTGCAGTGAATACTGTGATTCAGGATGAGAAGGAATTCTTGAATCATATTATCAAGTCAACAAACATGAAGTGTCTGACACCACCGTAAGTCGTTCAGAAAACTGGTCGTTAATGTTGATCTGCGGATGGATTTATTTCTACTAAACTATATCTTCAATTTATCTATATTATCTTAGGCACATAGAACTGTTTCATTTTTATGCGCATAATCATGAATATGACTGGTTAATTCTCATGCATGGCCCATATGAAAATATTCAGAGGTTGGATTCTTCAATTACTGTGCTGAAATTGGCAGGCTAATCTATTATCAATTTAACTTCTAGCTCAATGCCAAGTTTTTTTGTTTGTAGACTAAGTACAAATAAAATCATCTGGCCTTGGAGAAATGTAACTTCCCAAACAAACCTTTGTCAAACTTTTTTACTTATTGCATGCAACTGGTCAACCATCGCTCCCATGCAAAGATAGTTTTATTTGTCCAAAATAGCAAGAGAAGGACTTTTTCTACAATTAGATGATGAATTAATTTAGTTAGCTGAAATTTGTAGAAGTTTTGCCTGTTAGCTTTGAGCGGACGTGTCATGGTGAATTGGGTGAATTTCTGCCAAAACATTTGCTTGTTCACTGAACTTCCTAACCCTTTATTTGACACCAGGTCTGCACTAGATGGAGAATGTGGTTTCCTTGCTGCTAATCTTTATGCAAAGAGTGTGTTTGGCGAGGATGCTTTGGTGAACATCAGCATTGAGAAGCAACATGATGGCAAGCTCAGTGGTTACATCCGGATAAGGAGCAAGACCCAGGGAATTGCACTCAGCTTAGGGGACAAGATTACCCTCAAGCAGAAGGGTGGCAGTTAACTGTGACCAGTGCTGCAGTTGTATCATCAATTTTCTCTTTAGGAAATCCACGTGCCTGAGATACCCAGTGCCGTGGCATTGAACTGAGAGTATAAATGCTTTTTGTACAAAAGGATCAAAGAAAGAGATAAGAGGACAGTTATGAGGAAGTCACGGTGTTAGATCCCTGAGCCTGAAGTTCGCGGTCAAAGATCCATATGTTGCTGTAGTAACGAAGCTGTTCCAACTTCCTTTCCTGATAAAATGACAATGTAGAAATAGTTGTGAAGTTTATGTTGATTTTGTGACAGGTAGATCAATTGTGATCTTGTACTATTATGATGAATCCCTTTTGTTTTGATGTTATATTTTGCTTTTATTTTAATTTTGTGGTCTTGAGACAGAAGCTCGGACTGGTGGTGTCACCTTATTTTTATACAGGTCGATTCGATATGAGCTGTGTTCTGTTACATGTAGATTTGCCTGCCTGCAAGCAATTGTGTTAGGTTGCTTTGTGGTTTAGGGCTGACTGGATGAGCTAATGCTAAATTTTAACTATTGCATGTTTAAATCTTAGGCATAAAGTACTATAATCTTAATGATTAACTGAAATATTTTTGGATAAAGTTGCAAAAGTTATTTGGATAAGTTAAAATTGACAGTTGTTTATATGTGCAACATGAATTTATTTATTCCATGTAGGATGTAGGATTAACATATATTGTTTTATAGGTAGAAATTGCAAGTAGGACTATTAAATCCTTCATATTAGTATCTAAACTAGTGAAGTAACTAATATGATTCATTTTTTTTTTGCGTAAATAAAAACATAAAGCATGACCGCTGGTGCTAATAGTTTTGAATAGCTAACAATATGAACTCTAAAAGTACGTGATTGGAGTTCTTCAAGAGACTTTGAATGCTCTAATATCTCTCTCTTCTAGGGTTAACACTTTAGGCGCCATTGATTGATTAAAAAAAGACGGAAGTAGAATTTGCAATTTGGGATCATCGTGTGTAGGTGTTAAGTTTATAAGAGACCCAAAAGAGAATTTTTAGCAGTCCGCCAAAAACATTACATCCCTTGCTAGATTCTTCGTACAAGGAAATGCTTCCTCCATTGCTATGGCACTGGAATAGTAGCTTCTCAAGATACTAAGATCTTACCTACGGCAAATTTAAAAAAAAAAAAGATCATGCACATGGCTGTGATTCTCGAACCATGCACATGCATGCGGAAGCTGGGTGGGTATCACACGACACACGCGTGCTGGGCCCACAGTCGGACTTGGCAGATATGCACAAAGGCCCAGGTGGCCCAGTCGAAGTCCCCGTTCTCGACGGCTTTCCAAGCTGCCGCCAATCCCTTATCCTCAACCCCTAAGACGAGGACAGCCGCGCGCCGCCGGCGACCGGAAGGCAGGCGCGACGCCGCGACCCAGCGCAAAGCCTGGTGAGCAGCTCAGTTATCCCCACGGTGGCCTGACGAGTAGAGTCCTCTCACTGGACTTCCCAAAGGCAAAAGCCATGGATCTACATCGTTCGTTTCCACGTTTGTAATTTCTCTGCACACATGATTTCGTAATTTCTTTTTATTTATTTATCATCAGCAAGCACATGATTCTGGATTTGTATCAGTATATTCGCTTCTCTGTTTTCATCAGAATCCAGAAAACTAATGAACCACCGACGACGGCGACGGCGACGACGACGCCCCTGTCCGATCGCTCTCCCCGACCTGACGCCGGCGGCGCAGCGGCAGCTCAGGGAGGCGTCGAGGATTGGGCCGCGTATTCTCGGGGCCGTGCGTGCGGCGGAAGCCCGTCAAGCGGCCGGGCCGGGCCCACGCGCGTTCGTCGATCGATCAGCCACTCCGTCAGCCGCTCGAGCGGAGCATGCAAATTAAGCAAAGCGGCGGGCATTTTGATTAACGAATGGCTAATTAATCTCACCTCGCGATCCTAATCCGAATCCCCGGCGGATAAAGCGCGTCCCATCCGCCACCTCATCGCCGGGCCTGGGTGCAGGCCTGTCACTCCAGCATATTGGAGGGCATTGCTGGCGAGGGAGCAGCTCGGCCCTCTCCTCCGGCGTGAGACGCCGGAGAAGAGAGAGACGACTGTCCCTCCGGCGTAGCCGAGCTTGTTCCCAGCGGGGAGGTCGGGTGCGCTTGCGCTCACCCTCACAAACGGCAGCTGCGTGGGGGTCGGGTGCACTCTGAGCCCATGGTAAACATGACCACGCAGCCACCGCCATCCAGGGGGAATATTTGGACCTCGGGTGGATAAGGGCGGCCGTGGCTCTGGGCAGAGGAAGATGCTGGGTCAGGGGGGCAATTGCAGGCGTGGTTGGTGCGCGCATGTATAGTAACTGCGCACCTCCACGACGCTTGCCCAGGCTGCGTTCGCTGCTGCCGTGGCTCTGGGTCCTGGAGCGTGGTGAGCTCCCTTGTATTGCAATTCTAGCCTCTGCTTGCCCGTTGGGAGCGAGCGGGACACCCTGTGCACGTATAAAAATAACACAGCGGACAGGTCCTCTCGCTCCTACCGGGTGCCCTGTGGGTTCGCGCACCTCGGCCTCCCCTCGCCAGCTTTACCCACCCCAACTTTTTTTTTTATTTATATACTTTGTCCGTCATATGCAAATGATAGAGGAAAGAGAGAGGAGAGATGAGAACCCAGAATACTTTATACTTTGATATAAATTTTAGACTGAACCTCTTATATTCCAGGGCAAAGCCTAATTTGTAATTTTTTAGATAAAAGTGACCAAGGTTTATCAACCTTGAACAGTTGAACATGCATGCCATCTTCTTTGCTCCGTGAAACAATTTACACAAATTACAACACCTTAAATAGCAAGGGTGGCCAATCTTCAATACTGTATATATTTCAGCCTGCTAGCTGAAATATATGGTGTCACCGTGTGGGTGAGCTCTCTTTGCCCTTCATTTTCATTATTTACAAAATTATACTCAGTGTACTTTATGCTTCCTATTAATTAGTACCTGTTCCATTATTATATTTTATCTAGCTTCAGATTTTGCTTCTAGACATTCTACTACTGCAGGTGCCATATATTTAGATTATTACATGCATGAGACTATTTTTTTTCCTCTCAATGTCATATCCTACATAGGTATCTCTCATTAATATAATAAATATCCTATAATCAAGCATGGCAAAATCTTGCTTGTTTCTTTCTTATCATAGACTGATTTGTTCCAGTTGATCATTTTCGTTTACACTACATCCAGGATTCATAGATCAAAGTTGATTTTCTATGATGCTGCATGTAAACCATATTTCACCATTTGCCTAATGATACAGACTGTTCCTGCTAACATTTTCTTTGTGCTGCTCGCATTTCCTTTAGGGGCACAAATTTATTTTTCCTACAAAAAGATTGATTTACAGTACTTGAGCTTATGCCTTACAGTAAGTATATACTTTTCTCATGACACTGAATCTTTTTAGATGATGTTTTTATGTCTTAGTTATTACATCCCGCCTGCCCCTGTGTATTGCTCCCAGAGCTCACACATTTTCCCTCTGCATATTACACAGATTTTCTTTATTTCCCCCCATTTTTAACGAGTCATCCAGCCTTTTTTTTACACTATATTGCATTGATTGCTGAAAAATAATGAAGGGTTCACACGCTATCCTAAAGATACTAACGTCTCCATGTTCAGGTACATTGATGGCGTAAACGTCAACAGATCAAAAATACAAAGCATCGTGTATCGATCGGCTGGTATCTTCATGCTTGAAAGCCCAAAGTAAAGATATTGGTTCAGGAGATAGTTGTGGGATACCTTGTATCGTTTACAGAGTAGTTTCGAATCCAGGGAGACATTTTTATGAGGTGTGTAACCAAAATTGTAGTTAAGTTGACAAGTGCCGCTTTCTTCGCAGAGAAATGGTCCAGAGCCAAAGTATGATTATTTATCATGAAATGGTACCCCTCTTATTACCCTACAACACTCTATATCCAACATGTTTTCTTTCATATCCTACTGATGCGCGCTCTGCCACTAGTAAGCATAATATTTGAATCATAATACAAGAGTTGACAGTAACCGCATCAAGTTTGTCATGTCCTGATCACAACTAAGCACACCAAAATAAAGGCAGTGAGCATCATACGATTGATTAGCTTGGTGAGTGGTGACGTGTGACGCTGTGCGTTGATTCAAAGGAAGCAGGCGACATGCTGCGCAGCCGCCAAAATACAAGGGAGAAAGAAAGAAAAGGGCAGCCGGATTATTGAAAGCGGAAAGAAATAAGACAGCCGCTGCAAGCGCCACGATAGAAATTTAGAATACGTCACCCCTTCCCGGAATTTGAGCCACATTTCTTGGCCTGCAGACAAACCCTTGCATTGCATTGCGTCCCCTGCCCCTGATGCCACCCGCTCTCGCTTCAAAGCCCGGCAAATGTGCGTGCGCCTGCAAGAGAACACTGACATGTATATATCTATGTAATGCAAAACCATGTTCTTCTCCATCCGGATAAAGTTGATTACACGAATTTGACGACTGCATTCCGGCGGAAATTTCTCTGGATTCTTACACGTACTGTACAGTGTACACAACAACGGATGGCAGGCAGCAGAGCTTGCCCGAGCAGCAAGTCGCGTAAGTAGCTGGCAAGAGGTAGTAGTAGGCTAGTAGATTCATCATTCCCTGGTCAGAATCAGAGCCCTCTGGGGTTAGAGCTGCAAATTGCAATCATTGGGTGCAATGCAAAGGGATGGATCGTGGTCAAAATCTCAGTTTCTTTGGGCCAGAAACAAGGCCACGCCCCCATCATATCCTGATGCTACACCTATATATATACAGGCATGCCAGTCAGCAGTCAAGCCAAGCCAACAAAGTTGTTCCAGTTCCATTTACAGTTTTCATTTCATCCCGCGCCAAGCCAACAAAAGCTGCTCCCTCAGAGCTAAGCGCGGCGCGCTACACTAAACCTCGCCGCCTCGCTCATGCCATACCCGCACAGCGCGCCGCTCTACCTGCTCTACGACGCCGCCAGCATGGCCAACGCCAGGCACGGGCTGGTGGCTCCGCCTCTGCCACTCCTGGGTGACGATGACGACGACGACGGCTTCCAGTTCGCAACGACGACGACGGTCCATAACGGCGGCGCGGCGGCGCTGCGGGCGTGCGCCAGCGACGTGTCGGCGGCGGCCTACGCGGACGAGCTGTTCCGCGCGGGCGCGCTGCTCCCGCTGAGCCTGCCGCCGCGGCTGCAGCGGCCAGCCTACTCCGCGGGGGCCTCGGCCGCGACGTCACCCACGTCGTCCGCGGCCGCGCTGCAGGCCAGCTGCAGGAAGCACAGGGGGTTCGACCCCTTCGCGGCGGCGCTCGAGAAGGTGCGCAGGGACGGTGGCGCGCCAGCAACAGTGAGGCGCGCGAGGTCGCTCTCTCCGTTGCGTGGCGCCGCCGCCGCGGTCACCGGCACCGCACACGCCAAGAACAGCAGCGACACGTCCGGCGCGCCGCGCGCCGCGGCGAGGCGGGCGAGGAAGGGGAAGGGCCGCGGTGTCAGGCACCTGCTGTGCCGGGTCCTGATGGCGAGCGCCGCCGCGGCGCCGAAAGCCCTGTGGCCGCGGAGGAAAGACGGCGTGTCTTACCGTCCAGGTCTGCTCGTCTGCCTCGGATATGGCGTGTGACTCCGAGATGAGAGCCCGCGTTCGTCTCCCGTCATGATTCTACTCTACACTTTCTATTAGTACTGCTACAGTAAACGTGGCAATGGTGTGATGGTATGGAGGCTGGAAATCTCTCCGCCCACCTTAATTACAACTTTACAACTAGGGCTATGAAACCTGCAGAGCTCCTGCAGATCATAGAAATGTACTACTGTATTTGGATGCTTTGAAAGTTTGAATTCGATGTCCATTTCGTAGCTACAGTTGGCAACAACTTTGGGCCATTGCCTTCAAAAAAAAAAACTTTGGGCCAGTATAAGGAGTCAATCAGTATGCTGTAAAATTATATACTCCGTCGCAAATAATAGCCACATTTGGAACGTCGAATTGGGCATGGTTCTGGCAACTTGTGCGAGGTGAACAAGTGATACACCACACCAAAACTAAATGGCATGGTTCGACATGAATGGGCTCACCAACAACACAGTTCGTTGCTGGAATGAGTGTAGCTTCGTTTGATTAAGATTTTATACAGCTAAGTTTCTAAAAAAAAGTTTTACACAGCTAAAATGTCCATCAGGTTCCTATCTTCAACTCTCCATGAGTATTCGTATTGTGGCCAGAATATTCTTTCGGTGATAGACATAGGTGACGTACTATCATTCTATCAACAATAAAGCATGTGATCTCTACCAAAGCTCCTTTGCCGTGTGTTACATTAGTTTCGGGACAAGATGGGATGGGACGGCTTTATCATGATTTTTATGAAGATTTTGATTTCGTTTGCATAAGAGGATTAAGTTATTCCTCTCATGTGTAATGTGTTTGGTTTGAGGGTACCATAGTAATTTTTTTCATTAGTCACCCAGATCCTGGCTATCAATCTCCTCTTTCTAATTCCAATATATATTGTTCATAGGTGTTGGCTCTAAGAAAGTCCTCATAAAACTTGTTGCAAATAATTGTCTTCTCCCGGTCTACCACCGCGATGACCATAGGCTACCATAGGCACCTTGTATGGCTATATTGGCCACAATTGCACCTATCCCCGCCGGCCATGTGACTTATGGCCGCTCTCATCATCACCGACCACGGGGTCGCGGCTAACCCAGTCCCCGCTAGCCATGACCTCTGTAGCTACAGTCATTGCCGCGGGGTCAAAATTGATGTTAGGATCTCGTTACTCGTCCCTATGCTCACCTGATCCTGCTCGACGAGGCCACCCCACCGACAACCCCACCGACACCACTCTCATGGTTGTCGTGCTCTACTCGTTCAGAGAAGGTGTGACGTGAGGTAAACGAGACACTCCATATTATGACTGAAAGATAGCCTTGTTCCCTCTTGTTTCTCGAAGGATGAATTTGTCCTCAATTTTAGGATACATTCTTCGAGGACTCCTCTCTTCATCTCTAGTCACACCATTAAAAATGGGATTGATGTGGCTGGTCTCATGAAGATTTTAATATTATTTGTAACATTTGTTATTTGCCCATTTTTTCTTTGGGTTCCTGTGTTCACTCCCAAAAATATTTCAAATATTCTATTTTGCAAACTTTATATTTTACCAACACATTATTTTATTTTCAACTGTGTTTACATTGGTTCTGCATTCTTAAAAAAAAGTACCATAAGAATTGGTTAGGAGAGATCGAAGGGAGAGCTGGAGACAGAGATAGGATTTTGCTGGCACAGATAGCACAATATCACAGCATTTCCATACCGAGTCACCCACCGTTCTAACCGTGTTCGACTTTTCCTCTTCTCCACCCAAACGGCTAAAAAATTCGGAGCAGCCAATCTTGGCCGTCGATCCTGGATCCGAGCGCCATCCCGGCACCAGTTTCCATCAATAAAAAAATTCCGACCGTTGGAGAAAATCCCTTCCAAACCCACCGTCAACACCTACAAAGCTACCGCCGCCTCCCCCGCTTCCTTCTCCGCATACCTCGCCTCGTGCCTAGGGAACGCGAGATCGGCCGCCGGAGAGAGAAGATTCGAAGGGAGGCGCAAGAGGGGTTGCGGATTCGCTCCTCGTGTACGGCGGCGGCGGCACGGCGGCCATGGCGTCCAAGAAGCAGGCGGGGCCCGGAGGCGTGGTTCCCGCTCAGGAACCAAAGAACGGCGGCGGTGAGTTTCCTCCCTGGCGCATTTCTCCGTCTCCGTTTGATTGATTCCTGTGCTGGTTCGGTGATTCGGGTGGGGGATTAGAGTAGAAGGATGTGGCTTCGGATGCTGCCGCGCTCGTGGCGCTCTCTAATTTCTCGCGTGGGCTTCTTGATTCGCTGGCGCGTCGCAGTAATGGTCGGTTTCTTTCTTGGTCGCGTTTGCGTTGTGGATCGGCAGCTCATGGATTCCTGAATTCCCGGTCGATCATGTCGTCACGTACTGGTAGCGCTGCGCTGGTGTCTAGTTCTTGGTGTATGGGTTCAGTCTGGGATCATGTTCTTCTTTAGCCGTAAATATAAAGGGGGCGCCTCTTTTGGAAACGAAAAACGATCTTTTGGCTTTTGATCTGACGGATTAGGCTTCTTGATCTGCAATTAGAAGTCCGGTTTTGGTCTCTGAGTTGAGCGGTCTCTTGGATTTTTCGCGTGGATTGTTTGTGAATTGACAGTGGGCAAGCATGGCCAATGTTCTTTCTTGGTTGCCGTGAGGGCGTCAGGCCTTGACAGGTCATGATCGATTTGATTACACCTTGTGTGCTGTTCTTGTTTCCATATCACGCCGAGCAGGCTGGGGGACGCTGGGTATCGTTGCGATTCTTGTCCTATTTTTGCAGATTATCAACAATTCAGTTTATGTGCGCGTCTATACCAAATCGTCCCTTATGGGCTTGTTAATTTTGGTTTATATGCATGTTTATACCAAATTTCCCCTTGTGATTGCGATTCTTGTGCTTATTGATTTTTCTTTATCAGTAATGTAATGAAGAAATCCATGATCTTGATGTGAACATGCATAATACCAAATCGTCCCTTATGGGCTTATTAATTTTGGTCTATATATAGATACAAAAAAATTTGGTCTATATATAGATACAAAAAAATTTTGGTCTATATGTGCACGTTATACCAGATTTTCCCTTGTGATTGCGATTCTTGTGTTTACTGAATTTTCTCTGTCAGTAGTGTAATGAAGAAATCCATGATCTTGATGTGAAGATGCATAGACTGCAGAATCGTTAATAAATGGGAATATGTTTCTTTCTCCTTTATTCAGCAAGATTTTATATGGTGTATCTTCAGATTGCCGTTCCATAAGTAGCATTCATCATAAGATTATGAATCGTTAATGAAGAAATCCATGATATTAGTGTTGCTTTGTCCTTCATGTGATTTCGGTACTAAGATTATCTCTGCTAATACACTTATGTTCATCTTCTAAAAATTCTACTTGATCAGATGCAGCCAGACTCGTCAGAAAGTCAATGGCTACAGTTCCACAGCATGCGGCGGCAAGAGGCCGGAGGGCACTTGTCGACGTTGGCAATCTTATGAATGGCCGGCCTTCTCTTGTGAACCGTCAGAAGCAAGCGGTTGCAGCAACAGCAAACAGTCATAAAGCAGTCAACGTTGGCAGCAAGAAGGCACTGGTTCCTCAGGCAGCAGCAAGAAGCCGGCGACCGCTTGCTGACGTTAAGAATCTTATGATCAATGACCGTGCTGCTCCTGCAAATCGTCGGAAGGCACTGGCTGCTGTAACTGACAGGAATGGGAAAGCAGTAAAGCTGAAGGAATGCAAGATCAAGCCTGAAGTCATTGTGATCAGTCCAGATACTGAGAAGGAGAAGAAAGCCAAGCTCTCAGGGGGTTCAAGAGTCTGTAGGAGGGTACCAACACTCTTTGGTAAATTGACAAAATGCAGCAGGGTATGGACACAAAGCAAAAATCTAAGGTTAAGATTGTCTCTTTCTTTTCATTCTAAGAATGCCTGCATAACTTTTTGTCTGTACACAGGATTCTGATGGGGTTGTCAGCAGCCCGAAGAAGACAGATCTATATGACATTGATACACCTAATTCTTGCAATGAGCTGGCAGTGGTTGAATATGTTGAGGACATCTACAGATTCTACAAGAGCACTGAGGTGAGATCTTGTTTACCCTTCACTTCTTTTATATGATAAAATCGTGAAGCCACAGTTTTTTATCCTGCTGCATTGCTGATTCAAAGGATTGTTGAAGTGACCATTTCTGATTATTGTTGATCTGTGGCGTTGTTGCTTGTCCAGGGCACCTGCCTGCCCCTCAGCAGCTACATGAGCTCGCAGGCTGAAATCACCGAGAGAATGAGAGCTATTCTTATTGACTGGATTATCGAGGTACAGTACAGGCTTATTCTAATGCCAGAGACACTTTACTTGACAGTCTACATCATCGATCAGTACTTATCCATGGAGAGTGTTCCAAGAAAGGAGCTACAGCTTGTCGGCATAAGTGCCATGCTGATAGCAAGCAAGTATGAAGAGATATGGGCTCCACTGGTAGGCTTCCCCAGAAGATTGCTAATGTTTTTTCTATGTGCTTCTACCATGGTAGTCTATTCTTCGATTAGCTTACCCAAAACAACAATGTTTGCAGGTTAAGGATTTGCTGTGCCTTTGTGACAATGCCTATACCAGAGACCAGATTCTGACCAAGGAAAAAGCCATCCTAGACAGGCTCCATTGGAACTTGACGGTTCCAACAATTTACATGTTCATTCTTCGGTATCTGAAAGCGGCAATGGGTGACGAAAAGGTATAGTTATCCATTGATATTATTGTGTGTTTTTATCACCGCATATTTGGATATTGACATGTAATCTGCCATTTTTCGTCTGTACTTTTGGTGCAGCTTGAGAACATGGCATTCTTCTACACTGAGCTGGCATTGGTCCAGTACAGGATGCTGGTTTACCCTCCATCAGTGACCGCAGCTGCTGCCGTCTACGCTGCCAGGTGTACCCTTGGAATGAATCCACTGTGGACTGATATTCTGGAGCATCACACTGGCTTAACTGAGCCACAGTTACTGTACGTCCTTGATGACTATACAATATCTTGCCTTTGAAATCTGATTCTAGTCCCTAAACAAGCTGAGTTTTACTGCATATTATCAGGAGACTCTAAAATAAAATGTGATTTTGACATGCTATTGCAACCAAATCCATTTCTGTCAAGTATTAACTGAATGATATCATGCTTAAAAAACGTCCTGATTATATGTCAACAACCTAAGCCTGGCCTGTTGTTTCTTTCATGACTAAAACTTGTCATTCTAATTTGAAGCAAGTCGAGTTGACTGCATATCCTTAGAAGTTTAACTGTGATTCTAACTTTTTATTGCAACCAATCTACTGCTCCTAACTGAATTGCTCATGCTAAGTTTATCATCCTTTGTTTTGTGTTCTTTTACTGTAGAAGGCCAGCAAAGCCTATGTCCTGAATATTTGTGGCATTAGCAGGACACAAACAACAATGTAAATTACTTCTGGCTTCTTTGGCTCATGACTAGGAGTAACTTGTGGTTGTTGGGGACGATGTAACTGCAGGGATTGTGCTAGGCGGCTGATCAGCTTCCATGCCCTGGCTCCGGAAAGCAAGCAGAAGGCGGTTTACAGGAAGTACTCCAGCCCCAAGCTCGGGGCCGTCGCGCTTGAAGCCCCTGACAAGAAGCTGTTGCCAGTTTGAGCTGGGGAGCAGAGGCTCGCTGCTGCTCATTGTTTTTTCCTTGCTGTCGTCTCTTGGGAAACGACTATTGATGCTGTGCTGTATCATCGCTTGGATGGTACCATTTGTTTGGGTCGAGTCGAGTGTGCTCTTTGTTCTGCTACTGAAGCACAGCGTGTGTGTTGGTCAGTGTGGTACTTGATTCGTCACGAAATATTAAACGATTATATTATATGAGTCGGTTTGGTTCATGGTTATTATACGTTTGTGAAGGTTCTTTTGGAAATGTGATGTGAAGCAGCTCTGTACTTGACCTTGTGACCTTGTTCGGTATCCTCTCCCAAGATCTGAAGAAGACCACTGGTCCACATATTTGCCCTTGTCACGTGACCAACGAGTGTGACAGTAGTAGTCGCACTTGGAGTTTGGCGGCGGGGCCGTCTGCCGTGGCATGGTCGTCAGGCGTCAGCGGCCTAGTTGCCTCAGCCTGAGCTCCAGCACCAACGTCATCCATGTCATCAGCAGCAACAGGAGATTCTTCGGCCGATCGGCTGCGTTTGTTTGTGTGACAGCACTGTTTGTACTGCCTCACAAATAGCACAAACAGCATTTCGGAAAGAAGGAAGTACTGCCGCACAAATAGCCGAGCATTTCGGCCTGCTAAGATTCCAGCGCATACCTAGGCTTCTCTTTACCGGTACCCATATTTCCCACAAGGTAGAATTTCAAGTAGAAGCAACATTGCAACAATTGGCACAACGCAATTGACATGTTTCTCCACTAGTAACATGACTGGAGATCTAGTCTTAGAATTGATAGTTATTGAAAGACAAACTTTTGTTTTATTTTTTTTAGGCCGTGTGCATTTATTTAGAGCGTGGTTGGAAACTTGTTTGGGCCTAACTTCTTTGGTTGAATGCTCTGATCTTCTCAACCAAGCCAACATGAACATCAAAGCACCTTCAACCAGGCTCCAGAGAAACGTAGGTTGGGGATGTTTCTCACGAGCAAGTACGACATGCACAAGTGTTATCTTAAATGTTAAATGTTAAATAGTCAATGACTTGTTGTTCAACCATTATTCGATCTAAATAGACAAAATGGTTGTTCAAATAGGATAAACAATACCGAGCCACTGTGTAACGTGTAAACGGTGTGTAAACAGGCTAGACCACCGTATCAAAGCATTGCTTATGCTTCATTCTAGTACATACATCATCATTATTCTAAAAAAAACAGTTACAAACATGTGGCATACATTGATCGAGCTAAACAAGAATTCGGATGAGAGCAAGTGCTTAATTTCAGTAACAATTCCGCCCATTGCTGCCAGCCTGTACTCCTCTCCTTCCACTGCCTCTTTTATACAATACGACAGACAACGTTGCCCTTCGGCAAAAGAAAAAAAAAAGAAAACACACAAACACACACACAGCTCACGATTATTACCGGTACCGGCCGACCAGAAAGGAGAACGTGGGACAGCTGCCAGTTGCGGGGCCCGCAGCCCACTAGCCCAGGCCGTTTCTGCTCCGGAGGAAAGATCCGGGCCAGACCCATGTGGCGACGCAGCAGCCGAGATTTAGATAACGCTGGCCGCACCGTGGGCCCAGGGGCCGCGGCAGCCACAGCCACACGAATCCCTTGTCAGCCCCAGACCACACAGCTTGGCTGTTGGCTCAAGTCACGCGCAGCTCGCCCCGCGACCTCGTGGGACCCGCCGAGGGTCCATGGCAAGTGGGGCCGCTGCGCTGCCTGGGCCCACGTTTGGCGATGTGGGGTAGAGTGGTTAAGTACTCCAGCCAGCACCAGCAGAGGAGGGATTGTGATGCATCCTCGTCTCCCTGCTTCTTCTCTCTTGTTCTCTCCTCCCTCCCTCACCGGGTGGCCACAGCAGCAGCTTACAAGCAGCAGAGGAAGAAGAGGAACAGGCTTCCGGGCGAAGAACAGCGTCACGGTCTCACGGAGGAGGCGACAAGAAGGCTTCGGCTGCCTGCTGTCTGTGTACGTTTTAACCAACAAGATCGAGTTCCTCTTTCATATGTTTGCGGCCGGCTCTCCATGGATTTCGATTTATTTTCCTGTTCTGTCTACTCCTATGTTGTTTCCGTGACTGGAATGGAATGGAATTCTCTCTTCTTTTTTCATGCCCTGTTGATCCTGCAATTGCTGTGAAGTTTACCTATTATCGATCTGGGGCGGTTTGGTTTGGTTTGGTTACTCCGATGCTCTGATCCCCAATCACAATCAGGAGCCATATAATAATAATAACTTGAGTTTAGTTTCTGATACAAAGTTGTTTGTGGACATGTAAGCAATCTGTTTGATCCTAACAGGCGTCTCTTGATCTGGTTCGGATGAGCATCATGGCGTGGCACCCGTTGCCGCAGAGCGGAGGCGCACCGTCGGCCGGCGACGAGTTCTTCTCGGACGACCAGAGCACCTCCGGCTGGCCGCTGTGGAGCTGGACCATCGGCTTATCAGCTGACGACGACGATTATGACAACCACGGCGGCGCAGCGCGTGCGGAGAAGCACGGCAAAGACAACGACGCGGCGGGGAGTTCGGTCCAACACACCGAGGGCCATGCCCCGGTGCCGCAGCAGCAGCGCACGCAACAAACAGACGACATATTCATGTATGTATACATAAAAATGCTCGACGCCATGCTACTTTCTGAGTGGAAAATTCTGCCGTTGCTGTTTCTGGCAATTTGCGTGGATGAACGATCCCTTGTTGTGTGCTCTGACTGATTGATGGCTTAATCTGCAGGAACCAGTTCTCGGACGAGGAGATGAGGAGGATGGACGATGCCCCGTTCGAGGCGCTGGACATGTTCCCGGGCTCCATGCATCAGCTGCTGTCCTATGAGAGCATGCTCAGCGGGGTGCTCACCGGCTCATCATCAGAGGACCAGCAGCAGGACGCCACGCTGGGCGTGGACACCATGGACACCTGCGGCTTCCCTCTCTTCAGCTACGACCTGATGCACAACGCGCCGCCGACGGAGCTAGTGCCCGATCTTGTCATGCCTAATAAGGATCATCAGGTGCAGACACCGTGTCCATGTTCACTGTCACGACACCATGTTTAGTCTAGCACAGTGCACAGACAGGTACTGATGAGCTCTGACTGCATGTTTCGATTCCAGGATGGGGCGAGCCGTGTGGCCAAAAGGAGCAGACCCGTCGCCGATGAAGAGAGCTTGTTCTTCGAAGCGCTGGTGCTCCAGGATCTCAAGGATGTGGTGTTCCAGGTACCCTCTCACCTCACCAGACGAACTGCAGTGCAGAAAAATGGGTTTGTAATGTAACGGTGAAAACTGAAACATGTATGTTTGCTCTGAAACTAAAACAGAAGCTGACGAAGAGGACGCGGGTATGCTTCCGGGACGCCTTCTTCAGGCTGGCTGAGAGTTCGAGAGCCAAGTGCAGCGCTGCAAACGGGACGCCGTCGTCTTCTCAAACTGAAACTGGTCTGCAGCAAGCATCAGAGGGCAATGCGTCCAGGTACGTGACGTGCTACGTTTCTGAAGCCGCCCATGTCCATGTGTGGTTCTTTCTTTTTTTCACCTCTGAAATCTGACAATGGCCTGTTGTTTGTGTTCAGGATCTCAGCACCAGGGCCAGCAGGCTGCCCGGAACGGGAGACGAACGCCATCGACAGGACGGTGGCGGACCTCACCATGAAGCCGTCGCGCCCCGTTCCTCTCGAGGTCCTCGTCAGCCGCTGCGCCGCCGCCGACGACGACTCAGGGGCGGCGGAGGCGCAGTCCGGAACCACCTCCACCACCTGGACGACGACGGCGTAGAAGGGGACTGATGTGAGGCTCATCCATCTTTTTGCCACCTACTGCGTGCTAAGATCATGTTTGCCAAGTCGCTTGACGAAAAGATGTACATACCCGGCCGCATATATACTGCTATTTCATCTACCGTTTTATCAGCTTCAGCTCGTACTGTGCTGGCTGCAAGAGATTAGCGCGTTCGTCTCGCAAGAATATGACTTTTATTTGTTCATGCGTTTGTAATTGTTACCTGTATTGTACGCTTGCCACTTGCCAAATCCTGCCAGCAAGAGATTAGCGCCAGACGAAGTTGTGATGCTTTCCATTTCATGTCTCTGACAGCACTTATTCTGAAATCGGTTCACATCCCTTCTTTTTTTTTCCTTTTGTATAAGATAAGAGAAACGATGAACAAGAAACCTTTTGTTTATAAAGATACTCAAAGGGGGGTCTCAAACCTGATACATGCTGAGAAAAACCCAAAAACTAGGACGTACAGAAAATGGATAACAAGACACAAAACGATCTCTAAAACATAAGAGTACATGAGAAAACAAATCAGTCGTATTCTTTCTTCGATCATCCACTTCTTGCCGGAGCTTGAAAATCACGGAAAAAGAACACCTGCAGCCATCTTTTCTATCCTTTTCATCCTTTCGAAACAAATTTATCCTTTTTCATTCAGAGGATAGCGTTCCATGTTTGTGGGCCACATGTGTCAACCGGCCCATAGGGTTACTCGTAGGCCCATAACATGTTTTGCCATTCCGATTTGTACTCCCTCCGTAAGTCATTCCAAAAATATCGAAAAGTCAAAACTTCTTAAGTTTAACTAAATTAAGATAATAATATTTAGAATACAAACTAAATATCATTAGATTTTTAACTATATTTTCATAGTATATCCATTGATATCATAAATCTTTATAATTTTCTCTATAATTTTGATCAAGCTTTAAATATTTTGACTTTCCAAGATTTTTGAAATGACTTATAATTTAGAACGGAGGGAGTATTTTTCTTGTGAAATTCCATTTGCAATCAGGCCTGTTATGGTTGCACTCCACATGCTAATCAAGTCCATATATATTTCCTCAAAAAAAAATCAAGTCCATATAGTAGTACAAGGCAATAATTAAGCCAGTCCTGTTTTGCTGTCGATTCTCGACTACTTGTGGGCCCATGTTTTCCTCCTATAAGCTGCTTCGGGTAACCGTTTTTCTGAATACCGTTGCCGCTTGCTGCTGCTGCTACTCATGCTCAAAACAAAGCAGAAATTAGTATTCGTCCCCCAAAATTGCTCCTCTTCAAACTACTCTGGAACAGACGGTTCCCGCTGGAAGGGGAAAAAAGGCCCTGATGCTTGAAGAGGAGACATGCCTCAAGGTGTTCCACCCATATTTAACCAGAACCAGCGTCAGTGATTCAGGTTCCATGAAATTCAGGCGTTCTAACGCCGAAAGGACAAATGAGAGACACTGCACCAATTTGTCGTGAATTTGAGCTAAAAAAATGTAATTTACATTTGATCTTTCTGCTCTACAGCTACAACAGCAGGCATAAGACGCAGACTGCTTAGGTTTACACAGGCTTACAGTTACAGTCCCATGAATGAATAGGAAGCAGTCTGCGCCCGGTAATGCCTGACAATAAGTTTACACCCTTGGTCCAGCTACAGGATTTGTTGTCACCTTGTGTTCTAATCCGTGTGCAACAGCACGACAGAGGAATTGGCAGTGGACAGAGCACAGCAATGGTCAATGATGAGAGGTATGTCAATTGAGCAATTGGTCGATCCCAATGTAGGGAGTAATATGTTCTTGCTACTCCAGGATGTCTGTTGGCCATAGCTGCCTCCACTTGGAGATGTCATCCTTGCTGCGGAGCTTCCGTACGCCGCCGTAGAACCCGTCACCCTCATTGCCCTCTTCCCTATGTTCCTTCCGATTCACCAGCGCTTGCCTCCATCTTGAGCCTGGCGTGTACTGATTGAACTCCAGCACAACGGTATCTGCAGCATAACCAACACTTGGGGTTAATTTGAGTGCGAGTACATGGAATAAAAAGGCCTCAGATATAAATTACTAAAGATCATCTCAAGTGATATTCCATTCATGACAAATACACCGTAACAGGACATTCGAATATCCTAAATGTGTCAACACTAGATATTCTTCAGACTTCAGAACAAGTTATGCTGACCTTTGGATAGATCAATTATAATTGAATAAATGAAAGTTTAGTGCCTAAAAATAGATGGTTTCATCACAGAACTGAATATGTCCATACATGGTAAGAGCCAGCTGCTTCCACAAGCATAGTTAAAAATGGCAGTTTAATTTATTAATAGGAATACACACTAGTGTGCAACACCCTTATAGCACAATTAAGGCCAAACACATGCTACATATCTTAATTGACCGTTTTGGGGGTACTATTTTTGCTTTACTCAAAATGCTTGAGAAAAATGAGCCTGAGGCAATGATGTTGCCATATAATAAATAATGTTCTTTAGACTCTGCAGCCATGTTTATGGCAACAGATGTGCATACAACAACTTTTGTGATTATTAGTCAATTCAATAAGTAGCTATTTTGCTCAAAGATATTCTCACCACTAAGATGACACCGACAAAAGTGTTCGTTCCCATCACATGACTCCAAGTGCCCAACAACTCCATACCACCAGCCTGCCAAACATAGAAGTGCATGAATGAACACACTATCCACTGATAAAATACTCCTCACCACTATCAGATAAGATTAGTATATGCCATACGGCAGTGTTTAATGATTCCACTGGCACAGCCTAAAGCAAGCATTGTTGGGTGCTCGGGAACATACCGTATGGGAATTCTTTGTTCCTTCTCCACTGAATCTCAATATGATCACCAGGCCGGAGTTCATGTAGGCAGTCTGAGGTGTGCAGATCATGCGCAAGAGTCTCAACAGGTGGTGCCCTGACCCTGTCCCAATGCACACCATCCTCCAAGACCACAGTTCGTCGACCGTGTGGCGGATACCTGGCACATAAACAACTTTAAGAACGAGCAAGGCAATTTGAAGAAACAAGTTTCCAGCATGTAAAGATCATGTTTCCAGTATGTATCCACCACACAAATTATCAGAACATGCCCACATCTTTTCTTGGCCATCAAAGAGAAAAACCAGAAGAAGTTACTCATACCTTGCATGGAATGTGTCAGTGTGGAAATCATAACTGAGCTCTGCATCATAGCATGACATCATGAACCCAACATGCCCATGCTGAAAAACAGATAGGAAAACTCAGGATTGCTTCAATAAATATAACCCCGAATGTTTGAAACTACTAGAGAACAAGAGCCAACAAAGAACACAAATGTAATAAGCAAGCTGCAATCCTAGTATTTGACTAAATTGAGGTGTATTGCAAGCCTGTCCAGGACTGAGCACAGCTGGAGCAGAGAAGCAAATACACTACAGTATTAAACCAAATTGGGATGTAAAACAATACACTAAAAGGTCAGTAATTAGCACTAGTGAGGACGAACAAAGCGTGCCAATTAGCAAGCAAGCTTTGCAATGATGGAACTGCTAGCTAGTAAACGATGACAAGGCATGAGATGGTACCTCGCGGTTGTAGACCTGCGCCGGGAACCAAAACTTGCCGCTCTCCATGGACAGGTACCACGACATGATGGAATCATCCAGCACGGGGGCGGACGACTTGGCACCGTCGTTCTTGGGCCGCATCCAGGACACCACGGGGCAAACGCAGGACAGCGCGGCGAGCCACCTCCGGCGCTTGCCGCCGCCGCCCGAGACGGTGCCCGCGGCGGCGCCGGACTCGGTGACGGACGCCAGGTGCGTCCTCCACTCGTCCCTGGCGGTGCGGCCCAGGACGCGGCCCCACTTGCCGGTCATGTGGCGCTCCCAGAGGTGGTCGCCGCGGCAGCGCTCGCGCATGGAGCGGCAGACGGCGGCCATGCTCCGCAGCTCCGCCGGCTGCAGCCTCTCGAGAATGCAGTCGATGGCCAGCTCCGGCAGGTCGAGCAGCAGCGACGGCTCGCCACCGCCGCCGGCGGCGGCGGCAGAAGCATCATCCGCAGCATTCTCCAGCGTGGCCACCGCGGCGCGCTTCCTCTTGAAGGACGGCATGAGCGGCATGGTCTCTGTGGCCGTGGCCGCGGAGCCGCCGCCGCCGCCGCCGAGCAGGCGGAGGCCGGCCAAGAACCCGAGCAGGGAGAGCAGGAGCTGCTGGCACAGGGAAGCGAGGAACAGTCTCATGTCACGCGCGCATGGCCTGGACAGCAAGAGCAGGCAGGCGGCGGCGACGGCGGCGAGCAGGGCCAGCATCAGCACGCGCTGCTGCTCGGTGCCGGAGAGCAGTGGAGCTGCTGTATGTTGGTTGCTACGACCAAGACCGCATCAAGCAGAGCTTAGCTCGCCTTTTATGCGCTTTCTTTTGTTTCTCCGGCCGATCGGAGGAGCCGTGCGGGTGACGCGATGGAACCCACTTTGCGACACGGAGGAGTAGCAAAGGAAAAGCGCAGCGAGAGAAGGTTAAAAAAAACACAGAGACGCACAAACACAATAAAATTAGGTCGGATTCGATCGAATCGGAGCCCGGGGATCGGGGGGACGAAGGACACTTGTTGCCGAGCCGGTTGTTCCCGGATTGATTCGAGCTCAGCGGGGCAAATTGAGCTCAAATTTGAGCTGGAAATGGAAGAATCTGGCCTCTTGGAGAGCTTGGAAACCGCAGGTGGGAGAGATGGGATCTGATCTCTGGAGCTGGAAAACGGGCGTACGTGCTGGAGCGAGCGAGCGAAAGATCAAGGAATGATCCTAGCAAGAATGGTGTGGACAAACAAAAAAGATGGTGGTGGGGTGGGATCTTGGAAGGAGATAAGAGAAAGAGAGAGCGAGTTGGTGAGGTGAGTGAGCTGGGGAAGGGTAGGGCCGGCGTGCAGTGCCAGCCCCACGCAGCCTTCCGAGCTCACCGATGCCTCCTGGCTCCTCCCTCTCCTCTCCTCTCTCGCTTCCAAGGAGGGACTGGTGCGGGGAGGAAGATGAAATGGAATAGGAAACTTTGCAAGTGGCGGAGAAGGATATTTATGGGGTGGAAATTGGAGGTGGTGGTGTGGTTCTTCTTCGTCCTGCCGCTGGCTGTCCTTATTTCTAGTAGCGACTTTGGTTCCATGCCGCTTGTTCTGTTTTGGTTTTTTTTCCCTCCTTCAAAATGTTTTAGAGGATTTAGGAGCCGTGGAGCGCCAATAATTGGGAGCCATGCGTTCGCTCGCGCGCGTTTACGACCAATCATGCAGGGTTGGGCTGGAACAGGGATGGGATGCCGTACAACGGATTCGTGGCCAAATTTAGAGGAGAGAAATATAGTAATTTGTAGAAAAAAAGGCTATAGCTTTCCCGCTCGCTTGGAGCAAGCCACCGAAACCACTAGCATCATGATCCGTTGTTGGTTTGATGGTTTATATAGCTCATAAGCCGTCTAATGTTATTTTGTTGCGCTCATAAGCATATTGTTTAAATAAATAGTCTCTTCTCATTATCTTTCACTAGCTAACAGATCGTCCAGTGTAGGATCATAAACACTGGCTCATAAATACCACACCATATCATGGATTATTTCATTATCTTTTACTTGTAGCCTTTTCTCCTAAGCTTCAATAAGTACAAACTTATAGGACGAGCATTCCGCCCAGTGTTGGATCCGCCCCTGCTCGAAAGCGAGGTTTTCTTTCTCTTAGAGACGAGAGGGATTATTTACATAGGAACGAAAAGAATCGATAGAGAAACAAGTTGATCAACGAAATGCAAAGGCTCGAGGTAGTCAATAATGAGAGAAAAACTGACCATCAGCTTGGTATTACGTCATGAATAAGTGCCCTAGATAAGTGGGTCATCTGGGGACTGGGGTGCTGACCGTCCTCATCAGGACTTGATTGATGCTGATGATGAGAGGCACTCCTCTCTAGTGGGGCGGGCGGGTAGAATTGTATAATTGACGTGTCGGCTAAAGGGCTACTGTATTAACGAAAAGTTGAACAGTGATAGCATAGTTTATCACTCGGTACTCAAACTAAGGAACAACATACATCATGCATGGATGCGCCTTGATTTAGCGATGATCGATCCAATGTGCATAGTAATAGCAGAAATACAGGCACTAAAGATCATATAATATTTTATTAAAATGGAGAAATAACGATAAACTATCTCTTCATAAAAAAACCTAATATCACACACACTTTCATGTTATTCATGTGTCTATACTTATACTTTTTTTCTATATTAATTAACATATTAGGGTTACTCTATCTTTATTATTTTTTACTTTATTTAAACTATCAAGTTGTGTAACTCAAATGGTAATGGTGCTCTAGCAGTGTCCTTGTCCGAAACAACGGCGTGGCGTGGTGGCCGGGAAGGATTTATCTAACTAGCAATGCATCAGACAGCAGTAGCTTTAGCGTATCTTCCCTAATCTCATTCTATGGCTAAACTAATAACCTCTTACAATAGTATATTATTGACTCGTCTCTGAAGTCTGAAGAAAAGCGAGGCTACGGTGCGTCTCCACCTAATACTATACCCGGGCGTCAAATTGAATAAGCGATAGCGCTAGATATGGTAGGAGATACGTGACAAATATAGGATCGTCCGCTAGTGCCTAGTGGCCTTGGCAAATATGATCGCGATCCTGTTCCGTCAGGGACGTGTGTCGACGGGTGCGGACACAAAACCGCCGGGAAACGCCTCTCGGCTCGACAACGAGGAAGGCCCTTGGAAAATTCGGACGTGGAAAAAGCCGTCCATCGCGGCCTTTATTTGCCTCCTCTTTTCTCTTATCTAATAATTGTTGTTGTTGTTATTAAGATGCAGGCTTACGTGTCTAATAATGTTGATTGGTGGATGGATGATGCTAGGATTCTGAGGATTAGTTTATAAAGCATAGTTAGACTTGGACAGCGTGTGAATTTAACCTAACATCTCCAAACAGAAGGGGTCCTTTTTGGGGAACAAGGGTGTGAAAAGTTGCCGCATGCCGCTGGCGGCTGGGCATAATATGTTGTTGGATGGATGATGCCGAATGCATGGTCGTAAAACAAACATGCTTGTATTAGAGAGAAAAAAACGTGTCTTTATGATGATTCTTATACTTTTTAAAGGTGAATCTTTACTTGACATTTGGATTGTGGAAACAAAAACAAGAATAAAACTGTCGACGTCGTGGAGGAAAAGGAGTGTCGAGCGAAACGGAGCTGACCTGCCACCTTGATTTGATATATGAAAATCGAAATAGCAGGTGACATGTGTCATACATCCTTCGTCTCATTGGTTTTTTTAACATTTTTTATTAGATAACAAAGCAAAATCAATATATATAAAAAAATCAAAATTGGGCGAGACGGAGTGTTCTTAAGCTGTTTGGATTTACTTAAGTGAAGAAAATATTACTATTTTCAGCACACTTAGCAACCCGGTGGTCGAAACAAAACATTTGTGATGAATCATCAATCTCAAATTTGTCGATGGGCTTGTTCTGTTACTGAGGAATGAGTACCTGAAACGATTCTCAATTGGAATGCTTCCCTGATTGGAATGCTACACAAGCCTTGTTAAACTTTACGTAGGCAAGACGAGAGATAGAATTGGCTGGTGCGTCAAACTTTGTTAATTTCTGCCATACTAGATCGACGGCAGAGCTCATCACCTTGCAATTATATAAACCATATACTAATATTAATAAACAAGGGCAACTTGGTGATGTGCCTTTATGCGAGTCGAGATTACACGATCCGGATGACGCAGTGCCCAACAAAGATGCTCAAGAAGCAAGTAGCCGGCCGGCCACCGGCCTACTACCGGAGATGAGCACGCACGAAATGAAAGGGAAGGCACGAGCGAGCAGGCATCTCTTGCTACTGTATCAGCATCGGCCGCCGTTACATCTATCGCCGTGCCATCCTGGGCATCATCAGGGCATGGGCAGGTTCACCGAATCCATTTGCAGGTACGGGCCTCGGGCTTAAACGGAGCTTTCAATTTCAGCATTAGCATTTGGTATTATATAAAAAAATTTCTGTTACGTCAAAATATTAGCACATAGAGTACTAAATATAGATGAAATTAAAATCTAATTATACAGTTTAATTATACTTTATGAGACGAATATTTTGAGCTTAATTAGTCAAAGTTTGGACAATTTTTATCAAATGCAAACGAAATACTACAAGAATTTTGCTACAGTAATTCTACCCAAATTCATGAAAATAAACGCGCCTTGTTTAGATATCCCAATTGGACTTCCAATTCTAGCATTTGGTACTATATAAAAAAATTCTCCGTCACATCAAAATACCGGCACATACATAGAATACTAAATATAGATAAAATCAAGATCTTATTACACAGTTTGATTGTACTTTGCGAGAGAAACATTTTAAACCTAATTAGTCAAAGTTTAATAATTTTTATCAAATATAAATAAAATATTATAAAAATTCTGTTACAGAAATTCTGGACCCAGCTGAGAGAACTTAACGAAGCCATGGGCTGGAACTGCAAGTTCTGCTGCGGCTCAGCAATTTGCGGCGGCAGGTTTCACGGTTTGGCTATAGTCGATGGCATGAACCTGGACAGGACAGGCTCGCTCAGATCCGCTTCTTTGCCTCTCACTGCAAAGTACATAATGTGTCTGAAAAAGCTCGTTTGGATCATGTGCTCATATCTTGCTTGATCATCTCTTACTGGAACTGGGTGTGTGAACATTTCACTTTCGCCATGTCTGTTCCTGCCCTGGCACGATAAAACAAAGGAACAGATTTTATCTGTTTGTTTAGGTAGAGATCCGAGGATTCGTTGCAGTACTGCTACGTCAAAGGTCTCGTCGATTTAGCACTGCCTATATTGAGCAGGGGTGATTCTCAATATAAGCGTCTCTTTTGTAACCATGTCCTTCATGTTTTTTTTTTTATAACAAAAAACTGTGAGGGAGATCTCCACATGGAGATCCCCACCATGTCCTTCATGTTACCTATGACCATCATCTTAGCTCTTATTTGAGCATGTATATCCATTTCAATCCATATATATTAGGCTGGATTTAAATTTAACTTAGTTTAACTACACTCAAATCCATTTCAACATATCTAAATTGAGATGAATATATATACATCCAAACAAAACCTTAGATTCATGATTAAGTAAATCGATACTGCAAAAATTCGAGTAATATCTCGAGCTCATGTCTACCGTTAAATTGGAGTAATATTATGTAGTCTAATGCATTTTATACCCTATAAATTTGGAAACAACACTGCACTCATATCATGACTAATTTGAAAACTTCAATCCCTTTAGGATTCCAGATTTTTCCATGGGTGGGTAATTCATGGAGATATTATTTTAATTATCATATTAGTTTTTAGTGGTTTTTTTTTCGTCCCTGGGTTTCGCTCCCCTTGCTTTCGAAAGATCTCTGAAAGTGATTTTTTTTTTCTTAGGTAGTTTGCTAACATAGCGGTGGACATAGTGTCTCTATTATATACTAGTGGCAGGGCGCACGCCTCCGCGCGGCCGTGCGTGCCAAATGAAGTAATATATATATATATATAAACGAATGAAAACAGCCAGCGCAAAAGCTATACATAGTGAATATGAATAAAAAATTCAGAGTGTCGCAATCGGTCAACAGTGATCGTCATCCTCCTGATACCCATGCAACGTCGGCAGGTCGCCATCCTGCAACAGTAATACCATATAATTGAAGTCTT
>CM041632.1:47158819-47174107 GCA_023333625.1 Bothriochloa decipiens
GTGCAGCGCCGCGGGATCGCCCACGGCCATGATTGATCGCGAACCAGCAGGTCAGACATCTCTTGCCCTAGATCTTGCTCTGTAACGCCATTTTTCCCAGTGCGTCTTGCGAGTGGCAGTGCCGAAAAGATGCGATTTTTCTTGTGGTTTCAGCGGAATTCTCTCTTTCTTTGTGTGGGGGTCCTGTCGTTGCACTCTCACTGAGTGTGTAGATATCTGAGCTGCAGTAACTGTGTGAAATGCTATACTGAGACGCCATTGTGCTGCAGAGTTGGGACACTACAGTTTGGTTGTGTGCTGGTCTGAGAGCTGGTGCTGCTCGGATTGGTAACTGATGGTAGTATGATGTTATGAATTCACTGAATGTAGTGCTTCTTGCGTTTTGAGTGCAAGTTTGGTAGGGATAATTTTACGTTGCTGCTCACTGCTAGTGGGGATATATTGTACCAAGAAAAGATGTCCCTCTTTTGGTTTATAGTAGTATGTTTTTGTCATTTATTGTGAAGAAAATCTGTACATATACTATGCTTGATTATAGATATGCAGCAACACCAGCAACATTAAGGTTCTTATTTTTTTTATTTTTTTAATTCCAGCGGCTTACCCTGGTCCATCAGCATTACATTCAGGACTATAATAACGTTTCGGATTTGTTACATACCAACAGATAAGTGGCAACATCCGACACCCCTGCCAAAAACATCCATCAGAGTTTCGAAGTTTGTATATAAAAGAAACATAGCACAAGTCATACAGAACACGTCCAATGCTATGCAAAGTAAACCACGGTAGGAAAACCAAAGGTATTATCCATGCTCAGATCGGTTCCTCACCATTGATCATGCCCCATTCATTGTAATTCTTGCTGGTCTGGTCACCAGAGTCGATAGCGGCAGCTTAGAACTGATGGTGGCTATTGGGGCATAGTTACTCCCAAGACTTGAGCAATGAGAAGATGGATCATTATAACTTTTGCATACTGCACCATCTTCCATCCTGAAAACACATAGAATCTCTGAGCTTCCAAATGCCCCACATCGCTGCGGGGCTAAACACATTTAGCATCCCATGCTTCTTCTCACAGATTCAACAGTTTGCAGCTGATTTAAAGTAGCATACCATCTGGCGTTTAAGCACTTCAGCTAGCTCCATCCACATTCGAGAGGCTACTAAGCATCCAAAAAATAGGTGGCAACATTGAAGTCAGTTTGTACTGATGTTTATCTGAAATGCTGTTCTTTAATAATTTTGTCTTGCTGGCTTGCTGCTACTATGCTATCACTGATTTCTACAGTGTCCTTATTTATATGTTATGATGTTTTAGCACTAGTAGTGCAGCTTCCGCGTCATGTTAAAAGAAGCTTGCACTAAAACCTGTCCAGAGGATGATTTCTCATGCAAACAAGTGTTCTTGAGTTTTCATATGCAGCAAAATCTTTGTATCGATTTGGGGAAAATGTGCTGGATTTAGTGTTTTTTAGTGTACGCTACAGAAAGACTAGCACAATGCTTAGTTTCAGAATTATGTGGTAACTTAACTGGGTTTGGATGAATGTTTGAATTGGCTGCTTCAAATCATTTTGCTCGACCCTGTATGCAGCCGAACAAGCATTAACAATATGAAGGCCTCTTTGCTAACTGCAATGCCACTTAGCTTTTAATGCGTTAATTTAATATATGTGATTCTTTCAATTTTTGAAAAGATATACTATGCTCAAAAAATTTATTGGGCGTGAGTTGACAAAATTTGATATGAAGTGTAGCTGCTTATAATATTTTTTTCTTTGATAGAGAGATTGGTAGTACAATGTCATATAATAGGGATGTGTGTGGTCATTTCACAATGTTTTTTTCCTTGATCTATTGTTCTCTTGGTTAGGGTGCATGGTGGGTTGTGGACAAACATAATGAAACGGAGGGAGTAGTCAGCAGTTTGTCAGCATTAGCAACTACATGTAGTCCCTTTGGGAACACATTGCTCATTGCTTTGAGGTCCAGATTTCCCCTGCCTCTACCTCTTGTCGTGTTTCCTACAAAAGGATCACTAGCAGTTATGTTTCAATAAGCTTCTGTCTCAAATGTTATAGGTGGGAACCACAACATGTCCATGCCACTCCTTCCAAAATACTTTGATAACCCGTGATGATCCATATGATCCTTATTTGAGCGCTTAGCAATTGACCTGTGCTTCTAAACTTAACCTGATGTTTGAAACATTGAACTAAAACTTTTGGATGCCTACAGAAAAATTATAAAGCTCTGGATCAAAGCTTCACAAAACTCACATAATTTGCTGACAAGCTTTAGCTAACATACTAGAGTTCAAATACTTGAAACATCACTTAGGATAACAGAATAATTCATTAATTACCTTTTGTGACAGAAGCTGCTGCTATATTAGCCACAAAACCATGTGTTGTGGACCAGTCATTGTTACAGTTTACTTTGATTTTATGATTCTTTTGGCTTTCCTTTTGCTTTGTGAGCTATATGTGCTTGGGCCTTGGTGTACCAAGGGCAACTTTAGTGTTTAGAACAATCTCTTGCAAATGTAGGACCTATATGAAGGGTGCTAGGTTGGCAGAATTTCTCCAGTGTTTAGAAATTTAGTTGGTTTTGGAATAGGATCCACCCAAAATGATTGAAAGGAAAAAGTTGTATCCTCTGTCATCCCACAAAGTCTACCGACATTAAAAGGCGGGCCCTACAAAAACTGATTCCCTTGCATCGGTGCCTATTCTAGCTTCAGGCGCTTTATTAGAACATATTTCAAACTTGCTTTTTAAGTATAGAGTTGCAATCATCTCTGTTTTGCACCTCTCTTGCAACACTGTCTGAGCTGCCCTAACAATGCGTTTCTATTCTTGGTATTATTTTTTTCTTTGGTTTAATCGGTTGCAACTTTAATTATATGCATATTAATGTTCTGACTGCATGCATGGTTTTATTTCACGATCTTTATTGCACTGTTTCATCATTTTCTTATGTACGTAGTTTATTTGATGCAGAGGAAATGCAAGTTAATAATGAGGCACCACTAGGGTGCCTCAAGCCAAATATTTCTCAGTATAACACTCCAGAGCAGAGAGGTGGAGTTGAAGGGTTTCCTGAGAATATTGAAAAAAGGAATGATATTGTTGCTGTGGAAAAAATCTGGGAGGCGTCTCCTATTCCAAATCAAGGCCTTAGCAGGCCCTTCTACCGACAAGAATTTTATGCCTGGCCATATATCTATTCAGATTATCAAATGGTGCATCAGCCACTACCTTATGGTTTTGACAACCAATTTTATCAGATAAATAGGGAACATGTCTTCCCTATTGAGAACAGAGTTCAGTATCTTCCATTCAAGATGCACCCTCAAGGTCACCCCCATGATGCACAGCTTCAGGAATTTCAGTATTTCGTGGTTATTGACTTTGAAGCAACCTGTGATAAGGTGAACAATCCATTTCCACAAGAAATCATTGAGTTTCCATCTGTCTTGGTTAACAGTGCAACTGGAAAACTCGAAGAATGCTTCCAAACATATGTTCGGCCGACGTATCATCAATTTTTGACCGATTTTTGCAAGGAGCTTACTGGCATACAACAGATTCAGGTCAGTGCATAATCTGAATCATCATGAGGTCATAGTTCTGAATAAGTGTCATCATGATAGCTTAAGCTAATAGAATTGTGTTTGACTGACTAGTCATATATGTACTCAAGTGTACAGAAAGCAAGGAACCAGTTATTTTCAATGCAGTCTCGATTGTACAAGTTATATAAACACAGAAATAGCTTACTCTGAATTTCAAGCTACCTTTGGCAATGCATATTATGTCCATCCTTTAGATGCTGGCAAAGTTAAACTCCTGTTTATGACCCATAGTTTTTATGTGTGGTGTGGCAACAGTTGGGACCAGGAATTTGAGGTCATAGGGGCTAAACAAATCGACAAAGAAACAACATTAGATGCAGGGGGACATATGGTGCATATACCAACAAAATTTCTTGATACCATAAGTCGATAAGGACTAAAGTGCATAGAATAGGAGCATGAGTGGGGCCATGGTCCAGCCAGCAAGGCTAAGCAGCAGCTGTTTCTCTTATGGCTGTGGAACAAGCGGACAGCTACAGAGGGCGTGATGCATGGCTATGGGAAGGGGCAGGAGAGGAATGGGCATGGACTTGCTGGTGGAGTGGCGGGTTGGTCCTAACATGCTCTTCCCCTTCCCCCTTTCTCCTTCCAGCTACAGAGAGGGCGTGATGCATGGTTAAAGCATCTCGTTTTATCTGTTTCCTCTTTATGGTAGTATGGCGTCACCCCGCCCTCGCCTCACAAGAACAGTGTTGTGAAGAGGGTAGGTTGCCATGCTTCTCCTCATACCTCCTTAAGGGCACTGCTTGGTAGAGTGAATTTCTTAGAGGATTTTGCTACTACTTTTGAAATGATTTTTGAATCAAGATTCGGGACTGACCTATATAGGCTTGACATTTGGATTTGTAATTAATATTCTGTCAACTAATTTGGATATAACTCAGGCAGAATTTATAATCATGTGACTACATGGTGAGGTTAATTGTACCATCATTGAATAATCATTGACTAATTTGAGTATGAACTAGAATTAATTTGAGGGCGAATAGCAAAATCATATTGATTTGAGTATGAACTAGGCATCTTCTAACCAGAAATTGATGCTGGAAACTTTAAACTGTATGGAAGTCTTCCTTCCCTCTTTTGAATGAAAATATGGCACATTAGATTTGATGACGATGTAGCATTGCTCCTTGCATTTCAAAGTTAGCAGATAATAAGTTCTTATTAACTGATCAATTTAATCCTTCTATTATTTCATTGAAATATTAATCTTATGTATATGTTTTGGTTATTTCTAGTTGGAATGTTGGTGTTGGAGTTTTGGAGTTCAATATTTGTTTAGTAAATCCATTCGACAAATAATGAGATTGTAGAGAAACACCGCACACCCAATAGGGGGGGGGGTGACCTTTCATATATATAGCCTGGAAGGCTTGCAGTACATGTACAAGTTACAATGTGGTACTAATACAAGTCAGACTAGGAGTACAAGGCCAATGGGCCGTAAGCCCAATATGGGCTGTTATAATTATACTCTAACACCCTCCCTCAGTCTAAGCGGGAGTGTCACGAACACAAAGACTGGACCTAAAGTCAGTGAATAACTGTACAGGTAACCCTTTGGTCATAATGTCCGCGAACTGATGAGACGATGGAACATGAAGCACCCGAACCTGTCCCAAAGCAACCTTCTCACGGATGAAGTGAATATCTATCTCAATATGCTTCGTGCGACGATGATGAACTGAATTGGCGGTCATGTAGACAGCACTAACATTGTCGCAGTAGACGATCGTTGCCGAAGATATGGGTGCGTGGAGCTCCTGAAGTAGCTGACGAAGCCAACAAGTCTCAGCAACAGCGTGCGCAACAGCACGATACTCAGCCTCCGCACTCGAACGAGAAACCGTAGTTTGTCGTTTGGAGGACCAAGAGACTAAGTTGTCGCCGAGGAAGACACAGTAACCTGAAGTGGAGCGCCGAGAGTCTGGACAACCAGCCCAATCGGCATCAGAGTAGGCAGTCAAGCTGGTGATGCTACCTGTGCCGATGTGAAGCCCGGTGGACAGGGTGCCCTTGACATACCGCAGGACATGCTTGAGCATCGCCAGATGAAGCTAGGCTCTCGCGGGTCGTGCATGAAAAGGCAAACCTGCTGAACTGCATAGGCGAGATCTGGACGAGTCAGCGTGAGATACTGTAGAGCACCTGCGAGGCTGCGGTACTGAGTGACATCTGCCACCGGAGCGCCGTCCACAGCAGAGAGCTTGGCGTGAGTATCAACAGGGGTCGCCGTAGAATGACACTCGGCCATGCCGGCGCGCTGGAGCAGGTCCACAGCGTACTGGCGCTGAGACAGGAAGAGGCCATCAGCAGAACGCGTGACAGAGATCCCGAGGAAGTGATGAAGGTCCCCGAGATCTGTCATGGCGAACTCGGAGTGGAGAAGCTCGGTGAGGCGACGAAGGAGCTGAGGCGACGAGGCAGTCAAGACGATGTCGTCGACTGAGTAGCAAGCAGGCGATGTCGGCACCTTCTTTGTAAACAAAGAGGGAAGTGTCGGAGGTCGAAGCAGTGAAGCCGATCCGTCGGATGAAGCCGGAGAACCGCTGGTGCCACGCCCTGGGCGCCTGCTTGAGCCCATACAAGGACTTTTGCAGGAGACAGACGTGGTCGGGAGCCGCCGGGTCGACGAAGCCAGGTGGCTGCTGACAGTAGACCGTCTCGGTCAGGTGGCCGTGAAGAAAAGCATTCTTCACGTCTAGCTGATGTATCGGCCAAGAGCGAGAAGCGGCGATGCTGAGGACGACCCGGATGGTGGCCGACTTGACAACCAGGCTGAACGTTTCGTCGTAGTCGACTCCGTACCGCTGCGAGAACCCGCGAACGACCCATCTGGCTTTATGTCGAGCCAGAGAGCCGTCTGCGTGATACTTGTGCTTGAAGACCCACTTGCCGATGATGACGTTGGCGCGAGGCGGTCGAGGAACGAGACGCCAGGTGCCATTGTCCATGAGCGCCTTGTATTCTTCAACCATGGCCGCGTGCCAATTTGCATCGGCGAGCGCGGCATGAGTGTTGCCTGGCAACGGAGAAGCCAGGCCGGAGGCCGCCGCGGTGAAGCCGTACCGCTACACGGGCGATGGCAGGGAACCCGTCTGGGAACGAGTTGCCCGCGCAGGAGGCTCTGGAGCCGGAGGCGGTGCTGGGGCCGGAGGCACCACTGCCTGCGGTGCTGGAGCCGCAGGTCCCTCCGGCGACGGCGGTGGAGCCGAAGTCGGCTGACGACGACTATAGTGGATGCCGAACCGCTGCCGGACAGGGGCGACAGGGCTGGCTGGCGGAGGAGGCGCTGGAGCTGCGACCTGCCGAGGCACCTGGCGCGGAGCAGGGGCGACGGCGCTTGCTGGTGGAGGTGGTGCTGGAGCCGTAGCCTGCCGGGACGCCTGGGGCAGCCGGTGGGCAGCGCCGTGCCACAGGATGGCAGGGTCGAGCCCGACGGGGTCGCCAGCATCCTCCAAGGCTCGCGTTTGCTCAACGCCCGAGGTGGACGGAGCAAGCGCGGGAAGTAAGTCCTGTAACAGAAAATCAAAAGAATCCGGTTGAGGCTTTGAAGCCGCAAACGGAAAGTGAGTCTCATCAAAAACGACGTGTCGCGAGATGATGATCTTGCAACTGGAGAGGTCAAGACACCGGTAGCCCTTCTGAGAAGGAGGGTAACCGAGGAAGACACACGCCGTGGAGCGAGGAGATAGTTTGTGGCGAGTCGTGGCACTAAGGTTGGGGTAACGTAAGCAGCCAAAAACCCGAAGGATGGAGTAATCTGGCATCTTGTGGTGGAGAAGATGATAGGGTATACCGTTATTTTTGGACGAGGACGGCCGCCGGTTTGTGAGAAACACGACGGTAGAGAGAGCTTCGACCCAATAAGATGGAGGCATGGCGGCATGAATCAGAAGCGTGCGAACAACATTGTTCAGAGTGCGGAGCATGCGCTCAGCCTTGCTCCGATACCATGTAGAGAAACACCGCACACCCAATAGGGGGGTGACCTTTCATATATATAGCCTGGAAGGCTTGCAGTACATGTACAAGTTACAATGTGGTACTAATACAAGTCAGACTAGGAGTACAAGGCCAATGGGCCGTAAGCCTAATATGGGCTGTTATAATTATACTCTAACAGAGATCACCTTTGTTTTGTATACCTTTGTTTTTGTTATCTCACACTTTGCACACAATGGATATGCGAAACCACTGGTTCTTGCATTATTGTTTTGCCAGTTTTGAATATTACTGTTATCCTATGAACATGGTCCATGCATGTGTAGGTGGACAGAGGTGTGCCTCTAGGTGAAGCCTTATTCATGCACGATAAGTGGCTAGAGGACAAGGGCATCAAGAACACAAACTTTGCTATTGTGACCTGGTCTAACTGGGACTGCCGTACAATGCTGGAGTCAGAATGCAGATTTAAGAGAATCAGGAAGCCCCCTTATTTTAACAGGTAACATATCTTGTATATTACATAGCTAATAACTTAGTCGGTTGAATTCTCAATTTTTATTGATCAGTGTTGAGGAAAATTGTGTCATTCTAGTGATGGATTATGTGCACTGCCTGATGCAGTGTGTATATCATAGATTTAGGGTTATGGGTCTTGTAGGATGTGCTAACGACTACTATCCTGCTTCCACATGTGCTTTATGAAAATTGCATATTTGGCTTAACTTTGGCATCCTGAAATTGAATTTGGTTGGTTGCCACTCCAAATTGCAATTGGTGTGTTAGCCACCAATATTTTGAAAGGATTTCATATTCAGATTTTTTTATTCAAAAAAGTTTGCTGCCACACAGTGCATGTTACAGTATATCAATAAATGCATATGTTTATTTTCACCAATTGAACTGTACTGATGACAAATTACAGAACTGGAAAAAAAGATATCTTCCAAATTGATGTCATTGATATTCATTTCTCGGTTTCTCCTGACTCATTTTGGACACCGCAATTTCCAAGTAGATTGTGAGTGTGGATTTTGTATGCTAGAGATGTGGCATCCCTATTTGCAAATTTAGCATGTTGGAATGTTTCAAAGGTTAATCTAGAGACCAAACCTGTAGCACATACAAAGCTAAATAAACCTGCAAGAGTTCAATTTCATATTCATCCTTGATGCTCAGAAACAAAATGGACAAGCAGTCAATCCAGCATTTTTGGTCGTGTGGTAACAATATCCCTTGTGGTATTTGATGAATCTTGAATCAAAGATGAATGAACTTGAATTTTTGCAGGTTTACCTCACTTTATGTGTACTACATCCACGGGTTTGGTAGATTTTATTGAACATTGCAACATGTTGGATTGATCATGTTTGTTAAAGGCGATCATGATGCCCTGGTCACCAACCCCTAATTCCCACATTATGTTTCATTCACATGAGATATACATCACATTTGGATACTATAATATCTAAATGAACTGTGTGAATTAGGGCCCTGGGTAGTAATAGTGTGCGAATTTAATTTGTATCTTCTATCTTTTCATGCTGTATAACATGAAAGTGAAGGTGTGCGCTGCTTATTTTCCTCTTTGACAAGCTTGAATAGATAAGAGCCAGATTGTTACAGTAGATGATCTACATCAATTTTCAAAAAAGTGGGTGAGTGTTACATGATTTTGGTTTCCCTTCTGAAATATAGATTTTTTCAATGGGATCTGTATCTATATAATTCAAAAGCTTCAGTTTTGATAAGGTAACACTTCCCAGCACCCACCATACTCACACCACAAATGTGTGCAAGCTCACTACTCTAGAAGTTTTGTGGAGACTTCAGGGCCTCACATAGCACAGGTACAGCTAGATGGCATGCAAACACCAGACAGGCTCTGATGTTGGCGAGTGTACTTATGAAACCTGTGTGCCTGTCTGTGGTGTCAATAAAAAATTCCCAAATCACTTAAACTCTGGTTGTTCTGAGTCCTGTCAAGTTGTGCATTTACACTAATATACATATCAGGCTGTGCATTTACCAACCTCTACAGTATTAATAATCTAAATAAATAAATTACACTACTCGATCTCCATGAATTTTATAATAAATGTATATGTATATGCAATTTTGTAATAATTTGCAGAATTTCATTTAACCCCTGAAAATAGTTTTGTTTGAAATATACGCTGCTAAGTTGAATAACTGTATTTAGCACCCTATATCTCTACAACCATAGCAACCTATAGTTCTATACTTCTATTTTTGGCAGGACATGTAGCTTGCAAGTTAAAATAAAAAACCCAAGACGTTTTATGCAATGTATGACTTATTGAATTGAAATCCCTCAGACGAAAATTGCACTTAAATGAAAAATGTAGCATCATTTCTGTTGCCTTGGAGCTCATCCTGCACCATCTGTAAACCCTAACACTATTGCAACAAACCAATAAAATAAAACAACCTATTAGGGGAGCCATGTTAGTTTTTTCTGCTGTCCAATCTGCATGTCTTGGCCACCTTCGCAACTGTTCGAATCCCCAAAGTGTTGTTTTGCAATGGGAGCAGATATGTGGGTAGTGTTAAATGAGCTATTTTATTTTAATTTATATAAGAGGGTGTTGCAACTGGTACTGAAATATAGGCTGGCATGTTCAATTTTATGTATTTTTATTTTTTTCCTTTTTATGAAAAAATGGATACTCAAATTTTAGAGACTGTTACTGCATATATCACAAAAAGTAGGGATATATTAATAGTGCAATGGCAGGATGTACCTTGAGTATAATATTACTTCATACAATTTACTGCAGTGTGAAATATGGCCCCTTTGGAACACGGGAAAATTTCCAGTGAAAATGAACTGATTTTCCTATGCGATTCCCCAAAATCTTTTGATTCTCATGGCATTTTGTGCTTAGAACCATGTTTCTCACGTTTTCGGTTTTCCACACCTAATCCTCTGGTCCTTATGTCAACAATCATAACATAGAGGATGGCAAAATTTTATGTACAGTGTGCTCAAACACATGCTTACTTGAATTGGGTACCGACAGTTCATTGTAAAGCAAATGATGAAATGCAAGGCACATTTTTATCGGTCATCCTGGATTTAAGGATGAGGAGTGATCCTAAGATATATATTGCTTAGAATATGTAGTCCATACTAAGATTTCCAAAGTAATCAATAAAGAAGAGTATTTGTATTAAGTGAGATCGGGGGTGAAGTGATCGCCCTGGTACTGGGTGTTGTGGTGTCTCTACTATACTAATTCTAGAAAGAAAAATTGGATCAGAAGCTATTATGCTGAACTTTTCAGGATAGTCCTTGGTATTTGTACAGGAAGTGTTTTCTCACAATAATATCATGATCCTCACACATTTTTTATGCTATAACTAATAATGAAATATGCAGATAATTTAACTTGGTGTAATATAAATAATCTGTTATAACATATCAGTAACGATCTTATTTGATTTGGATTGTCAATTGGATATTTTTTTGTTCGTTATTTTATGTCTGTTTGTTGTATATCATAAACATATCAGTTAGAGCTAAACAATCGCGAGCTTTCACGCTAAAGGTTATTATTAACTTGTTTATCGCCATTGTGCCGTCTCATGCTAATGAAACTTTTGAACTCATTATGAGTGAGGCACATCTGAGGCCATGATCTGAATCTGAAGGTATCTTGATTATCATTCTAATTTTAAGTCTTTTGAACAAATTTTGATCAGGTGGATCAACTTGAAGGTACCTTTCCAGGAAGTGTATGGGGATGTCCGCTGCAACCTGAAGGAGGCAGTACAGTTGGCTGGCCTTACATGGGAGGGACGTGCTCACTGCGGGCTTGATGATGCCCGCAATACTGCCCGCCTCCTGGCACTTATGATGCACCGGGGTTTCAAGTTTTCTATCACCAACTCACTTGTGTGGCAACCTGCTCCACATTCAACAACTTGCCAATTGTCCCCTGACCGCTCTCCAGATCCAGTCCAACAGCAGCAGAAACCAAAAGAGATGCTGGGATCTCCTGTGCAGGTTAACCCATACGCCACCTCTGCAGGGAAGGACAGAGCGATGTACTGTTACTGTGGAGTGCTGAGCAGGTGGAGCGTTGTGCGCAAGCCAGGTCCCATGCAGGGACGGTACTTCTTTGGATGCGGAAACTGGACCGCCACGAGGCGGGCCATCTGCCCATACTTTGCATGGGCCTCGTGAAGGCGTAATATGTTGCATGCAGTGCAAGCAGATCTCAAGGGGCAAAGGACCTGATGCTTTAACTAAGGGAGGCGCTAAGTTGCAGTTGGCTGCCCTTCCGTGGCGCCTCCCAATCCGTATATATTATGATATAACTTTGCTCATAAGACAATGGAAAGTTCTCTAGGTAGTGTCTAACCTGTCATACTGACTTCTGTCGATAGAAGAGAATGGGGCCAGATGCTGCTTAAGTGTGATCTATCCATGAATAATCTAAGTTTGTGGATTGCTGTTTTTAACTTAATGGAACTCGTAGGTGTGGTTTGTGCGACTTGAACTTGAAGGCTTGGTTTGCAGTTGTTCAGTGACAGTGAGTGGTGAAAGTATTGATCAAATTGAAGGTAGTGTTTGTTTGCTGAAAACACAGGAAACAGGATTAAACAGAGATGATAATTTTTTCGCCATATGCCCACCAGAATTGCGGTAGAATGAATTCTCATGAGTGAATGTAGAACATGTACAACGCATTCTGGATAGGCTGCTTGAGCAGCTGCAAACGGATGATATTACGGTGCTGTTCCACAGATGCCGATTGCTATACTATTTTGGAAAAAACAACATATTTCTATTTAACAAAGTAAATGGTATGGTTCAACACTGACACACGGGGAGAGAAAAAAAATAAAAATGACATTGGCTGTTCCACAGTGCTGAATGATCAATTATGCGCTCAAATTTTAACACGGTGGATCAGCCATGATTGTTACAGGCAAAGCATTACATTCATGCTAGTGTTCCTAAAGAGTGAACAACTGACCGATCAACATCAATGTGCATTCTAATGTTTGGCTGCAAATCAGGGGGGCATACAGAGTGAGAGTTTTACAGCAGTTGGTAATAATACATCACGAACCATGAACTGCACACTTAATAGGCTAAGCAGCCTAAGCTACATGAACCTCCCCACCATTTGGATCATAGTATGTGCAGTGCAGATATGTCCAAATCAAGTCTGTCGCAGCCCTGTCAAATCTCCTGATAAGATAAACCACTGAAAACCAAATTGTATGTTTCTTGCTATTCCTTTCGGCCGAGCAGCCAGAGAGAGCTCACGGAGACGTGAAGAGTACACGTAGCGCCCGAGCAGACTGAAGTGGTCAGGATCCTTTGCATCTGTTGTAGGGTCTGCAGCCGCAGGTTGTCAAGCCTTGATACATACAACAACGAAAAGTAGCAGGATTTAGGCATCGTGTTCACATGCTCTCTACTCCTCTGGTCCCTAAATCTCAAATAAGAATGTTGAATGCATATCTCACTAACTTCTCAAAGAGTCAAACCTTTTGAGTTTTATTACTAGATTTATAGGAAATAAAGTACCAACATTTGATCGTTGTTCCTATAGTTTTTTTTCGTTACTTTTGGTGATTGCTACCATCTAGACGAAGCAAGGTCCGTTGAGTATCACTTGGTGATTGTGCTGGGCTTCAGATGGTGGATTTTGTATGAGACATTATGTGCTCATCCCATAGAGATCATGAAGAACAAAATTACTAGAATTGAGACTTGTTGGACTGTCTCGTTGACCGACCAAGAGTACTCACATCGAAGTTGAGCTTAAGGGCTCGCATGACTTGCATAGCATAATCCTATTTATAAGTATAAAATTATCTTATAATTTTTAGTTCGTTCAGGTTCTTTTTAATACTTTTGTATAGATATATACTTCCTCTGTTAAACAAAAAAGAAAACTCATCTTTTAAAGAGTTATAAACAATTCTAAATTTAACTAGGTTTATAAAAAATAAAAATAATATTTTTATTTTTATTTTTAAATATATTTATTGTTATAAAATATATTTTATAAAGTTATTTAGTAATACTTATTATACATTGTAAATACTAGTAGTTTTGGTTGATTAAATTTGAAATTGTTTGCTCGATAAGCAAGACTTCAATTCCTTTTGTGGGATGGATAGAGGGAGTAAGGCCTTCTGTAGTGTGGTAGTGATGCCACAAAATATATAGGCCCCATCTATAGCATTCAGCACCAATGCCTAACGAGTTGTTGTGCGAAAAATGTTTGACATTGAAATCATCTAGGATTGTTCAGGCCCACATAGAATAAAATATCTCTCGTTGCCTTCTCCATCTAGTCCATTTGCTTAAGGAAAAATCCCCTTTGTCTCCCGTCTTCCTCCTTTCGTCCCTCCGTCCTTCCTGCTCTAGCAAATCTTGCCCTCGTCTAGATCTTGTTTCTTCGGTTGCAGCTGCTCACTGACATATTAAGGCAGAGATCTTCTCAAGAGCTGATTTCATCGAAGGCGTCGCCATCGAGGTCGCTGAGGCTGAGGTCATTCGGGAGGCGGAAGGAAACCTCAGATCTGGTCCGACAATGATAAGTATAGGAACTATAGGTAGTTTGATTGAGATCCAAAGGGATTGAACATGTGTGAATACTCGGATGAAATTGGTACGAAATTGTGGTGGATAGTTTATTAGATTTTGTGGCTCACCACCTGTCATTGTAGAGTTCATCATATTTATGAAAGATGAAGGTATGTTCTCCGTAGCTATGGAGGGAGAGAAACAGAGGGATCTGTGTGTTCATGAAAGACATTTACCAATGGTCATTTGTACTTTTTTTTTGACAACAACGGTCATGTGTACTTTGAACTTGGAAGTCCTGCGTGCCCAACCATCCTTTGTGTATGAAATGTAACCGTTCTCGCCTTTTTGCTACAGTGAATTAGTATATTTTACACTTAGCTCACCGGTGAATCTACATGCATTGCTACCATATTTCTTTTTTTTTACTCCAAATAAGCATCACTTCCTGCCAAAAACTCTCTCTACTTGGATCGTTCTCGGCACACGCTGTGGAAGGCCTAAGAGATGGCCAACGCCGCAGAAGATCCAACCATTACAAGGCAGCAAGAAGCAACAGGAAAGAATCTTTACCCGTTTTTTTACACACAAAAAATTCTTTACCCGTTTTTTTGTTAAATTAAAAAAATCTTTACCCGCTTCCGAGCTGCTTGTCCGTCCCTCGCTCGCTGGTCGTTGCCGCAAAGTTTTTTTTTACGCCTCTTATCTAAATACAACTATAACATCTGTTCGTGTACCTATATACACCTATAACACACACGTACATCATACTCACACCACTAAAATATAACCAGACCTACAACTATATACACAGATATGAAGACGCATCCTTCGAGAGATCAACAGAGACCAGGCTCTATAGACAACGGACACGTCATAAGCTCATTGTGGCTCCATGCGCGTTGAGAGGCTTCACACAAATTAAAAATGGGAGAGGCCCCGGTGAGAAAACACGAGCGATCGAGGGATCAAACTCGCGCCCAGCCGTTCGCACAGCAGCAACCCGACCGCCCGAGCTAGCGCTCGTTCTCAGGCTATCTCCAACAAAAGACTTATCACGCTACCCACACCCAAATTGCATGCTAAATGGGCAAAAATCACCCTCCAACAGAGTAGCCAAACA
>CM041632.1:47187563-47289980 GCA_023333625.1 Bothriochloa decipiens
GCCAAGTGCAACTTTGGGAGTGTAATCTTCAAAGAGATCTTCATAACGTCATGCTGAATTATTTGGACCACTAGACATTAATGCAGTCATTTTCGGTAAGGTCCCTGCCAACCCGAATGAGTAGAGGACTCTTTGATCTTCTTAGTAATTGGAGAGATAACTATCATGTATAACCTTTTCTTTTTCTGCTTTGGGCTTAAAGCCTTGTACATCCCTTGTATATAACATTCTTTTATTTACTGGAAAAGAAAAAAAATAAGGTAGGGGACTCCCCTGCTAATCCGTTCAAAAAAATATTTATATTAATTATAAGAATTATATGAGAGATAATATAGTGAATACCAGAAAATTATATGTAGTATTGTAGATTTGTTTGTGTGCTACGCCGTTCCAAGGATGTTTAGGGTGGCTGCGACACCCTCGAGGCATGTTTGGATCCCTCCGGTTTTTTGCCGTTGTTGACAACTAGATTTTAGAACTCTGTGTAAGATCCATCAAACATTTCTAGTTTTTGCTGTTAGTTTTTATCAGATTCTTGAAAACTAGGAAGCTGATGATAATTAGTTTTTGCTAGTCTTTTTTTTACGTGTAAAGCAATAAATGAAGCCAAATTTTTAAAAACCAAGGGATCAAACGTCCCACCAGTTTTTAAGCAAGGGCTGTCTTTCTCAACGATGCAATGCCACTTGAGAAACGCAGAGAGTTTAGAAACCCCATATTAATTAATTAATTAATTAATTATGCGTGCGTGCGTGCATGCACCATCTACTGCTGGTTGGCGTTTTATTCTCATATATCCATCTACTTCTGTGGGGTAGACCAACCAAAGTAAACACAGAAAAAATGTACGAGAGAAAAAACTAGGTAACAGTGGACGTACTTCTAAAGGCGGCTATAAATTGAACTTAAAGAGAGGAAGTTTCAATTCTGACGACCAAGATCGAGATGTGTCTGCATCACCGGAATATGTGGGCGTGTAATGTCATATCCTAACATTCTCCTTTTAGGCCGTGCGCTCATTTGGCATAGACGCATAGTAGCTCTTTTCAACGTTCTCTTTCGTTCTGATACGTTATTGTAGCGAAAGCTACGTCTCTCTCCTTTTCAGGTGTGAGGTTTGCCTATTTCCATCCTATATCCTGACTCCCCCATCCGTATACGTTTTTTTAGATAATGATAGTATTTCATACCGGCTTCATCTACCAATAGACAGAATCAGGTTAATTATTACAAAGATGAGGCCAAAGGCCAGAAAACTAAGAAGAGATTATCCGCGGCATTCCGCCTACAAGACGAGAATACACCGTCGAACGAACGGCAACAACACAAGAATCTAGAGGGATAACTAAGCTGGCACCAACACTAACAACCTAAGGATCTTCCGAAAATGACGTATTCAATAGGAACATGACATTCGAAAATGCCATCGTCGCCCGACCAGAGGACCAGTACTAGATTTTCATCCCAAAAGATCTCCAAGGCGCCTGTACTGGAGAGATGACGATGCCTCCAACGAGGAAGTGGCACCCACAGGCGTCACCGCCGCCTGAATACAGCCATTGTCCCGCCAAAATCCATGTTGTTACGCCAATGACCAGCGAGGAAGAACGCCGCCAAATCCGGCACAAAGGAGATCTTGGGAGGTGCACCACCATCAACCACGATGCCCAGAGCAGATCCCTAGAACTAGCAGGGGATCCGGATCCATCGCACGAGGCCCAGATACGGCTATCGTCGAAAGAGGCGCTTGACGGCCGTTGTCGGCGCGGCCACCCACGCCTCGAAGCCTCAGTTTCGACCACCGTCGGTCGTTGGGACTCCTCCACCTCTCTTCCCTCCACCTGCACCTCCCCCTTCTCCGCCACCAGATCCAGCTGCCGCAGATCAAGCCTCGCAGTAGCCCATGGGGCGCCTGATCCACTAGGGTTTAGGATCCAAAGCCCCACCGCCGTCGCCGAGAACTGCAGCAGACAACGCCGCCGCCTCCACCTTGCGACGGATGGGCTCCGGCCGGTGATGCCGCGGCATAGCAGGAGCCCCAGCCGGACACCACTGAAAGGTCCTAATGGATAGAGTGGGTGAATAGCCTAATAAAATTTCTTGCAAAGACACTTAAGAAACTTGTTAGACTAAGAGATGGCGTAAATGCAAAGCTAAAGCTTCGATTACTCTATGCAAGCCTTTCTAACAAGTCAAATATATAGGCTATACTACTAGCACCCAATCAACAACAAGCCTAGCAATTCTAAACAAGATTACTCTAGGCACTTTACTCAACAAGCAAGAGCAACAAGATAAGAACACAAAGGAGATGCACAAGCTAGCAATTCTATTCACTATCTAGCAAGACAAGCAAACAATAAAAGAATGAATAACAAGCTAGATACAAGAGACGGGAATTGGATTGTTATACCAACGCGAAGTGTAGATGGCCAATCACCCAATCGAGATAACCGCACAAGAGAATCCTCGGCAATCACAATATGAACACAATGATTTTTTACCGATGTTCACTTGCTTCCCGGCAAGCTACTCCTCGTTCTGGCGATACTCCCGCTTGGAGATGTGCATGCTAAATTGGCACTCAACGCCAACCCGCTGTCGGGCGCCGCACTATCAACACAAGACGGGGATCCTCCAAGCCACGCGCAATCCACTGGAGTATCCTTTTGTGAACTCCCGCGGGGAAGGATCAAGAACCCCTCACAAGAACACCGAGTGTGGCCTCGAAAAATCTCCACCTCAAGCTCAACACCCCGCTGCCTTCAAACCGTCTAGGGTGATGGGAATCACCCAAGAGTAACAAGAACTCCACAGCGAACTCGAAGATTCTAGTGCCTCTAGATGCAACTCTCAATGCTTAGCACTAGATTCTCACTCAATCTCACTCTAAATGAACAAGCAAGTCAAGAGATGAGTGGGGAGGAGTTTTTCTCGCTCAAAGAATGCTCAAGAATGAAAGAATGGGCAAGAATGCCTCCCAACGGCCGGCTAAAATACATATATAGTCACCTCGGATTGGCCTACCAGAACTTTCGGTGGAGCCCCACTGGAACTTTTGGTAAGTTCAGATCTAGCCGTTCTACACGAGTCAGTCGAAATCTAGCCGTTGTACGCATCATTCGGAACTTCTGGTCACCTGATCGGAACTTCCAGTCATCCACCAGAACTTCCACCGGAACTTCCGGTCGTGAACCGGAAGTGATTCGGGGCGTGTGGTTGCTCGGGTTGGGCTGACCGAAACTTCCGGTCCAGGCCCACCGGAACTTCCGCTAGTACAGCACCACCCCGCACTAAAATGGGATATCTCTTAGCTCCGAACTCCGTTTTTGATGAACTTAGACTCTATGGAAAGCTTATTCAGAGGGCTACGCAACCAATATATCCTAAAGATTTCAATCATTATGGATTAAAGCAGTTTTCTAATCCAAGAGCCATCACTTCTCTTTTCCAACACAAGTGTTCTTCATCGTCGCGCCTTCGCCAATCCAAGTCACACCACTTGCCAAGTACGCTAACCTCAACATGTAAAGCTCTTTGATCACAAGAGTTAGCATATCTCTAAGAAGAACAAGGGCAAGGGTTAGCTCTCTAGTTAGTCTCTCATATGCATCATGCCAAGTCAAACCTAGAGGCACTTGAACCGCAAATTCAACCGTGAATTCCCCTTTTGATAGTCGGTTATCAATCCTAAATGTGATCACACCCTCTATAGTGTCTTGATCACTGAAAGAAAATCACCTATCTCTTATATCTTTGCCTTGAGCCCTTGATGCTTGATCAACACAATGTCTAAGTCCACCATCAAGTCCCTAGGCATCACCTCCATGTTGCTTATGCGTCTAGTCACACTTAGATGAATCATTAGCAACATTGAGTGTCATCAATTATCAAAGCCAAATAAGAGCTTTCACACCACGCTGCTCGTTCGAGGCCACGAACTGCCACTCCACCGCCCACGCCACCGCACGCCACCAACCAGGAAGGATGCCCGGCCGTCGCCATCACGACAGGCTGTGTTGGCCTTGCCAATAGTTCACTCCGACGATGGCGCGGCGTAGAAGAGAAGAGCGGGCAACGGCAGCTAGGGTTTGGCCAGCGCCCGAGACGCCGCACTGCAAGGTCCTAATGGCTAGAGGAGGGTGAATAACCTATAAAATTTTCTTACAAATCACTAAAACAACTGGTTAGAACTTAAGATGATGAAGTTCTTCTAGCACTAGCTCAACTAAGCTATGCAAGCTACCTACACAATTCTAGCAAAAGGCTATGATCACCGAGCATAACAACAAGACTAGGTTGCTATCTTACTCCTAGTGAACAAAGAAACTATAATTAATTACCACTAGAGAGCTAAACTAGCAACTAGCACTACACAAGATAAAACTAAGAATATAAGTGCAAGAGAGGGGATTGGGTTGTTATACGCCGATGTAGAGGTGATGAACCAATCAATAACAATCACAAGCACAAGAATGAATCCTTGGAAATCAAGATTACACAATGATTTTTTATCGAGGTTCACTTGCTTTTCGGCAAGCTAGTCAAGATGGGGATCCTCCAAGCCATGAGCAATCCATTAGAGTAGCCAATTGCGATCTCCCACGGGGAAGGCTCAAGAACCCCTCACAAATCACCGGTGTGGCCTCGAACAATCACCAACTCGAGCTCAAACACCGTCGCTGCTCCAAGCCGTCTAGGGTGATGGAATCACCCAACAGTAACAAGAAATCCACAGCAAACTCGAAGATCAAGCGTCTCTAGATGCAAACACTAAGCAAATGCACTTGAATCTCAATCACTCTATTTTGAATCAAGCAATCAAGCAATGAGGGAGTGGAGGGAGTCTCTTCAGCTCAAAGTATGCTCTAGGAAGTTAGAATGGGCAAGAGATATCTCCCATGGCCGGCCAAGGGGCTATTTATAAGCCCCAACTCAAAATCCAACTGTTACCTTTGAATCCAGCTCAACACGGCCTCCACTGACGCGCCCGACGAGGCATGTCGGACGCGAAGTCTTGCTTCCATCGCGTGTAAATGGCTCAGCTGGGAATTCGACAGTTGGACCTGTCGAACGCGTTCGACCCGCGTCCGACGCCTAGCTTCCATCGGTCGGCCCCGGTGCAGCCCTTCCTGAGTTACATCTGACGCTCCACTGACGCGTCTGATGCACTTCGTCTTCCGCATCCGAAGTACTGATCCACCGGGGCACCTCGCAGCTGTGGGCGCCGAACGGTCCGGCACCACTGTCTCTTATGCCTTCACTGGCCGGACGCTAGGACCAGCGTCCGACGCGTTGCGTCTGACGAGTCCGGTGTTGCGGTCTCTTCTGCATTCGATGAGTTGAACGGGACAGACGCACGACCAGCGTTCGACGGTTGCCTAACCAGCGTCCGACGCTCCTTTGACAGCATTTCGTCGATCCAATCTCAACCGTATTGCCTTGTGTGCTAAACACCAAGTGTATACATCTCAAGTGTACGTGTGTTAGCATTTTCCAAACTATTTTTCAAGGCAATTATGTTAGTGCTCAAGATCCTAATGCATATGCTCAATTATTAGACCTAGGAGGCACTTGAAAGTCGAGATAACCGTGACTTCCCCTCTCGATAGTATGGCTATCTATCCTAAATGTGATCGCACTCACTAAGTGTCTCGATCACTAAACCGGAAAGCCCTAACAAGCAAACCTTTGCCTTGATCTCCATGGGCTCTTCTCGATTCCTTTGGTGCTTGATCATGACACCGTGCATGCTATGTCCATCACCATGATCATGTGGTCATCTCCATGCCACCTAGCTCCTTAATCATGTGTTGCTAATATATTCTATATACACTTAGTGAAATCATTAGCAACATGGTGTATCATCAATTAGCCAAAACCAAACAAGAGCTTTCACGCGCGTGAAAAGCGGCTCAGGCGTTATGCAACCCCGTCCGTATGCGTAGAAACAATCAAATGAAAACCTGTTTAGTTGCACCACTCCACAATTTCAGCTTGACACTCCGCTCACGCAAGTATACGGTCTCATCCTTGCCAGGCGGAGATGGTCAAAAGAAAGCTTCACCGTGGAGTCTGGCTCAACGGATACAATGCAAATTGCATACTTAGGATAGACTCACACATCAACCTCACATATTAGACAAGAATCGTATTCCCTCGTGCTGGCAATCAAACAACATCTCGGTTTTTTTCTACATCTACTCTTACAACATTATAAATGCCTTTTTCCTGAAATATAGTTTCACCGAGCCAGCCCACTCATACAGAATATATGATACAATCTTTCGTATGGCAACCAAACACATCCTAAATGAATGAGAGGCAGTGAAGCTTTACGAAGCCATCTTTTATGGTTTATTTAGTCACAAACTTAAGTTAGTCTAACAAAAAAGAACAAGACTGGGCGGGGGGTGATACCCCATCCGTATTGCTTTAAGCAGAAGACCCAAGCTCCCTCGGCCTCGGAAAAATCTCTGAACCCTAGCCCCGCCCTAACACTGTAAATAGGACCACATGGGGAACCGTAACCCGAGCTGTCCTTCGCCATAGGCCGGAAACGGGCCATTTCACCAGTGCCTTGGCACACGGGGCCAGCCATATTGCTTTAAGTTAGTCTAACCGTCACGCATCTTATATAGACGTAGTATTTCTTTTGGACCGAGGGAGTATGCTAATTAAAAAAAGTTCAGGCTACCTTATATACGGGGGCCGGCTACATCTTATATACGTGGGCTCATTCATGTCACCGACACCAAGAATAGCGGTGCACGCAGTGTGCATCCTTAGGTGTCTGTCTGTAAGAAATTTCGCGGAAGCTACCGTACACGACATATACCGGGGCCTACGCGCTGTGCAATCGATCGAGGGCTGCGGACGGCGACTGGACTGCAGCCATCGTCCGTACTGGATTGATGGCGACGCTTGTGGTTCCCATGGATGGACGGACCGATCCATCTCCGTTTCCGCAGCCGAGCCCTCGTGGCCGTGCCCTGCATGGCAGCGCGACACTAGTGACACGTGATTCCCTGAATCGTCATGGGACCAGTGGTGGGGTGGAATTTATTTAATAGTGATAAGGACGCGGGAGAGCCGCCGCCGCCTATACCTACCTCTCCGCTCCGCGTGCAAGCAGTCCGCGGACATTGCATTGCAGGCCCTTATTACTTAGACGCGTTGTAATAAGCAGCACTACTTATACGTTTAGACGCTATACGGCTCCCTTCATTCACCACTGCACTGCATTTGCTAGCCACCTCTGTCTCTGACTACGCTCTTCAAGGCGATACACACGGTAGTAGATCGAGACGACGACGACGGGCCTGTTGTACTTGTAGCCAGTTAGGTCATCGTCGTAGCTACTGCCGAGAGAGAGGACGAGAGCCAAGGGAATAATGGCGGGCGGCGGCGAGAGCGGTGGTCCGGCGGATCCGGCGGCGGCGTCCGCCCCGTTGCTCAGCAGGAGGCAATACTACGAGGGGTGTCCCGGGTGCCGGCTGGACGAGGCGAACAAGACCAACGCCGGCGTCCCCTACCTCAACTTCTTCTACATCTGGGTCGTCTGCCTCACCGCCTGTGAGTACCAAGATTGTCATCAGCGCCCCCCTCCCTTCCCTTGGTTAATTTCTTTCTTGGTTGGTTGCCTATGGCGTTACTACTAGCTCCTGCAGTCCTGCGTGAGTAGAAACATTATTTTTTTTGTACAAGGGATATTAATCTTGAAATATTATTATTTTTACAATTTTTACAAATATTTGAAACATGAATAGAAATCTGAAGAAACGGCGGAGCGCCGAAGTTAAGAAAAAAAGTAAATAAGTAATAATGTACTGTTTCATACACTCATGTTTCGTTAGAGCACTCGTAATGCAAACTCTATCGTAGAGTCTAAATTTATTAATTGCCTTGAACATTGTGAATTTAGAGACTAAATAAGACTTGGAGTCTTGTTTTTTCTCTCTTTAATAAATATAGTGACACATTATCAAAATACCATAAATAAATGGTAATAAATAGTTTTAGACTAAATGATAAAGTCTTAGTCACGTACACTAAGGGAACAACAGTTTTCCCAAAGAGAAATTAACCACTAGCGCGCGCTGCTAATGCCAGGTCCCACCATATGGCTGCTCATTGGCCGCACAGGATTGCTATCTAAAAGTAGAAAGTAGTCGCCACATGTGAACTAGTATATTCCTTGTTAGTACTACTTTCACTAGCTATATAGCTCATGTGTGTTCTGTACTTAGGGCGACGGACAAGATGTTGATGGGTCATTCCATTATTTCTTTATCTAATAATAAATAAACAAAAACACGTGTCCGTCGTCGTAACATAATGAAAATTTGTTAGATTCACTGGCGAAGCGCATCCATATATTTATTATTCAATATAGCAGCTAAATACAGTATTTGTGTTGATTTTTCTCTTTAAGAAAACAACTACACTTAAAGTATTTTACTTTAGTAGATCAATACTATAAGATCATCAAACACTGTCAGTTAGGAAATTCCGTGACTACAGTTTGGTTAGGAAACCTCCATCACCGCTGGTTTTCCAAACCGGAAATGGGCAATAGGAACAGGGGCGTAGGATTGGTTGCCATTGTTGGTCGAATAGCCACCATTAAACAACATCGGTTAGGAAACCACCGTCACTACTAGTGTTACGAAAAGACACTAGTAAACCACACCATGGGAGGGGTGCCCCATCGGGAGCAGGGCGCGGGAGGAACAACGACTTCGCCAGAGTAGGGGGGAAGATCCGTCAGTGGGCACAGGGTGGCGAAGTGGGAGAGTGGCGGACGAGAAATGCAGTTTGACAGATGGGGATGGAAATCCCGCAGATGGAAATTTTTATTCCTACCAAACAAGGGCTTGAAAGCAGGGCCCCTAGGAAGGGGTGGGAGGATGTCTCAAATTTGTGGCTCTAGTAGAGGCCATGCTGTACATTTTTTAGCGTTGGGTCCTTCAAATTAGTTTTTTTTATAAAGTTGGGTAGTAATGTTATTATCACTGCTGGTGCACTTTGAACCCATACTGAAACTTATCCATCATTGCTGGTTGTAGTCATGACTTGATAGTGATAGTCATTAGTGATACATGTTTTTAGTAGACGATTCTTAATGGAATTTTCACGTTCTTGTTTCCAAGACTCAGGAGCATTAGAAACAACGTAAACAAGTTTCATCCTTTGAAGCTTATTTGATCCAATGAAACTTTTATTATTAATTTTTCTTTATTTAAGCTATGTATAATGACATCTTATTTATTGCCTATGAAATTCTTAGGAAACTGGTCTAATAAATACACGTTGAACCCATAGGAAAGAGAATTCAGTGTACCCAATTCATCGGATTTTTTTTCGAACCCAATGCACATCGGACATGCTCGTGTACCGTGTATGTACTTGCTGTGATGAAGCCCTTTCAAACGTGACAGCCTCAGCCAAGCCAACCCCTTGTTCCTGCCACCTAAATTTAGCCAAACCAAACGACCAAAACCCGAGAACTAAGGAAGAAAAAGGTCCAGAGGTCAGAATTTCCTACTAACGCATCACACCTCCGATTTGAGACCAGCAGCTCTCTTTTGCCAGCATGCGGATCCTGACAGCCACACGACGTGCACCACCGCAGTCGTCCTCACCAAGTCGCTATCTGGTTCCTGACGATGGACCTGCATGGCCAGCGGCATTGGCGAGGCGTCGCTGCTCATCCGAGGCAATGGGAAGGCGGCCATATGGCGTGAGAGCTGCCCTGGGTGCAGGCAGGAGAGGAAGGTGCAGGCCATTGACGGGATTCCATACGTGGACTTCCTCTACATTTGGATCGCCTGCCTCTGTGCCTGTATGAATAATACTCATCTGTTCTTCTGAATGATCGCCAAAATATAATGGACATTTTCACTAACGGCTGATCTGAATGTCCGAAAATTAAAACATCATGTGATGGTTCAGAAGAACTGCTTATCCTCTAGAGCAAGACAACGATGAGTGGCGTTTAGCAATAGGCAAAAGTAATTCCTGCTGTCAAGTGCCAACATGCAGGCACGTATCAATAAGTGTGATGGTGCTTGTATTCATAGTATATTTTTAGGACCATGTTTTGTGGTTGTTTCGTCAGGGTCATGTTCTAATACTCAATTTTAGTTGATATATTCATTTTTTAGCACCTGTTTTCATCCATATCACTAGTGAAAGCTAGTAATAAGTACACCTATGAATTATGATTGACCTGCTAAACTTATAGTGATATATATAATAGTGCAAAAATATTCAATTTGAACAGTATGTGCACGTGTTACTTGCCTCGTGTATATTTTTGGTTCAGTGACTTATATGTCCAAAGTATCTCTATTTTCTTGTCAGTTTTTTTTGGGTACTGGATGGCCTTGTTAGTGTTTTTGGTTGAGTGACTAATACTGCACCTTTTTCTTTCCAGCTCTGCCGATCCAGTCATTGTTCCCTTATCTATACTTCATGGTAGGCATGTTTTAGATCCCAATCTTTACCTTTAATAACGTGTAGAATACTTGCTCTGTTCCATAATTTGTTTAAGAAAAATACAATGCCTAATATCAAAATATTCATGGTTACTGCAATCAAACAGATCAGGGACTTGAAAGTGGCAAAAGAAGAGCAAGACATTGGATTTTATGCTGGTTTTGTTGGTGAGCAGCGTCTTCTTTCATGATTGGGATTTCAAGGCTCAGTTTCATACTCTTCACATAGTCGCATGTGCATTTTCATCAAATTGTCTATACATGTACACCTGCTGCTACAATCATCATTTGACTATGTTTTATCATCAGTGCTGTTTACTCTCTGTGTCTGTATTTAATTTCTCTGTTAGGGGCTACCTATTTCCTTGGAAGAACCATCGGTGCCGTGCCATGGGGAATGTTTGCTGACAAGTATGGAAGGAAGCCATGCATTGTGATCAGCATCCTCTCAGTGTACGGATCATGAAGTTAAATTGTGAGATCAACCTGAGCATTCAATTTAACAAGCTCCCAGTAACTATTGTTTTGGTTCCCTTTTCAGGATTGTGTTCAACACACTTTTTGGACTTAGCACAACTTACTGGATGGCAATTGTTACTAGGGGATTACTTGGGTTGCTATGTGGTATACTAGGACCTATCAAGGTAACTAACTACATGGATTGCTAGACCAGTGTTTGTAAATGATATGTCTTAGGTTCTCATGGTTGCATCTGCATTTTCTAGGCTTATGCTTCAGAAGTCTGCAGGAAAGAGCATCAAGCTCTGGGAATATCTCTTGTAGGAGCAATCCTTTTGTAACCTTTTTCAACTTTTAACATAATTATTCAGTTTTTGTGTTTATTTTTCACTTGTAACTAACTCGTGTCTGACATTATGTCATAGGTTACATCTTCACGAGCGATAGCTCTTGTTGTTGGGCCAGCTATTGGAGGCTTTCTTGCGCAGGTGAAGATTATGGAATTTCGATAGCAATATGAGTTAAATTTTAAATGCTAATGAGTGCCTTAATCATGTATCCCTTTATCATAATTGACCTCTGATGTGTACAAATGCGGATAGTACTTGACAAAAATATATAAATTGAAGTCAAGAGTTTCATCCAACACTATAAGATATTTTAGGCAAAATCTAAATCACACACGTACCTACCATTAATGTTTATTGTCAACAACCCAACCACCAGGCTCAAAATATGGTAATCATATTACATTCTATGATTAAGTGAATGTTACATGCATCATTTCCTTTACATGAGTCTATTCTAGGATACTTTGTATTTTAGGATGGTGAGAGTATTCTTTGGTTAATTTCACACTTTTATCAGGTTGTTAATAACTATGAGTATGGTATTTAACGAGTGGGGTAAATACTTCCATGTTATGATTAAATGAAGAAACTATTGCAAAGATACACATGACTAATATTGTCTATGCTCTATCATGTTTTAGCCTGCACAAAAGTACCCAAATCTTTTCTCCGAAGAGTCCATATTTGGGAGGTAAATTATTTCTTTTAGCATTTCTATCTATCATATTACTATTTCATTGTTTTTAGACTATTGTAAACCACCAAAATTTTACATCTAATTTTCAGGTTTCCATACTTCCTCCCTTGCTTCGTAATATCATTACTAGCAGCAATATCATGTATTGCATGCATTTGGCTTCCGGTATGCCACAACGTTTCCTCCTAATTATTTTCTATCTTGAATTCAAGTAGCTAGATCCTCTCAAGGAAAAATAAACGAAATAAGTTTGGACTTATATTCCTCCATCCAACACATCTTTTTTGCAGTTAGATAAATAATCATTCTTTTGAGCTCTCTTGAGATATTATCTTGAGAAAAATTTCTTCGAATTTTATCCCATTTTCTTAGGAAACGCTACACTTTCATGATGATGCCAAAGTAAAAGCTATTGAAGAACTAGAGGCACAAGTTGGTGGCTCTAAAGAATCTACAAAAAATCTGCTAAAGAATTGGCAATTGATGTCAGCAATAATCCTCTACTGTATCTTTTCTCTGCATGACACAGCTTATCTCGAGGTAATCTCTATCATATATATTTCTAAACCTCAAGATATCTTCAAGTTAACTTCTCCATTGAAACATCAATAAAGATGATGTTTTCACTCTAGCCCTTGAAGTAATTACTAGATGTATATGCTAATGCTAATATCGTTTGTAAAAACCATTTCTAGATATTTTCACTCTGGGCTGTGAGCAGTAGAAAATTTCAGGGCCTTAGTTTGACATCCCAGGATGTTGGTACTGTGCTGGCCTTCTCAGGTATGTGGTATTTTCAAGTTTTAAGCTAATAAATATTTAATACAAGAAGCAAAATACCTTATAAAAGGAGTAAAATTAGCACATAACCACTTCTAGCAAATGGTGAAATGCTTTTGAATAGTACTTAACTATGGGTATATAAATAATCCAATGCATTTAAAATCTTTCCATCCATGTGATATTATTACCCTTGGGATGTTGTATTATAGTTCCAGTGAAATGTTTGCACATGTTACAATGCTACGAAGTTACTGCTATTGAGATTATTTGTGACAACAATTCATTTGATCTTGGTAGGTTTTGGTGTACTTGTATACCAACTTGCTATTTATCCTTTCCTTGCAAAGTATTTTGGACCAATCAAGACATTTCGGCCTGCGGCGGTACGTGAGAAATACATCTTTGATGGTTTTCTTGTAAACCTGTAAAGAATGAAGAATTTTACTAAAATAGATAGTATGGGGGAGTGACAAATATTAAACTGATAAATTATATCAAATCAAAATTGTTAGATATAGATCTAAATATTAGGAAGGGGAGAATATTTATTAATTATTTTCATGGAAACTGAAGGGGTTTCCCTAGTTATCTTTTTTTTTTCCTAAAAGGGAAGTATGAAGTAGATATTTGTCTTTGTTGGATTAGTTCTTAATCTGATTCATCTTTCTAGTGCTGAATTCAATTGCATGTTTGATTTGCAGATCCTGTCGGTTGTTCTCCTCACTACGTATCCCTTCATGGCAAATCTACATGGCCTGGAGCTCAGTATACTTATCACCATGGCATCAGTTTTGAAGAACATGTTTGCTGTGAGTCATTTTTTTTTGTGAGCATGCTGTGAGTCAAATATCTTCCATCTCCTTTATCGCCATCGACAACTAGCAACGCAAAAAAGGCATTCCATTTCCAAATTCTAATTTGCTGAACCAGATCATCATCCAAAAGTAAATTGTATTATGAACAAATGCTAATGTATTATTTTAATGAAACAGGCTACTATTACTATTGCGTGCAACATTCTACAGAACACTGCAGTGGTACATAACAATCATGTTTGGCAATTTGTTTCAGTAGCGTTATCATTTGTTTAGCTTATTATTTGTCTGATAACATGTGCAGACACAAGAGCAGAGAGGTGTTGCTAATGGCATCTCGGTTACTCTGATGTCCTTGTTCAAAGCTGTAGCTCCAGCAGCAGCCGGAATTCTGTAAATATTCTTATTTTTTATCTTTTATATGGTTGGAAAGTTACTATTTTTCTCTAGAACATTAAGATAATGGATTAAATTTTATTAATTTATATCTTGGCTTTTCATAGGTTCTCATGGGCTCAGAAGCACATAAGCGGACTGTTCTTACCAGGTAAACAGCTCATACATGGCCGCCCCAATTTTGCCATTTTTCCCCTTTACCTAGGATTCGAGGAAGCTAAATATAATAACTAATATAAGTGCACACATTTATTCCATTTACAAAAAATGCAGGAGATCAGATCTTGTTTCTAATGCTAAACATGGTGTCAGTGATTGGTCTGGTGCTGACGTTCAAGCCATTTTTCTCCCTACCAAATTCAATGAGGCATTCATAAGTCTTTGTATATGAAGTTTGTTCCTGTGAACTATATCGGGGCACTGTCTGATTACAGCTGGGTTTTGAACTGCAAGAATTCATGTATTGTATCGGTCCATACTTCCTGTCTTATGATGAATTAAGTCATCATATCTGAAGGGTATTTTTGCATAGGCACCTAAGGATCAGATGTTTTGTTGATTTCATAAATTAGAAATGTGTTCTTGCTTGCCATGATCCTGACGTAGACTTATATATGTGTTAAACACTCTAGATTCTATGTAGATCAGCTCTGGATTGGGGGCAAACGGTTTCATATTGTTCACAAGCTGAGCTGATTTGGGGTTAAGGGGTCAATGGATTAGTTTGGTTTTATAGGAGTTTTAACTTTTCATGCTCCAAGCGGTTCTAGCTAGCCTATGGCTGCAAATGGGACGTAGTCAATGGTTTGTCCTCCTGATTTGCTCAGGTCTCAAGGCCTCTCTATGCCTCACATGGTTGCCACCTTCGATTCACACAGGCATTATACGGCCGCCGCCGCCACTTCATCACGCCCCAAGCACCCAAGTACCCAACTTCGGCTCTTTTGCGTCGCTAATTCACCGGTAGCTCCATAAGCCAGTGCAAACCTTTTTTTTTTTTTTTGAGAAATGCCAGTGCAAACTAACAGTTCAGAAAAGTTTCGCAAAAAAAAAAGTACAGTTCAAAAAAAAAAGGGATGGGCCCTCGTAGGATTCAGAGGCCCGGGAGGCTCTGCTCCGCTCAGCCCACTCCAGGACCGGGCCTAGTCCGAGGAACGCTTGATTGCAGGCCCATCTGAATCTACTTATTCCTCTAAAAAAACTGAGTCTACTTATTAGTTACTGCTCCTACTATCTACGGTACCACCACTCTTATCAATCGATTATCGATTCTCTCCCACGTTCCCCACGAGGGCGCGGCGGCGGCGCCATCGATCCATCGAGGGAGCGGATCGGAGGCATGGATCAGGAACAACTAGCAGCTGGCGACACGTCGATCCCAGGCCACCAGGCCCAGGGTTTAGGCGAGTTCAACGACTTCGTCACGGAGGCCGCCGCGGCCACGGCCACGGCCACGGCGGTGGCAGGCACCACGGAGGTCTCCGGCGCGGGTTCTGAGGATCAGCGGCCACGACAGTCGTCCGCCACGAGCTCTGGGCCCCGCAGCGGCACGGTGTGCACTGGAGCCAACACGGCGTCGGCGGCTACCGCGCGCGCCCGCCAACATGAGGATTCGAAGGCCAGGGACTTCCGCGAGTTCGACCAGTTCGTCAAGATGCAGCAGCCGCTGACGCAGACGCACCCGCGTCTTACGCGTATCCAGCAGCCTCCCTCACGCTCCACGCCGCAGCGTCTTACACGTCTCCAGCAGCCTCCCTCACGCTCCTCCTCCGCGGAGGGCGGCGGCGGCGAGTTGGCGCCTGCAGGGCCGGCATCTCCGGATCTTGAGCTCAGACCGTGAAGTTACCTGACCAAGTACATGGACGCATCCCTGCATGGCGAGGCTCAAGATCCAAAACTGTACCGGTGATATATAAGTAATTAACTCTTGTCGACGATCTTATGCAATATGAATCTTACACTACATCGAATCATGTGTTTACTTGCAGTGTGTTACGTAATCAAATCCTGTTAAATCTCGTTACTTACTCCGTATTCATCTGCCGGATCAGCACTTGATTATTCAAAATCCAAAATAGCTGCTGCAGACTGAGGTTCGAAAGTCCAACAGCTAATAAAATTTTTTGTTTGTTTGGAGGCCACGGTTCATCTAGTGGACTTGACTGGTAAGTCTAGTACTACATTATAGCAGAGCAATGTTGGTATCTTATCTTGCATGCCACCGCATTGTGGAATTCAGGGATATCAGTAGACAGTAGTCAAAGTGGATCGCTAAGCATCGGTTCGTTAACCATTTCTGAGTACCTCCACATTAGTTGTTTTCTTCCCGAAGTTCCCAGCTCCTTGGTACTGATGTCTCAATGCTGTTCGCCAGGGTTTGAACATACCGACACGCTTGACGACTGTTTTCAAAACTTCTTATTCAAGTTGTTTTTTCTTCTGAGTTTACGACCGCACACATCTCCCATCCTCACTACTAGTACATAAACATTTGTACCAACAACACCTTTTGGATTTTGAGTGTCTTTTTTGTGAACCACTATTGTGGAAGGCCTCCATGCGTCTCCTGGTGCGATGTGTCTCACGCTCTGCCCTATCTCTGTCCTGATCTCCCTCTTATCTCGTTCTCGGCTTGGATCTGTCCACCTGCCTCCCCCCTCCCCCACTGGTGACTTAGATCTAAGGGGAGCAGAGGTGTTGACACCCTCACCGGTGAGGCAATTCTCCCTGATGATTCCTCACATGATTTGATTTGGATTTCCTCAGTACAATCTCTTTCTCTGCTCTTCTTTCTCTGTTCTGTGGTTCTCAAGGGGCAACGTGCACTTAAGATATCCTAGGCTGAAATGCACTAGTGGTATTTGCGCTCCTTCTATTCATCCTCTATTAGTTGGATTTGTCTCCCCTTCTAACACTTGTAGACTTATGTTTCCTTTTGGACGATCAACGAAAAATTATGTCTGAAATGCTTATTGTGTTTGTTTATGTATCCCTTACCGGTCATTTTTCATGTTTAGGTTTTAGTTATTTGTTACAGTTGTCGTCTAGATAAGCACCTCATTCTCTGTGAGCCGTGAAGTACAAAAACATTCACTTTTTTCTTCTTATTATGCGACATGGTATGCATGCATGATTCTTTTTTATTTGTTGAGGGTTGAATAAATTTACTAGTAAGTTCATAGTTTTTCTTTTCTTGTACTAGTTTTAAACTGAATAATTTACTATTAAGTTCATATCTTTCAATCTGAACAGTTCCCTCTAACTTGTGTGGCTGTGGCCTGTGGGTTGGTGACCTTCGGCGGCTGGAGTGTCATCGGACAGGCTGACTGGTGGGGAAGGGGGAGATGAAGCGCCTCGCATCATCTGAGCCGTCGACACGTCGATGACGGGAGCATGAACCACACATCTTGGAAAACTTATACGATAATCTATCTCGATTTGTTTAGTTAACTCCCCGCGCACATTCCTCTACGCCTTTCAATCTTTCTTACTAGCAACATCATTAATCACAAATATGAAGACACCTGTCCATCTTCACTCACAACGTGAAATTGGAAACTGCTAATCATATCTCAGTAATTTTATTTGAATTCTCTTCTATTTGAATTCTTGATTTTTTTGGACTCTAATTTTTTTTGTAGTTGTGGACTGCATAAAATGAAACTTAGATCAGTCTTCTTTGTCTGTTATTATCTCCTAGTTTCCCAACCTATATCAAGATAACTTCACCAACTCTGTGATATAGGTAAGAGAGCACCAGCTCTATGATTTATAGATAAGAGAGCAGTACCATAGGTATGGCATCTCGTTGACTGTGTCCACACAAGTGTAATCTGCATTCTAAATCTATAGTAGGGAGATGAACATTCTTTCCTTTAGGCTGGTGCACACAATCAACAAGATGCTATGCGTATTGAGATTTATGATGCAGACCTATAAATTCAACACTTCTAAGAGTTGTCTTCCTCATATTGATCTCTGTAATAACCCATTCATAGATTCTGTTGTCGCCAATCTATAGTAGGGAGATCGACATTTTTTCCTTGAGGGCTGGTGCACACAATCAACAAGATGCTATGTCTATCGAGATTTATGATGCAGACCTACAAATTCAACACTTCTAATGGTTGTCTTCCTCACATTGATCTCCGTAATAACCCATTCATAGATTTTGATGTCGCCTTGTTACATACTCTTTTAGCTCATAGGCCTGAAGCGAGAGCCTCTTCTTTGTATTCAGTGAATTATTTCATCATCTCTATGTTGACAATTCCCTCCGAGGCTCTCATAAATCGATCATCCTTATCTCTTTGCCATTGTTTGCCAGAAGCCATGCATTTCTTGGGTAAAGTTGTGTTAACATTGATTTGTCGGCCTGCAACTCTAGTGCACCCAAGCCTGGTGCCATTGTTGCACTTGCTTCTCCTTCCCTAGCTCTAACACAAGCTTGTCCATAAATTTTGCGTCGATAGAGGTCTTTGGTAAACATCTTCATGGATCGCCTTCTGCCATGCAAACCAAATAGCCCCACAATGTGATGGCCACTCTATACTACGTCAGTGATGAACTTGCATAGCGGACATTTTGGATTTACCGTGGCGGACAACGGCGTCCGCTACCGCTGCCACGCCACGGTAAATCGTGGCTTGCCGCAGCGGGCGCCCGTCCGCCGTGGTTAATCTGTCTTACCGCAAAGAGCAGGTAAGGAAGCCCGCAGCGGTAAAAAAATCCGAAAACAAAAAAAAGGGAATTCCATACATGACTTAGTGTCATCCTACAGAATTCCACTCGAAAGCTCTGTTCTCTCTTCCTTCTCAAGTGTCCAAATTTATCTCGCCATATTACATTCTAGCTACTAGTCGTTCATCCCATAGAAAAAAGAAGGCACCCCGAATCGTTATCTAGTGGCTATATAAAACCGTTGTAGACAAAAAGATCGCATATAAATCTTCCTCGATAACCGCAAGTTACCGTCGTCCCCTTTCATTATGTATTTCAAAATCTATACTGCTTAATGAAAAATACGCTTAGGCAAAAAATATCTTCCTCCATGGGCCATGGCTCCATCCCTCGGAGTCACCTGGGCCGATCCAAAATGCAGTTGGCTTTTTAGTAGGAAAAAGTCTACTTTTGGTCCCTCAATTATCGTGAAAGTTAATTTTTTTTTAAACTTTAAAATTGGATAAAATACACCCTCAACTTTTAAAATGATGCAGATTTTGTCCCTAACTTGGTAGGTTTTGAAGACGGTTTTGTCCTTTTCTTTTTATGTATTTTGGCTGAATTTTTGAAAAACCATAGTATATCACATCAAAATCATAAAATAAAAAATCCTAATTTTTTGAACTCCAGATAAGTAGATCAACATGGTGAACATATAATATAATATACTTTAAAACAGAGTTTTTGTTGTAGCTTTTGATCTATGCTTTTCTATAATTAATTAGAGTAATTCATAGCCGCAATTTCTATTGTCTAATTGTAGTGAAATTTATATGGTGGGCTAATTATTGTATGCTTGAGCTGGAGTAAAAATTTTATGTCCATTGGATTATGTATAACTTAGTTATAGATTTATTTAGGTTTATGCTTATAAAATCTAAATAAATCTATACCTAACTTATACATCATCTAATAAGTATGAAACTTTTACTGTTGTTCAAACATACAATAATTAATTCACTATAAAAATTCAACACAATGGGACCACAGAAACTGTGGATATGAATTATTCTAATTAATTATAGAAAAACATAGATCCAAATCTATAAAAAAAACTTTGTTTTAAAGCATGCTATATTATATATTAACTATGTAGATCTACTTATCCGAAGTCCAAGAAAGTTAGATTTTTTATTTTATGATTTTTATGTGATTTACTATGATCTTTTTAAATATTCAGCCAAAATAAATAAAAAGAAAAAGCTTTAAAACCACCCATAACCAGGTAGGGATGAAATCCGCACTATTTTCAAAAACTGAGGGTGTGTTTTATTCTGTTTTGAAGTTCAAGGATGAAAAATGAACTTTCAGAATAGTTGAGGGATCAAAAATAGATTTTTTTTTCTTTTTACTGGTCTGTCTCAAATTACAGTTCGTATGACTTTTTTATTCTAAATTTGACCACTCGTCGTATTTAAAAATTTATTCAAAATATTATTTCTTTTGTTGTAGCTTGTTTTATTAACAAAAGATTTTCGAGAATAACCTAAATTTGACTAAGTTTATTTTAATTTTTTAAACAAGACAAGTGGTCAAATTTGAAGTAAAAAAATTAAATGAACTATAATTTAAAACGGAGTAGTATTTTGTTTTTGGTCTAGCCCATATTAACGTAGTATTTTGTTTGTGGTCTAGCCCATATCAACATGTTACATGAGATGCCTTGTTCTCTCTAACCAGATTCCTCAATCCCCCGGCGGAGCTACTACTCTAGGGCGTGGTGGGGTGGGCCCGTCGGTTCTTCCTCTACTCGGCTTGATTTTCATTCTTTTTTATCAAACCTCAGCTGGGCTTGATTCCGAGAACTTCTGCGATGAGACCTATATTGGGCCTATTTTTCTCGCTTTCTTCGATCCAGCACCAGCCCACTAAAGGCCCAACGGTGGTTTTGTTCCCCAATTGGCAAACCAGCCGCATCGAGCATCAGGGCCAGCCGCCACCCACCGCACTCCCTGCCGCCGCCCCCCTGCAGACGCCTGCCGGACTACCAAAGGCCAGCTGACTTCTTGAGCGCGAGCTGCCTCCCGCCCGCTCGCCGCTCCGCGGCCGCGTGGAGCGAGCACGCCGGCAGCAGCTAGCTGGAGCCCGGAGCAGAGACAAGTGGCGATGGAGGGAGGAGAAGCAGCGCAAGGTACAACAATTAGTTTAGAACTCGCCCCACCTAATTTTCTTTTCTAGCTTCGTCATTGCCCACCACCCCACCCCCATCTCCATCTCCGAAGACCTCCCCGCCCGGAGTTGTCAGCGGCGGCGGCTGGCTGGCCATGCATGTACATCGCCCGATCCAATGTCCTCTCTTCTCCCACGCTCTCAGTTATACTGCCAATACTTCTTGTTCTGTGGCGGGTTACTGAGATTGAAAGTGGTTAATTGTTCCACCAGTTCCACTAGATGCTTAGATGATTTATTTATTTAATTTGCTGAGGATGATGAAAAATGTGTCCGTGATGAAATTAACAACTTTTCATTTATGTGATGTTGAAATTGAATTTAGTCATAGGTTCAAACCACGCAGTACTGGTGCAACTTTGTCCACAATTTGACTGAAGCTATGCAATGTTCAGTGTGTTGAAATACGTCCACTGTAACGTTTATTTATTCCAACTAGCTGTAAGAGCTACCTGAATTCTGTTTACTTCAGTTAGTCATGCTACTTGACCTAGTCCAATATATAGTTTTCTGGACTCAACATGACACAACATTTGTATCAGCATGTGGCATTACTGTTGGATGGTAAAGTCCAGTGAGATGGTCAGGGCATCAGGCAAATGCTTCAGAACCTATAGGTCATATTCTGTCCGAGATCCTGTGATGTTCCATTTGGTAGATACAAGTATAGAACTAGCAACAGCCAATCACTAAGCTAATGAGTGGCTTAAACTATTGGGCAGAACCATGTCGAAAGCGACTCCAACCCTCGTTTCTTGGGGATCATTTTGAAAACAAATGGGTTAATGTCAGATCGTCATTATATTAATGCTGCTGTTTAATCTGGGATTTAACTGAAACAAACCTTCTGTGCGAAGGTTGACCAAAGAGGAACTCAAATAAAATATGTGATGTAGAACTTTTAGCATGTCATTCAGACATCAAATTACTTAGCAATGCTGCTTTAAAAACTTTGGAAAAACACAAATCTATTGTCTTCTTTCAACTAATAGTTCTGTTCTGGTGTTGTAGCTGTTGGTTAAGTTGAACTTGAGGAGCACTACAGCACTCGTGACTTTCGGGTAGGTATCTAATTCATTTATATCTTAACTGTACCTATGAAGAATTCTAGTTTCTAGTACACGTGCTTTTCTTCGACTTCAGAGACACAATGATGTTTCTGAGGGTATTGAACCACTGTCTCCCTTTACCATGTATAATCTGTTTATATTCAGTAGAAATTTATAGCTAATAATACCATGTATAATGTTACAATCAACTTAGCGGCTTACAGAAAAATGCATATCCTGTACTGTCACAATAACTCGATTTGATTTTTTTTTCTCAAAAATGCACAGGAGATCTGTGTATCATTGCATTAAGAGAGGAACATGGTATTTCCCTTGAAGATTGAGGTTACTTTTTTTTTGTTTATCATTTTTTAATCTTTTTGAATCATCCATGGCATGATGCAGGAACCTGTTTGGGTTTGGGATGCAGAAGTAGTGAAATCATCAGCACATAATTGAAGTAATGGTTTGGATGGCAAAATGATCAGTCTACAGGTCCCAGGTCCAGAGCCACTCCATGGCTACAGTTATACCTTGGGCTGCAAATACATTTGGATGTCTAAAGTTGTTGCCACAGTTAAGGGTGCTGCTGAAAACAATGGACATGTTCTTTGAGCTGATTCAGAAATCTTGAGCAATCACAAGCTATACACTACATGATCTTCTCCAAAGAACGGAGCTGCTGAAAATGCAAGTCTGTTCCAACAGAATCATGAATTGACAGCTATTACAAAGCTATAGTATGTGGAAAGAATTTGTGACTTAGGCTATGAAATGTCTTTTGAACAGCAGTGCAACATTAGCCACTGTTGCAAGGGCATCCTCATACCACTTGTAAGGGTCTTCCAGATATCCTACTGGTACTACACTGACATGTAAATGCAGAGCAATAGCATCTCCTAAACTTTTATTACATCGAGAACTGAATCATAACTGACCAAAGAAGGTCTGAATCGTTGTGTGGTCTTCAGTGTCCATGAACAAACTGACCACATAGAGTGGCAGTACGCAACCTGGATCGCTTGTATCCCAGAATAGGTACCACAAGTCGTTGCCCAGCTGGTCAAGACAAAACCCGCTCTGGAATAACGGGTTGCTGGGTGAGTCCTGCTCTGATCCTTCCGGGACGAGCTCTCTGAAACCTGGCGCCAGTGCGCACAGCAGCATGTGGCATTCCCGGTGAAATGCCCCAGCCATAGAAAGCATAGCACTGTAAAAGAAAAGAAAAGGAACAGGAAGCCATGAGTTGTAATCTCTTAAGAACAGAGATTCAAACTTAAAGAAACCATGAATTGATTCAAACTTAAAGAAGCAACGTGTACAGCAAGCCATGAATTGATGTTACTTAGCAACAAGAGTTCAAACTTAAACAAGGAATGGAGGATTAGAAATCAGCAAGTGATAGCACAGTACTTCGGAACAACTCGATCATATCAGACATGTGATGATGAAGAACAATACCAATTTGTCATTACCTTTTCATGATCCTGTCCATTGGGGCTATGTGCACGCCGTGGCCATGTGGCCTCTTGAAGTTCAGCATCTCCACCCGATGCCAGTTTGTGTGTATGGCGTCATCTTGGAACTTGGAAGGCTATATACTCAACGAGTTCAGCCTCGGCACCGTACCAGCCAAACACTGGCCTCTGCACCTGCATCCTCTCGCAGAAAGGGTTCATGGCGTGCAGGCTGTGAGAGCATCTTCGCACCGCGGTGATAACAAGCCTCCCTCGGCACTCCTCATTGAACCGCTGCCTGACAGCATCCTCGTCCATCCCAAAGATGCGAGCGCTGACGAACACGCGATACTGATCATCCAACCAATACATGGCGACGGTCCTCAACGGTGTGTCGGTGTCCCGTCCTTATCAACCTCCACACAGATCTTCCTGAGGAAATCCAACTGCATCCTCCGCCCGTCGAAGAGCAACACCTCGTTGGTCGTGTGCGTCCGGGCGTTGAAGGCCTCGCGGATCAGGTTCAGATCAAGAGTCCACTCGGGGAGGATCGATCGATGCTGCGGTAGTAGCCGTCCCTGAAGAGCGGACCGACGGTCTCAGGCGGTCCATCGCCGTACCCATCCTCCTCGTCGCTGTCGGCGAGAAGAACGATGGACTCGAGCGGACCGCTCCGCTTGAACTCGTTCCACTGCAGCCGCAGATGGGCCGGAGACGCCTCGTACCCGGGGATGCTCAATGGGGGGACGTGGTTCGGGGGCAGCAGCGTGACGCCACCGCCCATCTCCTCGATGAACTGATGGATGTCAATGACAGCAGCGGCGTCCTCGTCCTCCGGGGCCTGCTCGAGCCCGGCCTCGGCCGCGTCGTCCTCGTCCTCCATGCCCTGGCCCTGGTCACCCTCCTCCATGTCCTGCTCGATCTGTGCGGCGTCCTCGTCCTCCATGACCTCCTCGAGCCCGGCGTCGCTATCGTCCTCCATGTCCTGCTCGAGCCCGGCGTCGTCACCCTCCATGTCCTGCAGGATCAGCGCGGCGTCCTCGTCCTCCATGGCCTCCTCGTGCCCGGCGTCGGCCACCTCCATCGTCGCCGTCCTCAAAGCCCTGCTCGAGCCCGGCGTCATCCTCGTCCTCCATGCCCTGGCCCTGGTCACCCTCCATGTCCTGCTCGATCAGTGCGGCGTCCTCGTCCTCCATGACCTCCTCGAGCCCGGCGTCCACCGCCTGCATGTCCTGGAGGGCGCCATCGTCCTCCATGTCCTGCTCGAGCCCGAAGTCATCCTCCTCCATGGCCTCCTCGTGCTCGGCGTCGGCCGCCTCCATGCCCTGGCCCTGATCACCCTCCATGTCCTGGAGCGCGCCGTCATCTCCGTCCTCCATATCTGCCTCCTCCACGATCCCGGCATCTCCCGCCTCCAAGCCCTGATGGATCGCAGCGTCGTCACCCTCCATTCCCTGCTGGAGGGCGCCGTCGTCGTCGATGGGCGGCACGTGGGCACCGTCGTCGTCCTCCATGAGTCTACCGAGAGGGGGAGGACGGGGGCTTCAGCTGAGGTGAGATGGGGGAGGAGAAGATTGAGCATCGACTCGTGCGCGGCGCCGGGCGAAGGCGGGGAGAGGAAGAGGAGGGCAGAAGAGCCGAGGGCGGTGGTGCTCAGGCTTTTGGCCGAGCGGGCGGGGTATTTGACTTGGGTCCGAAGGCACCGCGGCCGTTGGATTTGCTGCGTGGCGGTGCGAGAGCGTGAAGCCGTGAAATCATCCGGCAACGGCCGGGCCATCCTCTGTTTTTCCTCTGTTTTCCTACGCCTCCGGCAATGACTCTCTACAGCATGCCCACGTAGGAGAGAACAAAGAGACAAGGATGTTTGGGGTTTCTTTGCTGGACCCTGTTACACCTAGGCCGAGCAAGGAGAGCTAGTACAAATAACTGTTTCATTCCTTTGCCAAAGGGCGTTGAGGGTAGTGATAGCAAGATTCTGCTCGCTCGTGCAAGAGAGCCAAATTGGCTCGCCCATGTGAGCAAGCTCCTCGTTGCCCGCGCCTAATGTAGCGTGACATGGCTACGTCTAGCGAGAGTCACCTCATAAATTTTCAAAACATCTAGATCAGGCATGCGCATGGAGAAGGCACGCGAACACTCTAGATGTCGTTGGGAAGATGTGGACACCAACAATGGTGTGGGCACAGGCGAAGGACATGCTCACTCACCGCGCTAGCGTGAGGAAGGCCACCACCTCTGGGCATAGCTGAGGACCAACAGAGAGAGGGGAGGAGAGTTCCAATACTCCGGTCGGGCCTAGGCATAGGCGGAGGTTGACAGATGGCTGTAGAAGAAGAACGACACAATCGTCGAGCGTGGCACCCACCACTAGGTGAGCCCGAGCATGGTTTGTCATCGGGAAGAAGCAATGTGACCATCCACCAAAGGTGGGATGTGGATCGGTGCAACCAGTTCCTATTGATATAGATAGATGAGAGGTGGAAGAAGATGGTACAAAGAAGACATATTATAGCTCAACCCGGGAATGGTTTGGACCGAAACCGGTTTCATAGTTTGGTTTTCTATTTAAGCCAACATAATTGAGTGAAAATGGGCTAAAGAGATCAGTGGGCTGGTTTGGTTCAGGGTGGCAGTGAACCGGTTTAGCGACGGGGTGCTCGTTGCCGTCGATAAGATCACATCGTTTCCCCGTACGCCGTCTTCCGCAAGAGCCGGTATAGAACAGCGGTGGCCACGGCTGCTACCGCTGTGCTAGGGTGCAGGGGCGGAGAGAGCCTTGGCAGGAGCTCGTGCGGCCAGCAGGAGCTCGGGCGGCCGCCGCTATAGAAGCTTGCGCGGACGACGCCGCCTCGCTGGTCCGAGTAGGGTGCCACATTCTCGTAGGCTCTCACGCTGGCCGGTCGCGTCCCCGTGCGTAGACTGCTGAGCGAGCTCGTGTATTCCTCTGCGCACGGCGAGGGAGTCATCGGGGGGCTGGGCTGGTCTGGTTTGTGTAAATGAGGATTGGATCAGGGTAGGCTAATTAATTAACACATGCACGTTTGGATCGGTGTGAGTTGGGTTTGGATTCGAGCCCATTGCTAGGTTGAATTATAGCAAACGATGCCAGAGCCACCATGCAGAAATAGTATACGTTTAGTTTGATACTTGAATATTTTCGTGTCATCCCATTGCAGCATTTCTTTGATATATGGAATTTCATCGCTTTTCTTTCCTCTGAATCTGAATCAGAAATTTTTTGCACCAGGTGGTGAGGGGTTCCTAAAGGAGCGGGAGGCCATGAGAGAGCAGAAGCATGAGCTCAGTGCCCAGAAGATGTACTCCCTTTGCTTTAAGCCGGATAGGTTCGTGTGCTTCAGTTTATCCTATTTTTCCCGGCCACCTCTCTGATTTTCTCCCGCCTCGATCAGGTGTCCCCATTCCCCAAAACTGTGATTGGACTTGTGCTTCTTTTATATCATCATGTTATGATTTGATTGCTTTGTGATATTGGATTGGTGAATTTTGAATGGGCTGCTCAAATTTTAGGAAAACTTGACTTGGTGCCGATGGCTTGGGTGAAGAGTCTTGAATGTTGTGCGATAAAGCAGTGGCCACACCATTTGTCGTGGAGAAACAGTTCGGGAAGAAGTTGTCGATCCTGTTGCGTCTGCTTCTATTGCACAGGTTTGTGCTTAGGTATTTCTTTTCATCTGTTAAATCTGGAGACTGGTAACATAGTTACTTCCTACTTTGCCTACCAGACATGTCTAAATGTTGTTTGCTTTTATTTAACAGTAGGAGAGTGCTTGTGCATTGCAACGGGCAACAATCATATATACACTATTTTAAATGCAAAGAATCATCTTGACCAAACAGAATTCGTTCCCCCACAAAAATCATAATTCAAACAATTCAATCAGATTGCCACGTTCATTATTATTTTGACTTTCATGCATGCTGCCCGTATAGAACATGTTTCTGTTCATTAAAATCCTCCAAAGGAGTGCCAAATCTATTTGTGCTCTTAGGCTGTTGCCTCTCTCCTACAGCGATTTTAGTTCACTCTCATTCGCTATATTTGTTCGCTTGCCTGCTAATAATTCAAATGAATTTTTAGTCCACTTCTTAATATCAACCGGTGAATTGAGGTTTGAAAAAACATACACGTTTAATGATTGGTTGCTTCTTGTTCGTATGTGAATGTATTAATATCCAAAACAATTTGTTATTTCGTGGGTTAGCTCTCAAGTTTTCAGACATGTAACCTTCAAGTTTATCTCTTGAGCCCTATGACTTCGAACTTCAAGCAAGGATGGCTCCCTGCTCCCCCTCCCCCCCCTCCTCCCCCCAGCCCGCCGGGTGACACCCAGTCCCCGCCGGCCACCACTACCGCCATGACGGCCGCAGGTAAGGGCACCGCCCCCTCCTCCTCCTCCCCCCTCTCCCCTGACGCCGAGCCCTTCCACCCCGGGGCGCGGTCCCGCCGGGAGAGGCAAATTGGAGCGGTGGGAACTCGACTCCTACGACTCCGACTCCGACCTCGACTGCTCCTCGCCGGAGCCTACTTCCTACCTCGAGGTGGCGCGCGCGGCTTCGCCCCCAAGTCGCCGGCTGGTGGGGGTACGCAGCCTGATAGCCAAGGCCCGGGAGAGACCGTGGCCGGGGAGAGTCACTGCATCCCCACCAAGACCCAGAGCCGCCGCCGGCGGCGGGCAAGATTCGCTGCACGGTGGGAGAAACCAGGGCCACTACTGCGCAGCGGGTCCCGACCAACAAGCGGGTCGGGCCTAACGCTGTGGCGAGGGTCGCTGCGCACCAGCGGCTTGGGCCGCAACGCCGCGCCTCCGCCCCAGACAAGGACGGCTGGTAGATGGTGCTTCCGCGCGACGAGGGCCGCCCGCCGCCGAGGGAGACACCAAGGGAGGGCCAGCGCGACCGGCGAATTCCGCTGGAATTCGACGGCCGTTGCCTCAACTGTCTATCCTACAAGCACCGCGTCGCCACCTACAAGCTGCAGCGCCGATGCATCCCCTGCCACAGCTTGAACCATCTGGCAAAGGATTGCAAGCGCCCGAGGGAGGCCGTCGGCGCTGCGGACCGGCCAAACCCCCCGCGCCGGTTCGTCTGAGCGCGTTGCGACGGCTCCTCCACGCCAACGGGTTCTAACGCCAGGGGACCAAGCCCTCCACTCGAGCCACTGCTGAACCTGCTGCGATCTTCTGAGGACCCCATCTTCGAGCTCGCGGAGGGAGCACCACCTGGCCACCCGGCCACATGGCCGAGGGAGGCCGAGTGCTTCATCTAGCGGGACCAGACCATCGACTCCGCGGAGACGGTGATGCAGCTAGCGCTGGTGGCGCAACCCAGTGGCTACGCCCAGGTGTGCTCGACTTCTGAGATACTGCTGGCGGTCATGGCTGCCACCGGCGTTGCGGTGGACGAGGTTCGGATCAAGAAGTACTACCCTGAGCAATTCATCATCTTGTGCGGGTCATCGGCCATCCAGGACCGGCTTCACCACTGCTGGTTCAACAACACGCCACTGGTCCTCCTGTCGTGGACTAGGCTTATGCACGCCGACATCTCGGCGCTGCACTACAAGCTCACCGTCGAGCTGGAGGGCGTGCCGGTGCACGTCTGGCTGGAGGACACGGCCACCAAGCTGCTGGCGCCCTACTGCTGGATCCAGTCGGTGGAGCCAACATCGGCCACCGGAGATGACATGTCCTTGTTCAAGCTGACGGCATGGACGCACAACCCATGCTGCTTGCCGAAGACATTTGGCTCAGCGTGCCGGAACACGAAGCTCCTTCGCCGGACGCCGGGGGTTCAGATTCCACGGCACTCAGCCGTACCTGTGGAAGAAGACCACCCTTCGGTACAAGATCATTGTTCATCTGCGGTGCGTCCACGGCTACACACCCAAACCGGCCCCCGCCGATGATGGGTCTTCCTCTGACGACCCGGCCAAGGATGGGCGCAACCGCAGGCGCCACCATGGCCACCGCGGCACCGGCCACGACATCCACCCATTCCCCTGCCACAGAGACGAGCCCAACGGCATTGCTCCAGGGAATGCCACGGGGGGCCATCATCGAGGTCGGGCCCACCACGGTCCGCAGCGGTGCGTCCCTGTGTACCAAAGGCTAGGCCCTGAAGGAAAGGCGCGCGTTCCGACCACTGAGTGAATTGGAAGCGCCATGCCTGCACGCCGCGCCGGTCAAAAAAGCAAGAAAGAGATCCGCCCGCGCAAGGTCTGGCGCCCAAAGCAGGCATCGCGACAAGCCGAGGCAACCAACCGGGCGGAGGAGGGCAAGGCTGACAACCGCACCGCTGCCAGACCGAAAGGGATCATCGCCTCTAGCTGCCATCCGACCCCCCATCCGGCTTCCACCGCGGCAAGCGGACAACGTCCGGAGGGATAGTTGGCGCCCGCCGGTCCGCAGAAGGGGAAATGGTCCTGCGCCATTCAAACCAAGCCGGAGCTCGCTGTCGTGTGCCACGCTGACGTCGAGCAAGAGGACAACATCTGGCCAGCAAAAGCGTGGTCCGCTCTATCCTTGCAGGAGGCAGGCGCAGCAGGGGACACGCCGGTGCCGAACGCAACCAAACCGTGGGGGTTTCATGCAGTAGCAGATCCACAGGAGGGAGCACACCAGGAAGCCACTACGGTTCCCGAACCTGTTGTTGCCACACCCAGTGATTTGGCCCGGCCCACCTCAACCCAGGCCGCCAAAACACCAGTGGGCGTCGGCCAGTCCACTGAGGCCTAGGAGGTGGTGTCCTAGCTCAACTCGCCCGCGGTCCGTGAACCCGTGCATACGGAAACCGTGCCGGATGATGAACAGGACGGCGCCCCGCGTGATCCCACAGCCGCGCCTGATGTCGACCAGGAGCCGGTCACGCCGGTCCATCAACAGGCCGAAGAAGGGGAGGCCAGTGACGACTACACCGCGGCCAGGGCTCCCGCTTGTACGGCGGCCGTGCCGGACGAGTAGGAACCCGTCACGCCAATCAACGGCAGTGCACGCTCTACGCCGCCGCCTCCACAAGACTCTACTTTGGCACAACGCCGATTCAATTTGTTCGCCAAGAAGGTCAAGAAGTTAAGCCCCCGGCCCTGCTGCGTGGGCCATCACCCGTCAGGGCCACCTGGTCACCATTTCGCAGGCCGCTACGAAGCCGGAGGATCGCCGTGCAGAACACATCGCACATTCCGACGGCCCGGTGGGGGGAGTATCTGATTCTCAAGCGCCTAGGCCACGCCTCCCCGCTCTCCGCGACGACGGCCAAGAACAAGTTCGAGGCATTGTTTGGTAACAATCCCAAGGACGAGGTGGGCCTACGGGAATTGTTCCCCGACGGCGGAGACGTGTGCGGCCACAGGAAGCGCCGCCAAGCGTCCAAGGCTCGTGCATGTGCTGCACGCATGCCTGGTTGCAACTGCCAATGGATAAATCCGCGAGCTAAACGCTAGAGCCCGACGGGACACTGTTCGGACAATGATGTCCGAGGTCAATGCGCATGTTGTTTGCTTAACTGAAACAAAACTGCAAGTTGTAAACAGATGGCTGATAGCCTCTATGCTGGGAATGAACTTTGTTGATTACGCATACGTATCAGCAGCAAACACCAGGGGGTATCATTGTTGCCGCACGATCTCCATTTACGGCATTGCAGGAACCGCTGATCAGCTGCTACTCCGTTACTGTGCAGGTGGTCACAGAACGATCGAAAACTTGGTGGCTAATGGTGGTCTACGGCCCTCAAGACGATGCGGCCAAAGACCTGTTCCTCGAAGAGCTTGAAGCTATTCAAGACCATTGCCAAGGGCCATGCATGGGAGACTTCAACCTCATTCTTGACGAAGCCGACAAGACCAACGATCGCATCAACCGGAGAATGATGCAAAGCTTTAGGCGAACGGTGGCATCTCTGCAGCTGCTGGACATCCATCTCCACGGCCACCGCTACACCTGGAGCAATGAGCGGGAGCACCCGACAATGGTTAGGCTGGACCGCACGCTGGCGTCACTTGACTGGGAGGAGATGTTCCCGGCATGCCATTTGCAGGCGCTCACTTCGGATGCATCCGACCACTGCCCGCTCCTGCTCCAAACGAACCTATCTATGGTGCCCAAACCCTGGTTCCACTTTGAGGTGTTCTGGCCGACCTTCCCCGGCTACATGGAAGCTGTACAACGCGGCTGGGCATGCCCGGGAGACATCCAGGACCCAATCTTGCGGCTGGACTACATGTTCAAGATATTGGCCTAGGAACTGAGAAGCTGGGCGGCTCGTCGCATTGACCGGGTCCGGGAACAGTTGATCATGGCAAAAGCTATCATTCTGTGCCTCGATCAGGTCGTCGAATCGCGGCCACTCTCTGCTTCGAAGCGAGATTTTAGAGTAGAGCTCAAGTGAAAATGCCTGGGGCTGTCTTCTCTAGACATAACCATCGCACGCTAGCGGGCATGGGTTAGGTACTTGTCTGATGGCGACGCCAATACTAAGTATTTTCATCTGCTGGCCAGAGGAAGACGGCGGCGAAACACAATAAGCAGATTTAAGGTCGATGGCATCTTCTCATCAGACCATGCCACCACGGCGGAGGCCATCTTTGAGCACTTCTCGGTGGTGTTCGGAGCAAGCGACAACCTGGAAGGCCTCATCGATTTCGAGTGGCTTGGAATCGTGCCGACCGACCTGGCACACTTGGAAGATCTTGTGTCCAAGGCTAAAATCTGGGAAGCTATCCAAGCGCTACCACCAGATAGGGCACCCAGGCCGGATGGCTTTACAGGAGCTTTCTACAAATCAGCCTGGCCAATCATCAAAGATCAAATAATCGTTGGCATCAATTCGTTCCTGTTTGGGGACTCGAGATCATTTGGCAGGCTCAACGGGGCGCTCATCGTCCTGCTACCCAAGACTGCGGATGCCACTGAGTTGGGACACTATAGACCGATCACTCTGATTCATAGTCTCGCGAAGTTGCTGTCCAAGATCCTGGCAACTAGGCTGGCGCCGAGGATGAACGAGCTAATCTCACCCAATCAAAATGCTTTCATCTGCGGTCGGACCATGCATGACAACTTCAAGTATGTGCAACGGGCAGCAGTTATGTTGAGGAGGAATAAGACTCCCAAGATCTTGTTGAAGCTGGACGTGGCCAAGGCATTCGACACCATCGAATGGACTTTCCTTCTCTCAGTCCTGCAGGCCATGGGGTTTGGCCCCTGTTGCAGGCAATGGGTAACCTTGTTTCTATCAACGACATCATCCAGCATACTGCTCAATGGACAGCCAGGGCGGCCAATCGTGCATCGACGGGGGGTGCGGCTAGGTGATTCCCTATCGCCCCTGCTGTTCATTCTCGCGATGGAGGTGCTCGGTAGACTGTTTGGGGCCTCCAGGGATCATGGAGTGCTGCGTCAGCTCAGCGATGACATCCGATTCCAGTGCAGCCTCTACGCAGATGATGTAATCCTCTTCGCACACCCGGATAAAAGCAAAGCCTCGGCCATCAAAGGGATCCTGCAGATCTTTGCAGACACCTCGGGATTGAAAACGAATTTGGCCAAATGTTCAATTACTAACATCTATGGTGCTGACCACGCCATGGAGGCAATTCCGCAGGTTCTCGGTTGCCAGATTCAGAGCTTTCCAATTCGATACCTGGGGCTGCCACTCAGTACAAAGAAACTGCCCAAGCAGCACATCCAGAAAACGGTGGACGCGGTCGCCCGATGGATGCTGGCGTGCCATGGGCCCCTCATGAACAAAAGCGGCCGCTTAGTCAGGGTGAATCGGTCCTCAGGGCAGTACCCATCTACTGCATGATCGCCGATGGCCTTCTGTCGTGGGCAAGGGAGGAGATTAATGCAATCTGCAGAAGGTTCCTTTGGGCTGGCAGCTCAGAGGACGTGCGTGGCAGGTGCATTGTGGCATGGAAGACTTGCACCAAGCCGACAGAGCTGGGTGGCTTGGGAATCACTGACCTGAAGCTCCAAACAATAGCCTTCGAGACCAAGTGGTTGTGGCTTCAGAAAACAGACGCCGACAGGGCATGGGCGGCGCTGCCTCTCAACCTGTCCCTGAAGCAGAAGCGTTCTTCAGAGCATCGGCTTACTCCATCGTGGGGAACGGCCGGTCGACACTGTTCTGGCAGGACAACTGGATTCGGGGCGTCTCCATAAGATCCATGGCACCCACTCTAATGCAGTTCGTCCCAATCAGGGTTGCCAAGAGCCTCACGGTGGCCGAAGCGTTGGTTGGCCGACGGTGGGTGCGAACGATAGCCGTCGGCGTCACCGTGCCGGCTGCGGCTGAATACCTTCAGGTATGGCACGCCATCGAGGACGTCGAGCTTTCAGATGCTCTGGACAAACTTGTCTGGTGATGGGAGTCCGACGGAGGCTACTCGGTACGATCGGCATACCAGACGCTTCAACTTGGTTCACACTCCATGCCAGGATGCAAAAGGGTCTGGGAGGTCTGGGCACCGCTCAGGGTGAAGATGTTCCTGTGGCTGGCCATCCGCCAGAAGCAGTGTACTGCGGACAGGGGAAGAAGGCACGGGCTGCAAGCTCACAACGAATGCCACCTCTGTGATTAGGTATTGGAGACGATTGATCACCTCATCGTGGAATGCCCCTATACCAGACAGCTATGGTTTGACGCAGCAACGGCGCTTGGGGCCAACATGAATGTGCTCCCGGAGGGCAACATTGCCGACTGGTGGGAGACTTGGAGAGCGCTCTGGCCGCCGGCCTTTGCCAAAGGTGCAGACTCCCTGTTCGCCCTCATCGCTTGGGAAACATGGAAGGAGTGCAACGCGCGGTGCTTCCGCGGGGCAGCAACTCAAATTCCGGGCATCAAGGACTCCATCAGATTTCAGGAGGAATTGTGGGTGCAAGCAGGTGCCAAGCACCTGGGTCGTTTACTTCAGCGAGTAGTTGCCTAGCTTGTTGTGTGTGTGTGGCGGACGAGCTCATTAATAAATCATGTACTCTGCCGAATTGTAACAAACACTCTACTTCTCTTAATACAAAAACACGCAAGTCTTTTGCGTGATTGAGAAAAAAAACTTCAAGTTTTCGTGGGTTAGCTCTCAAGTTCGTATGTGAATTGGGCATCCAGTTTGGTTGTGGACTTGTGGCAGGTGGATACCTTTTGTTCACAAGGGATTGTCGATGTAAGTCTTCTCATGGCAGTCCAATTGCATTTGCATCAATATTTGAGGGCTTATTGATCATGATTTTTTTCTTGAGACCTTGAATTATAGGCGATGTCACTATGAACTATCCCCAAATTTGCAAGTTGCAACCTGATGACTACTGACCTTTGCCAGCCAGTGTTCACTGCGAAGGGGCACAAGGTGCTTTGCCTATTTCAGTAACAGTGTACTTTTGTTCTTCTGCAAGGCATATGCGATTTGCCTTTAGTGCTGCAGGTTTCCTTATTTTTCTTGTTGCTCATTTGATAAACTAAAGCTAATAGGTCTACGTGGCTGCCCGAACGTCCACCAACGCATCCCCTGCCTCACCTCTAGAGTCTAGTCCGCATGCAAGTGCACGCCGCTGAGCTAGCCAACAACATTGCACCGGCCATCTCATTGCAGTATTTCTTTGATATACGGAATTTTATCACTTTTCTTTCCTCCTTATCTGAATCAGTGAATTCAGCTAAGTGTATTATTGCAGGGCAGAGCAGAAACATGAGCTCAGTGCCCAGAAGATGTACTCCCTTTGCTTGGATCTCTGATTTTCTCCATCAGTTGTCCCCAAAACTGTGATTGGACTTGTGCTTTTATATCATCACGTTATGATTTGATTGCTTTGTGATATTGAATTGGTGAATTTTGAACGGTCTGCTCAAATCTTAGGAAAACTTGACTTGCTGCCGATGGCTTGGGTGAAGAGTCTTGAATGTTGTGCAATAAGGCAATGGCCACGCCATTTGTCGTGGAGAAACAGTTCGGGAAGAATTTGTCGATCCTGTTGGGTCTGCTTCTATTGCATAGGTTTGTGCTTAGGTATTTCTCTTCTTCTGTTAAATCTGGAGACAGGTAGCATATGTACACTTCCTACTTTTCCTACCAGACATGTCTAAATGTTGTTTGCTCAGTAGGTGAGTGCTCATGCATTGCAATGGCTTATGGACCAGGTGAACAACCCAATTATAGATGCATGATAAATGCGAATAATCAACTTGACCAAACACAATTCATTCCCCCACAAAAAAACCCTAAGTTAATCAGATTGCCACGTTCATTATTATTTCGACTTTCATGCATGCGTTGGCCCTATAGAACATGTTTCTGTTCATTAAAATCCTCCTAAGGAGTGCCAAATCTATTAGTGCTCTTAGCTTGGGCTTTTGCCTCTCTCCTATAGTGATTTTAGTTCACTCATTCACTGTATTGGTTTGCTTGGCTGCTAATAATCCAAATGATTTTTTAGTCCACTTTTTAATATGAACCGGTGAATTGAGGTTTGAAAAACATGAGTTTAATGATTGGTTGCTTCTTGTTCATAAATGAGTGTATTAATATCCAAAACAATATGTTATTTTGTGGGTTACCTCTCAAATTTTGGGACATGTAACCTTCATCTAAATGGATTATTTTCCAATAACCTTTTCACCTTTTTTTCCTTCCAAAATCTAGGATTACATCATGGGTCGCTATAGACAAGTCCACATGGAGCTCAACTTACTATACCAGATGGAGGAGGAGCTGGCCATACCACACAAGGGACATGCGGTTCAGTAACTCAGTATGCCAAGTCTTCTCATGTGAACCGCTCTGTGTCTCTGTCAGTTTCCAGATGCGCGCAAGGTGTTCGATGGAATTCCTTCTTGTTGAATGGAGAGTTCTTGGATGCTTGTTCAGTCAACATGCTGTTGATTTTTTTTGAATTAGTGTTGACAATTTGAGCTTAGTATATTTTTGAGGCGGGCATAAGAGTATTTATACAAATTTACTTGAGTGAATATATGGTGTGTACATGTATGACACTTTGAAAAGGAAGTATCATTAATTTGAATGAATTGTGTTTGTTTAGTTTATATGTATAATGATTGATGTTTCGTTACAACTCATGGGCAATTATCTGTCCATGTTGAAAGACCACGATATCGTATTGTTCATCATTTTTTGACACAACACTTAAAGAATCACGCAGAAAAAAATGGAAGAAGTAAAAGATATTTTGGAGACAAATGACAATAAAATAACGGGCAGAAATGTGGACCGGGTAAAAAAAATGTTGTGGATGGAGGAAAAAGAAACGGGTCACAGGAACTGTAAAAAACCAGAAGAGTCGGCTCAGGAAAATATGATTAGTGAAACAAAATATCAAAATCGGGAGTTTTAGCTCGTGAAAACCGCAATGGTAAAAATTAGATGGAACTATGGACGGTATTAGCTCAAATATTTAAAAGTTGGAGGCGGGGAAAACCGTGCGGAGTGTGCATTCAGGACTTTTGTGCAGAGGCGGGACTCAGGCGTGTTGTGTTCTCGTAGTGAGACCCGGATGTGACTTCTGCTAGGTGGGACCAAATACATGTTAGCTTTGGGTAGATTTGGGTGAAAATTAAACTAATTTTTTTCGAGAGCGCACACTTGACGCGTATTTCATTAAGAAGAAAAGAATTTTAAGTTACAACCTCCCAGTAATCCACAGATTACTAGCACCAACTCCAAAGCGCACGCGATTGTGATTACAAAGAAACTCATCCGCTAAGAGATACACGAACTGGCAGACTAACGACGGCCATCCAAGACCGCGAGCTGCCTGTAACCGGCTGCAATCCAAAGGCCAGCCTCATCCACTATGTCTTGAGCCAGCAGCGCTGCCGACGAGAGAGCACCATGAAAGGTTCTGGAGTTGCATTCTTTCCAAATCCGCCATCCAATGAGGAAGAACGTGGAGTCGAATCCTCATCGGATGGGTTTGGGAAGGGCCTTCCTGGCCTCAATCCAACACGGCAGGAGTGGTTCCTCGGACACTTGGACAAGATCCTGCAAATGGTAAATGGCAAGGCATCTGCTCCAAACCTCACGCGAGTAGACGCAGCCAATGAAGATGTGGTCGATTGTTTCGTCGTGCTGATCACAGAAGATGCAAGAGGCACTGTCCTGCAGCCCGTGCTGCCACCTCCTCTGTCCTGTCCAACATCTCCCATGCATAGCAAGCCAAAAGAAGAATTTAACCCTCGGAGGCGCTGAGGTCTTCCATAGCAATCTTGCCCCCGGCGGCGCTGAGCAACCCAGAAACATGGCGCCGTAGGCCGAGGACGCCGAGTATCGGCTGTCTGTAGTCAAACTCCCGATGAACGTGTCAGGGACACCTGTAGTCAGCACAACTCGTTGGAGTCATTCCAAAATAACCACAAACTCCGCAATGGGCCTCCAGGAACGAGCACCAGCAACGTGGTGAACCCATGCCGATTCATGTAGTGCCTCCGCCACGGTGGTATGATGCCACCTCTTTGGCACCGCCATGAAGACCGACGACGCAATGAGGCGTATGCTCGACCCCTCAAGCCAGGAGTCCACCCAGAACAAGGTGGAGTCCCCGTTCCCGACCGTGGGAGAACACCAGTTCAGGAAAATAGGACACCAGCATTGTGGATAGTTTGCCCCTGTGCCTTGTTAACTGTCATGGCAAAACTGAGTCTAATAGGAAATTGCTTTCTCTTGAACTTGAATGGGAACATCTCATCATCCGAAGGGCATATCGGAATCCATGGTAATAAGATTTGTTTTCCGGCATGGTCTCCAACCATAATTTCTGCATCTATGGTATTTCTTTGGAACCCTCGAACTGCAAGCCTTGTTCTATTACAAAGTCCACCCGCAGGGTCGATGTTCCTTAGTAAAATGACCGGGCACCCAATCTTGAGCTTTAACACATGTGGAGGGAGACCAGTGGGGTTCAAATTGTTGAGGAACTCAGATGGATAGTAGTTTTTTGGATCATCCACCGCACTGTCAAAGCTATGGTACACCATCTCAGCCCCTTGAAAATGGCTTATCATCTTCATGTTAATCATATCAATCTAGTCATTCCATGGCGATAATATTGCTCGTGATGTGATGTAACTCTTGTTTGACATATTGGCATTGAGGGCAGGGAATATGCACTCAATTAACATATCAAGATCACTGTCTTCACCGGTCTACAGTATCACTATTAGCCTCCTCAGAGCCTCCCCCGATGTGTAGCAAGTATTAGGAAAACCATGGGTCGCTCTTTGCCCTCATGTTGCGCACCAGTTTGAGATGGCACATGGAATTCCAAAGGTATGACATCCGTAGCGAGGCATCGACTATTTGAGCTCTTAGCCCTTTCCTTACAATTGGGAGAACTTGCGAGAAATCTCCTCCAAACACGATAGTCTTTCCCCCAAACGGTAGGTTAGGACAATCCATGATATCACAAAAGCTATTGTCTAGTTCCTCGACATCTTGCCTCTTCATCATCGCCACCTCGTCCCAAATAATAAGAGATGTGGTTCGAAGCAACTTGCCAGTTCCACACATTTTGTGAAGGTGCAAAAGGTCCTATCTTCAAGGGTGAGGGAAACCTTCAAGCGTGAGTGGGTCATTCTGCCACCAGACAATATTGAGGCTGCAACATCAGATGTTGTTGTTGCGACGACAATCTTGTTCTAAGTACGTATAGTAGCAAGCAGGGCTCTGTATAGATAAGTCTTTCCGGTGCCACCAGGTCCATCCACAAAGAATGCGCCCCCATGCCTGCTATCAACAATAGCCATAATCTCATTGTAAGCAGCCTGCTGCTCCTCGTTAAGGGTATTTGATAGTTCCAAGTCATCAGTGCTTGCCCCAACGTTAGCCTCCTCAAAAATGTCTCTAGGAATATCGCCAGATGGATCATATGTGTCGTCGATACCAGGAAGTGGGTATTCCTTTATGTCCTTGTTCATTGATTCTAATAAGTTCTAAATATCTATGAGGACCATCTGTTCCATTGGCAAGCTTGGCTGGTTTTTGCGCCTGTAGTCTTCTGACATTGCCTCCTTGTGCTTTTCCTAGGGTTCTAACACATCACTCGGCTCACAAAATACCAAGATTGTTGCAAAGAGCCTTCGTAGTGCACGTGGCATCATTCACCGAGTAGCTTCAGTAAGGAACTCGTGCAATGTGTTGTCTGCTTCAATAAGGCCCCTTTTTTTTGCAGCTTCACAAAAAGTCGGTAGGAGTCTGCTAGAAACTGTCTTTAAATTAGTGAAGGAGGTTGCACCAGCAACATGGTTTAGAAGAACCCTAAGATAGTAACGCTCCCCTTTGGTTGGATTAGCACGTACAACTCTTTTGTGCCCTTCGTTTTGATCTGTCTTATACAATTCTTTTGTGCCCTCCTAACCCATGTTTTATCCCGTGCCGTGAGTCCCACTTATAGTACTCAGGAAAGTCCTGATACAATATACCACGTGCATGTTCATACGTGTTGTTCTTCTCAAAGTAGGCTGTAAGTATCGACCTTTCAACACCGGGACGATTAAGCACTCGTCGAACACCCTCGTGTTGGTAAAATGACACATGTGCACGCCAGGAAGATGAGTTGCATGGACAACACCGAAGGCGACCTATCACTTATATCAAAACCATATATCCTCCACAAGGCTTCTGGAAGAGTTACCCATCTAGCATCCCTATACATTTTGATCTCATCGATGTTTCCTTCATTGTCCTCATTGTGAGCCGCTCTTACAGCAACAAACTCACGGTGATGGCCCTTATGAATAAACTTAAATAAATATTTGATGGCCTTGATGCTCCCACATACCTCAACATTGATGTGGCAATTGAATAGGCGTAGGAGGTACAAGTTGTAAGGCATGACCCATTTGTTGTCAAGGTCATGCCCGCAAACTCTTTTCAACCATCATCACGCCGTCTGTAAATTGGGTACGAATCCTTGCCCTGCAATATGGAGATGGGAGAATTAGGCAGAAGGCCTTAGGAAAAGTTAGTTTAGGTATTAGGTCTTTTATTTTTTGAATTTGGGTGGAAGATCTCGTAGCAAAATTTTCTTAGCTTTTTGGCCTTCTGTTCAATCCGTTAGCCTAGTCTGTTACTCGCTACGAATAGACAATTATACCCCTCCGTTCCCACCCAAAGGCAGAGGCAGACGCCCAGCGTCCGTCCCCAGTCCCGACTTCCCGACTCCGCCACTCTCATGACCGAAGAAAAAAAAGGACGGTGACACATGGATGACGCTGGTGAAGCCGGTGAGATGGCGGCGCCGCTGACACTCAGAGGAGCTGATCCGGACCCGCCGCCCCCGGATCCTGCGTTCCTCGCGGTGCCTGGTACTCCTGGCGGCTGTCCCATGGCGCGGCTCCGGCTCGGCGGCGCCGCGGACATGGTGGTGACGCGCGCGCGGCCAGGGCATCGCGGCCGGCCTACGGGGCCAGTAGGCGGCTGTGGCCTCCTCCGTGCGCCCCTCTTTCTGAGGCGGTGGTCTTCCTCCGAGCGGCGGCGGTGCTGCTCCATCCGGTCTTCCTCCGGTGCTGCGGGTCCTCTCCCTGTTGCGGAATGGACCAGCCCCGACACCCCTCCCCTCCCTCTGGTGTTGCAACGGCAGCGACCCCCACCCGCGGGAACGCCGTGAGCAGGTGCGGCGGACGGGCCAGCGACCAAGCTCCTCCTCTGCCTCTGGTGTTTGCATAGGCATTTTGCGTCCCCCCATGGATCAAGATGAAAACAGATGGCAGGCGGCAGCCGCTGTTTTTTCTGACTTTCGTGGATCTGGTGTGGATCGAGATGAACAGAGGATTTCGATCGATGAAAACCAGGAACGCAGCTCAAGATTTGTTTTTTTCATGGATTTTGCAGTGCAAAGTAGAGATGATTTTGTTTGTTATTGTTCAAAAATTCATGTTGAATAATACATGTGATTATATATTTAATAATACTCCTTTCATTCTAATTTATAAGACGTTTGACTTTTTGAACTTCAAGTTTCACCACTCGTTTTATTAAAAAATTTATACAAATATTATCAAATTTAAGTTATTCTCGAAGGACTTTGATTAAAAAAGCATGCCACGACAAAAGATACGATATTTTGTAAAACTTTTTAAATAAGACGAGTGGTCAAAATTAGGGTGAAAAAAGTCAAACGTCTTATAAATTGGAATGTAGCTAGTACATGTGATTACATATTGAATAACAATTTGAATATATGTGATTATATATTGAATATATATACTCAAAATATTATAAACAATAGAAATTGTATATTTTTTACTCAAGGGCAAAATCATCTTTTTACCCCCTACTTAACACCGTCGACAACTGAAAATAAACGAAAGACCTTCCAACTAAGAAATTTTTGTTCCGGGGTCTTTGACACAAATTCGAAACAAAAGAGGACCAATACCTAAACTGAGATATTCTATCTAATATAGATAAGATAAGAGTAAAGTGCACCAGCGGTTCTTAAACTTGTTCAGGTGTGTGATCCCGGTCCCTAAAGTTGTAAAATGATCATTTAGGTCCTCAAACTCTATTCTAATGTCAAAACAGTACGCGTCTAGATCAGCAAACGTGTTATGATGTGGCACATTGATATATATGGGGCCCACTTGTCATATCCATCTGCTTCCTCTCTCCTTTTCCCTCTCCCTGATCTCCCTCCGCCATTGCTCCGTGCTGCACCAGTTCGCGTACAGAGAGTTCAGAGTTGCACCATGCCACCGATCACTTCACCGACATGCTTCCACGATGCAAAAAGCAGGTCCCCGTGAAGAGGGTGTTGGACGAGTCACCGTGTATCGTGCATGTGGCCTCGTGCTGCTTGGCTGCAAGCCGACACACACTTGCACACGTTGCCGCACTTCATGCTCGCGACGCCTGGCATTGCACGCCTGCGCGCACGCATCCTGGCCGGCGCCGGTGCATGCGACACACCAATGAGCGAGCTTGGCAGTTCGCCGCAGCGCCGGCGCCGGTGCATCCTATGCGCTCGCAACGCCTTTGCGCTGCAGTCGCCGTCGTCGTGCCTGCTCGCGCCGCCCAGCCATCGCCGCTGCATGCGCAAGGCTGTCGGCGCCCGTTGGTCACCGTCGCTCGCATCTGTCATGTCCGGACGCGCCGAGCCTTCCCCAGACTGTTGGCACCCGCCCCCCGTCCATCACCGGCGCTCCCCAGTGCCCTGCCATGCTGCCAGCCGCGCCCACACCTGGGTGCACGCATGGGGCACGGTGCGCCTCCGTGCCCGTGCCCCGCCCACACCTTGCTGTCCTGCCCCTGGCCCCATCAAGAGTAGGGATAGAAGAGGCTGTTAGTTGAGAGAGATGGGAAGGAGGAAGATGGATATGACAAGTAGGCCCCACATGTCATAGTGCCATGTTTGCGGATCTAGACCCGTTTGGACAGTTTTGACACCCGTATAGAGTTTGAGGACGTATATGACCCGTTTTACAACTTCAGGGACCGGGATGACACACTTGTCGTTACCCAGGAAATGGGTATCCCAAAACGCCGGTTTACCAAATTGAAACCCGGCAAAATCAGCAACACAAACCCTCCAGTGACCTCCCTCACCGACGCTCGAAGGCCCGCAGGCTAAGGCATGGTGGGCAGACTCACGAACGGGCTACGACGGCCCGAAGCCAAGGCCTGCTCGAGGCGCTACCGCGCGGACTGAGACGGTACACTCGAGGGTACAATCCGGGCGACCCCTCGAGGACGGAGCTTCGCTCGGGCGAACGGACCGGCCTCGAGGATGGAACTTCGCTCGGTGAATGAGCCCACCCTCGAAGACGGAACTTCGTTCGGGCGAATGAGCTGCCCTCGAGGACGGAACTTCGCCCGGCGAACGAGCCTGCCCTCGAGGACGGAACTTCGCTCGCGCGAATGGGCAGCCCTCGAGGACGGTGCACCCCTCGGCTACCAACTCCTCCGTACGGATCCAGGTGCATTTAATGCGTTTTACCTGCCCCCGCCTAACCGTATGGCCACAGTCACGGTAACAGTCGTGGGTATGGCAGTCAAGTCTCGCTTTTACCGCCCATACCTCGGAATCCCGCGGATCGTATGTCGCTGTTGCGCCATGCCGGGCACTGTGCCTCGTCCAGCACCCCCTCGAGACGCGTAAGTCAGCACGTTTCTCACATTTCCCGGGATTTGACCTTATCCACTGAGCCTCGACCCTCGATCGTCACCCCTCGACTTCGTCGTACAAGCCCTCGAGCGGGACTCCGATGACTCCGGACCGCGCTTCAACAACTCCCGACGTGACGGTTGCAGGACGCCCATACCGACGTACATCTCTATAGTGGCGGCGACGTGATCGGCCTCAACGCCACTGCATCATCAAACCTGGACATTTGTACCCCTGAGCCTCTCCTTCGCCTATAAAAGGAGACGCAGGACGTTAGAAGGGAGGGGGACGAACTGAGATAGCTAGAGCATAGAAACGCTAAGGCTTTAGGTCTCAAAACACTACCGTGAGACAGTGTAGAGTAGGAAGCAAGGCATCCGAACGCCCAAGCTCCGGCTCTTGCTCCTCACACCCACTCGTATTTTCCCCTATACTAGCACTTCGGTGCAAGATAACACGAACTCTCCTCCCCCCGCTGGACGTAGGGCCTTCTTTGCCCGAACCAGGATAAACCGCCGTGTCATTCTTGCATCACCCACCGGATTAAGGGAGCACGCGATTACGAATATTACTCGTTGGTGTTAGCCCCTGGGGGTTCGAAACACCGACAGTTGGCGCGCCAAGTAGGGGAACCGCGTGTCACTAATGATTTCCCGCCATTTTTTCGGATGGGCGACTTCGTTCCACCACTTCCGCGCACTACGGTGATCTGGTTTGGGAGCCTGGAGTTCATGTCCCTCGGCCAAGGCTATGACATGACCCTGCTCTCGATCAGTGACCCAAACGGAGGTCGCGGTACGCCCCCACGCTCATGGGGGGCCACTCGTCGGTCTCGCCACCATGCTGCCACAGCCAGAAGGAGGCACGGTCGACGCCGCCATCGCCATCAACCCACATCGAGGGTGGGTCCAGCCACTCCCTCCTCGCCCCCGACCGGAGATGAGGAACTCCTTGTTGGGAGATCGTCTGACCCGGGTTCGGAGGCAGAGGGCGGACTGGCAGGACCCCACCACAACCTCGGTTCCACCTTCGTAGTGCGCTCATCGAGAGAGCACCACGAAGTTCCCACTCGATCGGGCCCGCTCCCGCACGAGCTATTCAAGCATCGTCAGCGGCCTTCGTTCGACTCCAACAATGCCATGACGACGACCTCGACAACGACCCTCTCCGACATGAGCACGTTAGGGGACCGCCCGGGTGCCCTTCTCCATGCGATGACGAACATGGGAACCACCACACCAACCTCCAAGGGCTTGGCCTTCGCGAGAGCGCCCGGCCCCCAGAGTACACCGTCGGCACACTCCGACGGCAGCTGCAGCTTGGAGGTGCATGCTCTTTGGCCTTTGGCCTTCGAAACACCAGGGCAATGTATCAGCTTCGGCATACTCCGCGAATCTGGTCAGGCTGGGCTGACCTTGTCCGGATCTTCGAGGGGAACTTCAAAGGTACCTACGTGCGTACCGGGACCTCCTGGGAACTGCGCAACTGCAAGCAGAAACTAGGGGAGTCTCTCCGCGACTTTGCTCGATGATTCTCCAAGCTTCGCACCGAACTGCCCCACATCTCTGACCTCGACGTCATTCTAGCGTTCGTTGCGGGCACAACCTGCAAGGACCTAGTTCGTGAGTTGGGGCGCAACCGCCCTAACACCGTCGACGAGCTCATGGATGTGGTCGTCAACTACGCGGCTGGCGAAGAGGCGGTCGGCGCCTTCTTCAGCGACGGGAAGGATAAGGGAAAGGCACCAACAATCGATGCCAGAGGCTCGAGCAAAGGTCCAAAGAGAAACAACAGGAAGAAGAAAAATCAGCAAGGCAAGCGCGAGGCTGCGGAAGATGACCTCGTCGCGGTAACCGAACGCAAAAGGCCTCGAGGTCCCCCCGAGGGCGCCATCTTTGACAAAATGCTCGAGGAGCCCTGCCCTTATCACAAGGATGGGGCGAAACACAAGCTTAAGGACTGCCGCATGCTTTGAAGGCACTTTGAGCAAGTGGGTGTGAAGAAAGGTGATGACAAGAAAGACCAAGGCGGCGGTGAGGGAGACAACAGGGAAGACGGAAAATTCCGCGAAGTCTATGACTGCTTCATGATCTACGGGGGCCCCTCGACCCAGCTCACCCCTCGATAGCGCAAGAGGGAGCGTCGAGAAGTCTTCTCCATCCAAGTCACCACACCTCACTACCTCGACTGGTCCGACGCGCCCATCACGTTCAACCGCAATGACCATCCGGATCGTGTCCCCAACCCCGGGGCCTATCCGCTCGTCGTTGACCCAATCATCATAAACACCCACCTCTCGAATGTCCTCATGGACGGTGGCAGCAGCCTGAACGTCATCTACCTCGAGACCCTCGACCTCCTGGGAGTCAAGAGGTGCCAACTCTGACCCAGCGCCGGGGGATTCCATGGCGTCGTGCCAGGGAAGAAGGCCCTTCCCGTCGGCCGTATCGACCTTCCTGTTTGCTTTGGCACACCGGCCAACTTCAGGAAAGAGACCCTCACCTTTGAGGTGGTCGGGTTTCACGAAACGTATCATGCAATCATCGGCCGACCCGTGTACGCGCAGTTCATGGCGATCCCGAACTACACCTACCTCAAGCTCAAGATGCCAGGACCGAAGGGCGTCATCACCGTCACCTCCTCCTACGAGCACGCGTACGAATGCGACGTCGAATGCGTCGAGTATGGGGAGGCCATCGAGCAAAACGCCACGATAGCCGCGACCCTCGAGCGCCTCACCGACAAGGTGCCAGTGCCCAAGCGACACGCCGGCAACTTTGAGCCAGCACATGACACCAAGAAAGTCCCCCTCGACCCAAGCTGCCCTGGAGAGAAGGTGCTAACGATCAGTGCCAACCTCGAGGACAAATAGGAAGCCGTGCTCGTCGACTTTCTCCGCGCGAACACCGATATGTTTGCATGGAGTCCTTCAGATATGCCGGGCATACCGAGGGAAGTCGCCGAGCACGCCTTGGAGATCCGGGCCGGGTCTAGACCGGTGAAGCAACGCCTGCACCGCTTCAACGAGGAGAAGCACAGGATCATCGGCGAGGAGGTGCACAAGCTTCTGGCGGCTGGGTTCATCAAGGAGGTCCATCACCCCGAATGGTTAGCTAATCCCGTGTTAGTTAAGAAAAAGAATGGAAAAATGAGGATGTGTATTGACTATACTAGTTTAAACAAAGCATGTCCCAAAGTTCTGTTTCCTTTACCACGCATTGACCAAATTGTTGACTCTACCGTGGGATGCGAAACCCTCTCGTTCCTTGATGCTTACTCCGGCTACCACCAAATCGAGATGAAAGAGTCCGACCAGCTCGCGACTTCCTTCATCACACCTTTTGGCATGTATAGCTACGTTACCATGCCCTTTGGCCTTCGAAACGCCAAGGCAATGTATCAGCGGTGCATGCTCCACGTCTTCGGTGAACACATAGGCGACACGGTCGAGGCCTATGTCAATGACATCATGGTTAAGTCAAAAAAGGCGGAAACCTTATCCATGACCTCAAAATTGCGTTTGGGTGCCTTCGAGCCAAAAACATAAAACTCAACCCCAAGAAATGTGTCTTCGGAGTGCCTCGAGGCATGCTCCTTGGATACATTGTCTCCCAACGCGGGATCGAGGCCAACCCCGAGAAGGTGGCGGCCATCATGCGAATGGGGCCGATTCAGGATCTCGAGGGCATACAGAAGGTCACAGGCTGCCTCGCGGCCCTCAGCCGTTTCATCTCACGTTTAGGGGAGAAGGCCATGCCTCTGTACCGCCTCTTGAAAAAATCCGAGCGATTCACATGGACCGCGGAAGCCTAGAGGGCTCTCGACGAACTCAAAGGCATGCTGACATCCGCCCCGATTCTCGTCCCTCCTACTCTATGTCGCCGCAACCACTCAGGTGGTCAGCGTGACCATAGTGGTTGAGAGGCAAGAGGAAGGGCGCTCCTTGCCCGTCCAGCGGCTGGTTTACTTCATCAGTGAGGTGCTTTCGGAAACAAAAATCCGCTACCCACAGGTGCAAAAGCTGCTCTATGCCATCGTCCTTACACGGCGCAAGCTCCAGCACTACTTCCTTAGCCACCCCGTTACCGTGGTATCCTCATTCCCCTTGGGGGAAATCATCCATAATCGGGAGGCCACTGGAAGAATTGCTAAGTGGTCGGTCGAGCTCATGGGCGAGACCATCACCTATGCACCACGGAAGGCCATCAAGTCCCAAGCGCTGGTGGACTTTGTTGCTGAGTGGACCGACACTCAGTTGCCGCCAGTTCAAATCCAAGCCGAGCTGTGGATGATGTACTTCGACGGGTCACTCATGAAGACAGGAGCAGGCGCGGGCTTGCTCTTCATCTCACCCCTTGGAGTCCACATGCGCTACGTCATTCGCATCCACTTTGCCGCTTCTAATAACGTCGTGGAGTACGAAGCTCTCATCACTGGATTACGAGTTGCCCTCGAACTCGGGGTCTGACGCCTTGACGTTCGAGGCGACTCGCAACTAATCATCGACCAAGTGATGAAGGCCTCGAGCTGCCACGACGCCAAGATGGAAGCCTACTGCAATGAAGTGCGCAAATTGGAAGACAAGTTCCACGGCCTCGAGCTTAGCCATATTGCTCGACGATACATTGAAGCCACGGATGAGCTTGCAAAAATTGCATCGACTCGAGGTACAGTCCCTCCAGACATATTCTCGAGGGACCTCTTCGAGCCCTCTATCAACTTGGGCTACGGTACCTCCACTCGCTCCCCCCTTGAGGGATACGAGCCTGTGTCAAACACTTAGACGAAAAGCAAAAGTCAGACGATCAAAACTTGAGCGCCTCTCCTTTCTCACGCCTCGGTACGCTTCGCGACTAAGTAGAAAATGCCTCGAACTCCCTAGAGGGTCGAGGGCTATCGAGCCGGGAGCTCTCCTACGCCCCTGGGCTACGGTACCTCCACTCGCTCCCCCTCGTGGGATATGAGCATGCGTCGAAAACTTAGTCAAAAAAGCAAAGTCTAGGTGAAAGAAAGCAGAGAAGGCTTGAAAGCAAAATGACAAACTGCATTACGATCGATGCATTGATACTCAAAAAGGCTTTCGAAGCTGTGTTAAATATAAGTTACAAAAAAAAGCTAACTTATTACATGGGCATCTTCGCCCAGCCTTGCCTCACAGGCCCGCTCCGTCGCCACCCTCCTCGACGTGGTGCCTTCATCCGCGGGGGGGAGGACTTCGTCCTCAAACAGCTTCGCCAGCGCTCCCCCTGGCCTCTTGGCGTAATTGATGAGCCCTCGGCATCACTCCTCATTCTCGGTGTCGGTCTTCGAGATGTCAGGAACAAAGCCTTGGGCGACCACGTCCATGTCGAAGATGAAGCTGGAGGAGACCACTGCCAGCGCTCGCTTCACGCCGGTGTGAAGCGCCTCCCGCACGCGATCTCGAAGGGTGGCGTCGAGGTAGTAGACCCGGTCGACGAGTGCGATACCCGGGACACCTTCTTCAGCACCCTCGACAGGCCCAACCTCCCAGATGGCACAGAGCCTGTCGAGGGCACCCTGGAGCCGGTCGAAAAGCGCCCCCTCCGCCGCAAGGCTCTCCTGAAGCGCCCCGCCGGTGGTTTGGGTATCGAGCAGTTCGGTCTCGAGGCCTAAAAGGCAAAACAAGATTTATACAAACCATACAGAAAGAAAAAAGATCAAAAGCTCTTTAAGGAACTCACTGGCGCAGCGGGCCTCAAGGGCGCAGCGATCCCCCAGCACGGCGTCGCGTGCTTCCCGAGCCTCGTCCCGCTCCCGCTAAGCCTCCTTGAAGGCCCGTGTCACCTCTGTCTTCTCGCAGTGGAGGGTCTCGAGGGCGCCACCAGCCAGGATGATGGCCTGCTCCTTCTCCTGGAGGGTGGCCTTCATCGCCTCAAGCTGAGTCTCCAGGCTCGAGGCTCGGCTTTTCTCCTCCTGGACCAAGGCGGAGAGGGTGTCGCGTGCCGTAGAGACTTCAGCAAGAGTGGCTTCGAGTGAGCAGATGCACTCCACGGAGTCTCGAGCCTCCCCCACGAGTAGCCTGACGCGCTCCTGGGCTCGGATGCTTTCGCCCTTGGCCCTCTCCGCTTCGGCCTTGGCCGCGGCGACTTCCTCCTTGGCGCGCTTGAGCTCCTCCTCGAGTCGGGCGGCTTCCCCTCGAGCGGCCTCGGCGTCCTCCTTGACCCAGGCAGCCTCCTCCTTGGCTGCAGTGGCCTTCCCCCTAGTCTGCTTCACCTCCTCCTCGACCTCGGCCACCCTGCCCTGCGCAGATCAGCCGGCTTCGAGTTGGCGAAGTACTTCCTCCCGACTGTGGAGCGTTTCGTGGAGGAAGTATGACTTGGAGTAGGACTGCCTCCGCACCTCCTGGAGACAGGAAATCGAGGGTTAAGGCATTCCGTATGAAAGAACTTGAAAGGTTGCACATGGTCTACGTAGGGACTCACCGTGAGATTTCGGTCGAGGTCTCCGACGAGCTCGACGCCCAGCGTCAGCAAGTGCTGCAGCCACGCCCGGGACCGCTCCGCATCCTCCCAGCACTTGACTTCTGCCGGGTCGTTCATCTCGATCCCCGAAATGCTAGAGTCACCAGGCTCCCAGAGTACCACACGCTCCTGGCCCTGGTGTGGGAGGGCCGCCCTGACCTTGGCTCGCGCTAGGGACTCGATCTCGTCCATCACATCTCGGGGGACGCCGTAATACTCGGCCAGCTTCGCTGGGGCGCTGAACTCCGACGTGGCCCCGGCATCCCTCAGCCCGGGGTCATAAGTTGACCCCCTTGGCAGGCCAGAAGCGGTCGTCTCCTCCGGCTGCTCCGTCGACGGTTGCGACGGCTGGCTCGACGCTGCTTCTGGTGCCGCCGGGGGCAGCGGAGGTCTTGAGGCCGACGCTTCCCCCAACGCCACGTCTTGTGGCGCCAGCAGGTCCACCATCGACGCATCTTCCGGCGGGCTCGGTACCGGGGCCTCCTCCAGCTGCACCCCCAGCAGCCGCAGGACCGTCGACGCCTTCGACGCCGTTTCTCCTTCGGCCAGCAGCTCGTCCAAGGTGATCACGGACACCCATTGCTTGGGCAGTCCGGAAGTCCCCTCTGCCTCCGGCGTCTGAGGCGGCTGCTGCGCCGGCGGGTCTAGCGGCGCCATGGCCCCCGGTGGCATTTGCTGCGCCTGTGGATGCTGGGGCCGGCCCCCGGTCATCTCTTCCTCTTTCTGCCGCTCCTGCGGCTCTTCCTCCCCCTCCCACTACGACCGCGGCAGCTCTGCTCCTTGCAGGGCCTCCCGCTCCTGCTTTCGCTAGGCCTCGAGCTCATGAAGCCCCGCCGGCCAGGGTCTCCGCTCTCCCATCGAGGAGGGAAGGACAGTGGACTCCTCACCCTCGAGGTCGATGATGGCCACCTCCTTGCCCGGCTCATGGCCCTCGGGGGCTCCTGCCATGGTTGCGGGGATCGAGGCCTCGGGTTGGCCAAGAGCGGAAGCTCCCGGCGTCGGGGCTCCGCCCCCTGGTGCTAGGCCGGGCTCGAGGGCCACGGACGATGATGTCAAGAAGGTGCTCCCACCCTCTTGTGCCATCCGTGGCACGGAGTCACCGCCCGTCGTGGCCCGTCGTGGCCCCCGAGATGCTCGACCTAACAGCAAGAGCAGAACCCGTCAGCCTACCACACGCCATAGCTCCGAGGGCTGAGGACAACCACTTGGCTTCCCATGGAGCCAAGGGCCTCGACGGTGCACCTGTGCCCGGGGCCCCCGCCTTCACAGCTGCGTCCACCTTGAGCCACTTAGCCGGCGCAAGAGACGCCTCCTCGATCTGGCGCTTGGGCCTGGACAGGAAGCAGGATGGCAAAAGGCTTATCAAACTGCACGATGAGGATGCAACAAAAGAAATTTTGAACGAACAACACTTACCTGAAGGGGATAGAGGCCTTTCGGGTCTCCCTCGAACCGCCAGCTGATCTTGAGGCCCCTCCCAAAGCCGAACTCTTCCCAGGGCTGTGGCTCCTCAGGGCAGTCGATGGGGTCGCCGTGCCTTCATGCTCCGACGGGGCCTCCTGAGCACGCCTCTGCTCCGCCCGCGCCGACGACCGAGACCGGGTTTCCCGGGTCGAAGCGGGTGGGGTCCCGCCTCGAGTACAACGGGAGGAAGGTGAACCCCCTCGAGTCAAGGCGTCGGTCCCTCTCTTCCCATGCCGGCGCTCTGAGGTCGACGTCACCGGCTGGGGCGCACGCTGCTCCACCACCTCCCCCTGCACCAAGGGGCGGTCAGCATGGGAGGAACCCGACAAGATGCGATCAAGACGCCCCGCCACCCCCTCGACGTCCTCACTGTTGTCATCATCATCATCTTCATCTTCCTCGAACGGGGGAGACTCCTCCTCCGGGAGCCCGTCGCGCCTCTCAAGCCTTTCGCGCTCCCGGAGCTTCTTGGCTTTCTTCTTCTCCTCCTCGTCCTTACGCGATTTGTCTTGCTAGGCGTTGAAACGTCTTAGCTGACGATCGGGAGCGTCCTCCCTCAGCGGGGGCCTCGATCTCCGGTAGTCGATTCTCCCCTACACGAAAAGGTTCAGTCACAGGGACAGGAGAAAGGCACGGAATGAAAACACAAAAGGCACGGGTCGAGGCACTCACCAAGTCAAGGCAACCCTCCTCCGGCCACATGGGGAGGCGGTTGACATCCTCTACCCTGAACGAGCCTGCCACCATCCCCTTCACCCGCGCGACAACCTCCACGGTGGACGGCTTCTCATCGGACATCCGGCACCTCTCGAGGACCTCAGGCACCACCGAGGGGAGCATCTCGTCCAACTGCAGGGGGCGCTCCATCAAAGGGAGCACCCGTCGACTGTGGAAGGCTGAGACCACCACCCCTGCCGTCAGGCCCGCCTCTCGAATGGCCTTCATCACGGTGACGAGGGAATGAAGTCGACGTTGAAGATCTCCAATGACACCGTGCGGCCAGTTGAATGGACACTCGGTGATGAGCCTCCCGGTATACGGCGGGAGGTATCCTCCATCGTTGCGGAGGTAGAACCATTGCTCGTCCCACCAGGGGTGGTTAGACATCAGCTCGGTGGGGATGTACTCGTGCGGCTCCTCCGACCTCCCAGTCTTCAGCACAAAGTTGAGGCAGCCCACTCTGACGATCCGCCTTACTCCTGATGCCACCGAGGAGGCGAACAACTCCCCCTTGTAAAGATGGAGCCATAGCTCCCAGTGGGGCGCCATCCCGAGGTAGCCCTCGCAGACGGACGCGAAGATGGCGGCGTTGGAGATGGCGTTGGGGGAGAAGTGTTGGAGCTCGACACCATAGAAGTTCGTCAACCCCCGCATGAACTCGCTCGGGGGCACGCTGAACCCATGACGATGATACTTGAGGAAGCTCACCACATAGCCCTCCGGCGGGTTCGGCTCTTCGTGGCTCCTCGGCGGCGCGATCCACTCCGGCCGATTCAGATCGGTGACGGGGCGGAGAAGTCCTTCTCCCACCAGCTCGTTCAACCTTTGCCACGTCACGGTCAACGGGCGCCAGGGGTTGGCGGGCTGGAGGATGGGGGCCATGGTGGCGGCGGCGGTGCGGATCTGCTCGGTGGACGCGGCGGCGGCGACAACAGCACAAATCTGCTCGACAGACTGACGATCGAGAAGGTTCCCAATTGCGATCTCTCGCTCTAAGCTTCTATCCTCGCGCACGCAGGAAAGCAGGAACTCATAAGAATGGCAAGGGTAGGGGCGAACAGCGTCTGTCCCCCTTCGCTTTTATACTCGGGAAGAGCAACGGTCGGAGTCCGGTGGCAGGGAAAAGGTAACGCCCCGCAATTAATGCACTTGCCTAACCGACCCCCTCTCTCGATCCTCGACCAGATACATGCGTTACACCTCTGGCAAAGAGCCATTGCTCGAACACACCATGATCTCCACTACCGCATCATTTTAGCTTCCTCCTCAAAAGGTGCGTCAAACGGTAAGAAAAACAAGCGTCACTTACCGGCGAACTCTTCCGGAAGAAGGTAAGCGGGCTCTGGCCCCACAACAAGCCTCGAGGGAGCGAAGGCTGGCCCTCTATCAGGGTCTGACAGCCGCCCTCGAGCACCGCGGGCTCCGGCCTCACAACAAGCCTCGAGGGAGCAAAGGCTAGCCCTCTGTCAGGGTCCGACAGCCACCCTCAAGCACCGCGGGCTCTGGCCTCACAACAAGCCTCAAGGGAGCGAAGGCTGGCCCTCTGTCAGGGTCCGACAGCAGTCCTCGAGCACCGCGGGCTCCGGCCCCACAACTAAGCCTTGCGGGAGCGAAGGCTGACCCTCCGACAGGGTTCGACAGCTGCCCTCGAGCACCCGAGTCAGGGGTGACCAAAGGGGAGCCAATACGAGGCCTTGCTTGAGAACGAACTCTCGAGACCCCTTTGGACGCATCCAAGACAAAATGCTAAGGACTTTACGGAATCCCCCCGAAGGGACGCATCGAGCCGCAGAGACCTATCGAACGGAATCGTTATCTGAAAGACCACTGCGTTTTGCTCTGATGAGACCGCCTCTGGGCCTCCTGCCGACCTCTATCGAACGAGGAACGGGCTCTCACTTGGATTTTCCCGTTACCAGCTTGCTAAGGACGTCGTGGCTCGCCCTATCAAGGGTAGTCCTACGCTTCTCGCCTCACGTCCGATCGAAAGGACTCGTGAGATGAATGCTGAGGCCGGAAATGCCCCAGCCGCACGAGGCTCAGGAGCTCGACCATGCCTGGCGCCCCTCGACGAAAGAGGGTCAAAGATCCCCCGGGGGCTCGGTGTCCTGGCGCACCCCTCAGAAAAGCGCTGCGACTCCAGTTCAGGCCTGTGCCCAACTGGACAAGCACTCCTCGACCAAAGACAAATAAAGCCCTCACAGGAGTCATCCGACTCCTACGAGGCCTTGGGGGTTACCCCCACGAGGGTCGCTCGCGCGCCCCCCACGGAAGAATCCGAACCACATCCCGTTTCTAATTCCTAACCCCCTGCCCGAGTGCCATCACTCGCGCAGGGGCTCGGGGGCTACTGTCGTTACCCAGGAAATGGGTATCCCAAAACGCCGGTTTACCAAATTGAAACCCGGCAAAATCAACAACACAAACCCTCCAGTGACCTCCCTCACCGACGCTCGAAGGCCCGCAGGCTAAGGCATGGTGGGCAGACTCACGAACGGGCTACGATGGCCCGAAGCCAAGGCCTGCTCATGGGGCTACCATGTGGACTGGGACGGTACACTCGAGGGTACAATCCGGGCGACCCCTCGAGGACGGAGCTTCGCTCGGGCGAACGGACCGGCCTCGAGGACGGAACTTCACCCGGCAAATGAGCCCGCCCTCGAAGACGAAACTTCGTTCAGGCGAATGAGCTGCCCTCGAGGACGAAACTTCGCCCGGCGAACGAGCCTGCCCTCGAGGACGGAACTTCGCTCGCGTGAATGGGCAGCCCTCGAGGACGGTGCACCCCTCGGCTACCAACTCCCCAGTACGGATCCAGGTGCATTTAATGCGTTTTACCTGCCCTCGCCTAACCGTATGGCCACAGTCACGATAACAGTCATGGGTATGGCAGTCAAGTCTTGCTTTTACCACCCATACCTCGAAATCTCGCGGATCGTATGTCGCTGTTGCGCCATGCCGGGCACTGTGCCCCGTCTAGCACCCCCTCGAGACGCGTAAGTCAGCACATTTCTCGCATTTCCCGAGATTCGACCTTATACACTGAGGCTCGACCCTCGACCGTCACCCCTCGACTTCGTCGGACGAGCCCTCGAGCGGGACTCTGATGACTCCGGACTGCGCTTCAACAACTCCCGACGCGACGGTTGCAGGACGCCCATACCGACGTACATCTCTACAGCGGCGGTGACGTGATCGGTGTCAACGCCACTGCATCATCAAACCCGGGCATTTGTACCCCTGAGCCTCTCCTTTGCCTATAAAAGGAGACGCCAGGACGTTAGAAGAGAGGGGGACGAACCGAGATAGCTAGAGCATAGAAACGCTAAGGCTTTAGGTCTCAAAACACTACCGTGAGACAGTGTAGAGTAGGAAGCAAGGCGTCCGAACGCCCAAGCTCCGGCTCTCGCTCCTCACACCCGCTCGTATTTTCCCCTGTACTAGCACTTCGGTGCAAGATAACATGAACTCTCCTCCCCCCGCTGGACGTAGGGCCTTCTTTGCCCGAACCAGGATAAACCGCCGTGTCATTCTTGCATCACCCACCGGATTAAGGGAGCACGCAATTACGAATATTACTCGTTGGTGTTAGCCCCTGGGGGTTCGAAACACCGACAACACTAGCACAAGTTAAGGGACCGCTGGCGTACTTTACTCATTTTTTTTGAGGGTATACCAAAATTACTCTAGTGTTACAATAATTGGTACAAACTCCATCTGGATGAGATAAAAACCACACATGTCTACCTAGTGATTCATAAATCAAACTTCTATCTACATAATGAGCATCAGCATTCAAAGCCCTTTTTTCATGAATGACTTCTGCCTTCACGAAATGAGACATCCCAACTTTGATCTCTTTGATTATGTGGCCATATACACCCATGCCAGAACCCTTCATATTTCTCACGACATTCATGCAGTCTGTGGCAATCTGGACCCGCTGATTGGTGAGGTCATCTGCTAATGCCACACCTTCTTGGCACGCCAACACCTCAGCAGTTTCAGGGTCAGTAACCCCTTCCATCACTATCACCAACGCCCCTTGAAACCAGTCTGATTCATCCCTCGCCACAACCACTATTACTGCAATCAACGAGTTCTTTGATAATGCCGCATCCACATTTATCTTGAGCATTCCAGCTGGTGGTGGTATCTAGGGATGAACAAGAGCTCGTGCACCTCCCCGGTCCTGCTCTACCAATTTCTTTTTCACCGGTGGCACGGCAGAATCCAAGTTTGCAATGAAGCTTTCTATGAAGCCGTGAGTCGATAGGGGACTCTGAAATATATTTTCAAGCACAAGCTTCCTCCTTGCATACCAGATCGACCACATCATGACAACCAAACGAAATAGATCATCATGCTGAAGTACAGCTATAGCTTCATGAAGCCAAGCTCGAGCATCACCATGTTGAGCTCGGCTGATGAACTCCAAAAGCTCGTCCCATTGTAGTGCCCAAACACACTGTGCCATGTTGCATTCCAATAGAGCATGCCTCCAAGAATCCTGAGTGCCACAAATCGAACATATAGAATCCTGAGCCATGTTTCTATGATATCTGACATCACCTGTTGGAATAGATTGCTTGGCTAGCCTCCAGAGGAAGTTTTGGACTTTTGACGGAACCTTGATCTTCCATAGGTTTGCCTAGTCTCGCTGGTTTGCTGCAAAATCCGATTTTCCCGCATAATGTTCTATCCAATCCGTCCTTCATTCTTGGTTATCAATCAACATTCGGTAAGCCGATCGGACGATAAAGGAACCTGATTTTTCATAGTGCCAGGCCCAAAAATCCCTTTGCCTCTGAGTCGTCAGGGGTATACTGAGGATCAATTCCCGATCCATAGGAATGAAATGGCTCGGTATCGCTAGTATATCCCATGATGCAGATGTAGGATCAATAAGTTCATAGACTCTTACCGACGGTTGATTGCTTGCACATATAACCGGCCGCAGCAGGCCATCCCTCGGCAACCAATTCATGTTCCATATATGAGTATCTTCCCCAGTGCTAATTCTTCGGACTAGTCCTTGCTTGAGCACCTCCTTACCATCGACAATGGCCCACCAGACTCTTGACGGTGAGGGTCCCAATTCTGAATCCAAGAAATCTTCCTCAGGAAAATAAACTGCCTTTAGTATTCTCGCACTAAGTGAAGATGGTTCCTGTAAGATACGGCATGCTTGCCTAGATAACAAGGCAAGATTGAAAAGCTCAATGTCTCTGAAGCCCAATCCTCCCATATGTTTTGACGGAACCTTGATCTTCCATAGGTTTGCCTAGTCTCGCTGGTTTGCTGCAAAATCCAATTTTTCCGCATTATGTTCTATCCAATCCGTCCTTCATTCTCGGTTATTGATCAACATCCGATAAGCTGATCGGACGGTAAAGGAACCTGGTTTTTCATAGTGCCAAGCCCAAAAATTCCTTTGCCTCTGAGTCATTAGGGGTATACTGAGGATCAATTCCCGGTCCATAGGAATGAAATGGCTCCATATCGCCTGTATATCCCATGATGCAGATGTAGGATCAATAAGTTCACAGACTCTTACCGATAACTGATTGCTTGCACATATAACCAGCCACAGCAGGCCATCCCTCGGCAACCAATTCATGTTCCATATATGAGTATCTTCCCCAGTGCCAATTCTTCAGATCAGTCCTTGCTTGAGCACCTCCTTACCATCGACAATGGCCTGCCAGATTCTTGACGGTGAGGGTCCCAATTCTGAATCCAAGAAATCTTCCTTAGGAAAATAAACCGCCTTTAGTATCCTCGCACTGAGTGAAGATGGTTCATGTAAGATATGCCATGCTTGCCTAGCTAACAAGGCAAGATTGAAAAGCTCAATGTCTCTGAAGCTCAATCCTCCCATATGTTTAGGCTTGGTCATCTCCTCCCATGCCACCCAGCATGTCTTCCTCTTGCCCTCGTTGCTTCCCCACCAGAAGCTTCAGAGTAGGCTATCTAAATGTTGACATAAGCCCTGAGGTAACCTAAAACATGACATGGAAAAAGTTGGCACAGCTTGCGCTACCGCCTTGATCAAAACTTCCTTGCCGCCAGCTGATATCATCTGCTCTAGCCAACCCTGCACTTTTCCCCACATCCTGTCCTTCAGGTACTTGAAAGCCCCATTGGTTGCTGAACCAACATCCGTAGGCATACCCAAATACTTCTCACTGAGAGCTTCATTATGGACATCTAGACAATCCATAATCTCTTCATGAATGTTCCCACTGACACCCTTAGCAAAGTGTATTGATAATTTATCCATATTTACCCACTGTCCTGAGGCTTGGCAGTAGATGTGCAACACATCCCTCATCTGCAAAGAGTAAGTGACTAACCATCGGAGCCGATGCAGCCACTAATATTCCACTGAGGTTCAATGACTGAATTTGTGATTTCAAGAGGCACGAGAGGCCCTCTGCTGCTAATAAAAACAAATAGGGTGAGATTGGATCCCCTTGGCAGATCCCTCTCGATGGACGAAAATTCTCAAGCCGTTGGCCATTAAGCAAGACTGAGAATGATACTGTGGTAACCAATCTCATAATCATGTGAACCCACATCTGGTGAAAGCCGAGTTTGATCATAATAGATTTAAGATAATCCCATTCTAATCTATCATAGGCCTTCCTCATATCTAGCTTTAGAGCACAATATCTCCTGTCTCGAGCTCTCTTCTTCTTCATATGCACTCATAGGCTGTAATTATATTATCAGTGATTAATCGTCCTGGAACAAACGCTGATTGTTCTTCTGAGATGATTTCTGGAAGCACTAGCTTCATTCTGTTTGCCATGACTTTGGACGCAATCTTGTAGATAACATTACAAAGACTAATCAGCCTGAACTGACCCAGCTCCTCTGGACTTTCCACTTTGGGAATTAGGACAACACAAGTGTTGTTAATAGCTGTTGGGTCATCTTCTCCTCTCAGCATTCATAGCACAACTGTAGTTACTTCTTTCCCTCACATCTCCCAATGACGCTGGAAAAAATGTGCTGGCAATCCATCTGGCCCTGGCGCTTTTGTCGAAAACATTTGGAACAGTGCCATCTTAACTTCTTCTTGCACAAACGGCATCATCAGTTTCTAGTTCATAGCTGCTGTGACTTTGACTGGATCGGTATCCAAGACTCATTCCATCTCTACAGTTCCTTCTGATCGGTACAACTCCTTATAGAAGTTTGACATCAGAACCCCCATCTCACCCTCATCTTTAGTAAATTGGCCATCTGGTTTTTTAGCTTGGAGATGAGATTCTTTTTCCTCCTTTGGCTAGCTCTCATGTGAAAATTTTTTGTATTTTTGTCACCGGCTGCCAACCATGTAATCTTGGGGCGCCGTCGCCACATAATCTCCTCCCTGTGGTTAAGCTCCATAATTTTCTGCACCACCTTAATCTCGGCATGTGATGGTCTAGTACCCCGCCCCGGGTCCAATTTGAGGTGGTCTAGCTCCAGGTTTAAACGCTTCAGCTCCTGATGAACATTGCCAAAAATATTCCTGTCCCATACACTCAACTCGGATGACACTGAGTTAATCTTGAGTTGCAGCTCATGTAAAGCATGAGCTTCACCCGCCTCTGTCCAAGAGTTAGCAAGCATTGTAGAGAAATTCTCATGAGATTCCCACATTGTTTCATACCTAAAGGTCTTCTGTCTCCTCTTCCTCCTATCACGCTCCGTCTCCCAAACCCAACGAAGCATGATGGGATCATGGTCAGATGCTGCAGCAGTCAGGTGTTGAACACACACCAGAGGAAAGCGCGAACACCACTCAGCTATAGCAAGTGCCCGATCAAGCCGCACACGACAGTAAGAGCCGCCCAAAACCCTCTTTTCAAACGTCCAACTTCTACCCTCATATCTGAGGTCATAAAACCCACACACATCAATCATGTCACGGAAGCCTGCAATTTGAGCCTGACCGTGCAACGCACACCAACATGTTCATGTCTGTGTAAAACTTCATTAAAGTCGCCAAGGCAAACCCATGGAAGGTGTGAGGATGCCTTGATAAACTTCAACATATCCCATGTTTTTTGGCGCTCTGAAGTCTGAGCTTCTTCATAAACACACGTCAATCTCCATGGTTCACTCCCATGCTTGGTAATAACAGCATCAATATGGTACTAGGAGTAAGGTAACAACTCTAGTTTTATTATTCCAGTAAATTCCAAGACCACCACTACAGCCTGAACTACTGATATCAAAAGAATTATCAAAACCAAGAGTACTTTTCAATGACTCAACACGTGCTCTGTGGATTTGAGTTTCTAATACACATAGCACTGTCGGGGCTAAATTCTTCACGATCTCGTGAAGTTCCTTAACTGTCGCAACATTGCCCAAGCCACGATAGTTCTAGCTGATGCAACTCATTGCTCCTGGTGGCACTCCGTCCCGGAGCCCGCCACATTTTTTATTTTTCCTTCCTCAGTCTTCTTGTACTTCTTCTTGTCCCTCGGTGAGACATAGTGAGACATAGACTGGTGGGGGAGGAGGGATCTTACCACCAGCATCTGCACTTTTGTACTGTTCAAAGGACAATTTCTTCTTCAACTCCAAGTCATTCTCTAGGGTCATCTTGTTGCTTTCAGGCTTCAACGGACTGACATCAGTATCCTCCAGATCATCATTTTTTCCTTGATTTAATCCAGTCTCCTTCGACATTCTCTTTCGAGAGCCATCGCTAGGACCAGATTCACTTGGCTTTCCCCTCCAGACGAACTCTCGGCCACCCTGACCGCGACTAGCATGTCCACCTCCTCGTCCTCTCGCTGTTGCACGTCCGCCAAGGTCTAGTGGTCGCTGACTTCCCCGTTCTCCTCCCACCGCAGCACGGACACGAGGAGTGCCCGCCCGCCAAGAGTCACTCCCAGCCAACATCCAATCGTCAAATTGCAGCTCGTCCTCCTTAAATTCAGCTCCTGGCCTCGCTTCAGTCGAACTCCTATTCCGGAAGCCCACACTATCCGTATTCTCCTTCTTCTTATCCTTCCACATGCCTTCCCGATATCCTCCAAACCGACCACCAGAACCCCTCTCTCGCCTATGGTCCCCATAGTCACTCTGGTCACTCCTCGGATAATTAGAAAGCTTGGATCCTTTCTGTTCACCTCCTCTGGACAATCGAACACGAGGTGTGCCCACTCTCCATGAATCACCATCAGCTAACATCCAATCACCAAATTGGAGCTCGTCTTCTAAGAACACACCTGACCCACACTCTTTGTGGACGTGACTCATCATGCCACAATTTGCGCAATAGCGTGGCATCTTCTCATATTTCACTTGTAGCCGCATCGGTACGCACCCCTTTGGAGCTAGTGTAACAAAATAGACCAAGGGCCTAGCTGCATCCAGAATAACCCTTGCCCTATAAAAGTCGCCTCTTCTATCCAACACCGCTTTCATCTCCAGCATGAGGACTTCTCCCACCTTCCCTACAAGTTTCTGGATGATCATTTCTGTCCTGTACAAGGGCGGAATTTTATGAATCTGAATCCATGCCTGCACACAGCCTGGACGCCTTGCTAGGATAGGTGTAGTGCCATCGAACTCTTGCAGCATCAATGCATAACCTCTGAAGATCCAAGGACCTTCCTCCATGATTCTCTTCCAATCGCCCAGGCAAAATGCCTGCACCAGGAAGAGATTCTTTCCGATTGCACGAAAAGATACTTCTCTCTCTGTATTCCACGCTGCTCGCATGGTCGAGATCATTGATTGCTCACTAAAACTCTTGCTGGTCAGCAACCTTGCCACTGCCAACCACTTCACCTTCGGCAGGTTGCTCCTCTCCTCCTTGGTCAGAACCATCCCGTCCATCTCCATCTCACTCAGGCGTAGAGTCCTGAGAAGACTTTCCACATCATCGTTGTCTTCCTGCTCCTTACCCCGGCGGCCCCTCGGCTAGGCAGTATTCGGGCCCCTTCCTCGCGGAACCACTTTGAAGAACGGCAGGAAGGGCGCACCGCCTAGGAGGAGAACGCCGGGGATGGAACCGAGCTCGTCCCGGACAGGACGACGCCACGAGCAATTTGTGGCCGCTCCAACTGGTATGCTCTAGGGTTTCGGCGACGACGACGCGGCTGCTGACGGTGAGCGTCGAGCGGGGCCCTGGGAGCGGCTTCGCTACCTGTGCCCGGGGCGGAGGAGAGGGGAGGACGAGCCTCCGATGAGGGAGCGGAGGGAGAGGAAGCGGCGAGGCGCCACCTCCGGAAACCGCTCGAGCTGCCACCGGGATGCCGAAAAATCGCCTCACGAAGGAGTCCTGCGGAGGAAGAGGCTGGCGTACTTTACTCATAAGATAAGATGAGCAACTGCACGAAGCATGGGCCTAAGAAACGGCAGGCCCAGTTCCACCAGATACAGTCCAATCGCACGCGAGAGAGAAAAATATCCAGGGTGGTCGGAAGCCGACTGGCTTCCACCCTGATCGGTCCCTAGCCCTGCCCGGAACCTAGTGGTAACAGAATCGGAAAGCCTAACTCGCGTTCGTTCGCAGCCCAATACAGGCCCAGCCCATCTACGAGTGGATAAGAGGGAGCCTATTCTTCCACCGAGGTACGCAGGTAGCGACGACCGACGAGCTAGGGTTCGTGCAATTTGGGGCATGTGCAAGTTTCCACCTCTCCTCTGTAGGGATTCCAGGTATTTTTTTCGTATATCCCTTAATTTCGAGCCAAGTTAACTTCAAATGTTTCCCTTCTTTTGATTTCGAGCAAGTCTTGATTCCAAACGACCCCTGATTTCGACAAAGCCTGGGAAATTGATTGTAATTGTTCTAGATCGACGCTTGTAGGGGCGTGCCTTCATACTGCTGCATATTGTTCTCCGTCCACCCCCGCAGTGTAGCAACCTTCTGTCCTCCCGGTCTTACTGTCGAACGGCGGTGCCCTCCGGTCCCCATCGGCACCACTCGACGGCGGCGTTCCGCCCCAACGCCGCCGACCCTCCACGTCTTCACCTGCCGTCAGATCGGATTAGGTCCTTTGCCGTCTCGGATTCCCCCTCTCCTCGCTTCGCTTTTCCTCGTCGTCTCCTCCCACCGTCAGGTCGCCCATCGCCGTCTCAGATCCCTTCTTTAATTCCGTGTTTTTGCGATACGCTGTTGGTTTGACTGTAATTATCATCATAATGAACTGGTTTCAAGCCGTACCGGTGAGTTATGTTACTTAGGATAAACCTGTTTATTTTATCTTGGAAATAAAAATGCCGTCTTTTATAAGCTCATATTGGTTTTGTTTCTGTTCTGGATGATAGTGGAATGGCCTCCAAGGATAGCAATGATGAATCATGCCAAGGTGAACCACTCCCACATGAGCGGTTTGGCAAACGTGCGGTGCAATTGTTGGCCATTCGTGCAAACTTCCCTATTTGCGAAATCTACGGCTTTGACATAGAACAAGGTCGGTGCATCTACGAGCAGCGTGAGGGAGAAGTACAAAAGGTATATACTAGCTACCTTATATTATATATATATATGTACTATAAATGTCACGCACATGCTGATACATATTGTATTGTAATAAATTAATACCCTTCACATTCATGCTTGCACGTGCAGGAAGGAATGGTCGATTTGGTTCCCATTGGTCCCCGCGTAGTTCTCATGGCTTAAGGTTACTTCGGGTTGGAAGTTTATGCTGACAATGAGACTGATGATCCTATCATCTCAGAGGACTGGGATGTTTTAGAAGATCAAGAAATTGAGGAATACATGCGCACCATCTGTGCAGGCCCTGGCTGCGAGTTGGAGATCACATACTTGGTGATTCCCTACGCCATTGAGGCCAATGTTGAGGTCAAGTTAAAGTTGAAAGACCTTGGTTCTAGAAGCCATTCTGTTTTTGGTAAGATCAAGGCAAGCGCCACTGACTATGGAAACAAAAGCGTCCACCTCTTCAATTGTGAACGAGAGACGAGCTTGTCCTTTCCCTCTGGCTCCACTTCCAATCTCCCGTTGAGCCCTTCTATGGTTGCCGTGCCATGTCGTCGGGAGCTCGAACTCCACATAGAAGTGGACCTGACAGTAATCACAACATGTGATAGTCATGAAGAGCAGGACAAGAATTTAAAATTCAGTCTAGAATTCACCCATGAAATTCTGATTCAAGGAAGGGAAGTCAATGATGATCAAGTAGAAGTGAACATCAATTGGCTCCGGATTTGGTGATACTTGTATCTTGAAGTGAGGCTAGTTGGGGTGTTGGTAGCGTGATGTGTCAGCTCGAGTTTTTATCCTATTAGCGTGATGTGAAAGGTCTGTTTACCAAAGTTTTTTTACCAGTCCTGACATTTTATGGTTGATATTGCAATCTTTTATGAGTGTTTTTGTCTTAAAACTGTCATGTTTCACTCTTTGCTTGTGTTATAAATTAATAAAGGAACAAACATCATCTTTTATGGGTTGTTCCCGACGTATGCTGACCCTGTCATCCCCGAGCCTTCACGAACTCTGCTCCTCTGGCTGGCAACGCTGTGCTGGCTCCCAGGCAGCGGCGCACGGCCGTGCTTGCAGTGATGGCGCACGGGAGCGCGGCTGCTCTGTGTCTTTTCTCCTTTGCATTGCCATTGTCTCTCTCGCGCGCATCGCTGCCCGTACTGCCGTAGTTGCGTTGCTTGCCACTGGCCCTGTACCGGCACCTGTGCAGCTCCTCTGCCCCTGCAGACCGGCTGGTGAACTCCCTGGTGTGCCCGCATTGCACGGATACGCTAATATCGACGCGGCGATATGTTGATACCGCATTTTCAAAAATAAGGATACGCCGATACGGGAAATATATTAGGGAACGTATGCTATACAAACTAGTAATCATGTGTAAACCATGGAAACTCTAATTAATACCATCGAAATTTAATCTAAGGACTAGAGGTGAAGGGGTTTAAGTGCTAAACTAACCCACCTTTAGGAATAGGATGAGTGGGGGGTTCAAGTGCTAAAATAACCCTCCAACTCTAGCCATCAGATTAGATTTCGATGATCCTGATTATAGTTTTCATAGTTTGCATAAAAGCCTAGTTTGCATATACGTTCCCTATATATTAATATACCAAAAAATCAAAATATTACTCGAAAGAAAATCACTATAGCAGAACAATCAACAAATAAAATGGCAAAACATAAACATTGCTAATGCCATGAAGCATTTAAGGGGGGTTTTCTCCTTTATTTTCTATTGACTAGGCAAATACCCGTGTTCATTGATGTTGTGAAACTATGGTTAATCTGAAGCTATGAATTGTATAGGCAACAAAAAGGCACAAATAGTATCTCATCTATGTAGGTTATTGAATTTCAAAACTTAAGACACTGATCGATGGCCAGCACATATTGTCAACAACCATTCTGAAAATACAAATGGCTTCAATTTGTATTATTTGATTGTTTAATATGTATTTATGCAAGACCATGCTTTTAGTGGTATGGAGAGCGTCACTATAGTCAGGTTTTTGGTAGTTTGAGAAATCACCCTCTATATCCCAACAAAACAGAGTTACAATTAGCCTAGTGTGTGATTTTTTTGCATGGTCTCCTGGAACAGGAACATGACTTCGATTGAATGAACATGCGTGGAGATCAAGTTGCATGTATCTTGAGATGAGAAGCATTGAGCCTGCTAATGCACAACTCCTGCTACTGCAATGCTTCTATCGGCCTACAACAGAGATCACCAAACAGACAAAGAAGCAGAAACAGAAAAACATAACAATGTTTATTTCTTGACTGGCTGGTAATATAAGTGCTAACAACTATTTAGAAAATTATTTCCATGATCTTTTTCTTGTTACTACAAATCTGTCGTGCCAATCCAATTTAAATCATGCTCTATGCAAAGCCATAATAATTTCCCATCTGTGAAACTCAAGTCCAGCTTGCCTACCTCCATGCACGATGCCAGTTTAAGGTTCGGGGCTTGACGGGGACAAGACATTGAGTGAGCCAACTAACATTGGGCGAAAAAACTAAATGGCGATGAAAAAGTGACTTAAGAACATTTCACTTCCAACAACCATTCGTTCGACGACTCCGCATTAGGGGAGACTTCCTTAGAAAGAAATGTCGGAATTTTGTGTCAAGAAATGTTTCAAAGTTCTGCCATAATCCTCGAATTTTGATAGCGAACGCTGAAGGATAAAACATTCCTTCCTTCGGCTTTCATGGTTCGGGTGAGGGCTCATGAGTCGAATCTAAGGATGGCAAGGGCAAGGATTCGGCTGATGAGGGCTCCTCAAAACTTGACATGCCCTTGTATGAAGGGATTTGGATACTATGACGGGAGAAGCATGCTTCTCTAGGATGTAATCAAGGATTTTCCTCTATTCCGTCATGGTTTTATAAAAATGGCCCTGATCCAATGGTTATGTCAAAGCATAGGGCAACGTCTATGTCTAGACCCGAACCAAAGATATGCAAAAGCACACTATTGGGTAAAGACAAGTCTAGGATAGCATGTATTAACATTGTAAACCTGGCCTAGGCTTCACCTATGGACTCCTTCTCATTTTTCTCGAAATCAAGGATCTTGGTAGAGAGTTGATATGAGACACATGGAAGAATGCAACACAAAACTTGTCTTTAAGTTTTTTCCAGTCATGACTCAAACTTTCTATGGCATTGGTGTACCATTGCTTCGCCTCCCTCTTGAGGGAGAACAGAAATGACTTACACTTAAAAATTTCTTGTGTCATGCCAGGAATGCTTAGGCATGAATACATTTCCTCGAAATCTTGCAAATGGTTTTAAAAGTATCTTCATTATTGAAACTTGAGAAGGATAATGCCCGAACCATGACTTTGAATATAGGGTGGAGTTCATAGCAAGATGAAAAAGTTGGTTTTTTTTTGAAAAAGATATTGGCTCTAAGAAATCCCTCTTTGAAGCAAAAAGATTTGAAATTGGAAACAACTTCATGGTGGTAGGATAGAAGAAATATTTTGTTTTAGAAAATAAAATATAAAATATTTTCTTAAAAATAAGGATACAAATACGAGGATGAACTGGGTTTAAAGAAAGTAGCAACCGTTCCCCAGCAACGGCGCCAGAAAGCTTGTTGGTATTTTTTAACGTATGTAGAGAATCCACAAGCGTACGGAAGTATCATTGTAGCCTTCAGTCAGAAGTATTCAGGGTATCGTATTTTTCACAAGGAACAGTGGTATTTCTTCTAGCTAGTTCGCCCAAAGAACAACACAAGGGAAGAGATAGAAAAGAGGGTAGAGATGGATTCATATAACTTCAGGTCCTAAGGATAGTGTTGCAATACTCCAACCTGCTTATTTTGGGCACCGGAGCGCACCTGGTATGCCAGGCGATACCGGCATGTTGCTCTACGTCGGACCCAGACGTGGGGGATTACGAAGGACGGACAGGACTAGATCACTTCCCACCTACCCCTCAACCGTAGGGAACGAGAAAAACGAAGGTAGCCTCCAGCCTAGACACCACATCTACGCTAGCGACTACTACTCTAACGTTGATCAGGGTTATCCATCTTTATTAGGGCCCTCTACTAGAGCATACGTCACGGGGATGGACTAGACACCACATCTATGCTAGCAACTACTAATCTAACGTTGATCAGGGTTATCCATCTTTATTAGGGCCCTCTACTAGAGCATACGTCATGGGGATGGACGATGAACCCGTAAACAAGAGAAGGTCATGCTCAACCAAACAAAAGATCTTCATTAGAATATAGGAAACACGAATACTTACTTAACCAAGATTCCATGAAGGAGCCAAGTAGAATATCCATAGAGGTACAAGGTTGGAGAGGCGCCGACAAGCCCGGTGACTCTCCGCTCACCCTCACATCTCACTCTCTATGTGGTTTTGGCAATTGGGTGACAACTTTAGGTTGGGCTAATGTGTTAAATTGAGAATACACATGAGATTAGTCCACATGTGATAATATGAAATGGAGGAGCTTAATTGCATATGTGACATGACATGGAGTCATGTGACCGAGATGGAGAAGATCAAGATGAGGCTTGGCTCGATGGACCGGTGGATGTGTGAAGGACAAGTCAAGGCTTTGAAGCGATGGACCATGGACGATGAAGCTTGAGAAAGACTTGATGCCGATGAACCACGAGATGGTGAAGAGCAAGTGAGGTCAAGATCAATGAACCAAGAATGTTGCATGATGGTATGAAGTGGATCATATCATTTCGTGATCATATCGGTGCATGTGTTGCATTGGCACATTGGAGGAAAATGGTGGAAATGGAAATGCGCAAGGCAAAGGTATAACCTAGGGCATTTCATTTCACCGGTCATGAGGTGTGTGGAGAAGTTGATGACCGGATTTAGGATTGATAGCCGTACTATCAAGAGGGGCAAACTTGTTTATATATCAGATATCTAGTGCCACTTGAGCGATCTAACTTTGCAACATGCTAGGATCGAGTGACGTTGTGAGAGCAAGAGAAAATCCATTAAAAATGATTATGAAAATGCTAACACACATGCACATAGAGATGCACACTTGGTGGTGTTGGCACTTTTGCAAAGGAGAAGTATTGGAGATGTTTTTGTGAACTCTTGTGTTGGAAAAGAGAGATCATGGCTCCTGGATTTGAAAACTGCTTTGATCCATTGTGTATTGGATCAAGTGGCTATAGGGGTTGTGTAGCCCTCTAAGTAAACTTTGCAATGAGTCCAAGATCATCGAAAACAGAGTTCGAAGCTAAGAGATATGCCCAGTTTAGCGCGAGGTGGTCTGCCGCTCTGTGAGCGTTGGACGCTTCCGAAGAGCGTTGGACTCTACTCAGAGCTGATTGCATGAGCATTGGATGCATCTAGAGGGGCATTGGACACTTCTGGAGAGTGTTGGACGCTACTCAGAGCTGACCATGTGGGCAAGTGAGCGTTGGACGCTGAAATCCGCGTCCAACGGGGTGCGTTGGACGCCCAACTCCGCGTCCGGCAGTGTCCAACAGTCAGATATTCAAACATGCGTGATTTTGTATAGTGTTGGATGCATCCTGTGATGAGCGTTGGATGTGTCCAACGTGTGTATTTTGGGCGGTTCGGCATGGAGTCTTGGCGCATGAATTTGAATATAGCCGTTTGAGAGTGTAAAAGTTGGATTTTGAGTGGGGGCTTATAGACAGCCCCTTGACCGGCCTTGGCCGGTGCTTAGCGCCTTGGGGACTTGGTGTCCACCTTGGAGAGTGCTTGGAGAGCCCTCTACTCACTCTAACTTGATAGTAAGAGAGCGATTCTAGTGCATTGCATTGAGAGATTTGCATCGAGTGGCACTAGGTGTTCGTGTTGCAAGCCAGTGTGCTTGTTACTCTTGGAGGTTGCCACCTGTTGATGTTTTATCACCGATAGCCCACCACCGAGGTACCTAGTAGGGTGTTTTGTTCGGTGGAGCTTAGCGGACTGTGGAACTTGGTGGTTGTGGCAACAAACTAGACGAGACAGACGATTTTATACTGTTTCGGGCCCTCGACTTGCGTCAAGTAAAAACCTTTATGTTCAGTCGGCGTGAGCCTATTGTGTTGTATCGATGAGTATGAGGGATTGTGTAGTTCGTGTTCTTACAAGGTGTACCCGCATCAGCCTTATATAGGGTGGGATTGGCTGCGGGTTCTTCGATTCCTGGTCGGATTCCAGGAATGAGTCCTAAAACCAGCTATTTTGTACTCTTTCCTATTACAATCCTTCTAGGATATGGTAGTTCTAGTGTCATGTTACTCCATGTTCTTCTCGAATCCGGCGGTGGGTTCTTCAATCCTTCGACCATATTCTGTCTTCTTGGGGAACCTCCGGTATCCCGCATCGACAAGCCCCCGAGCATTTCAGGATTTGGAACTCGAAAGCCGGGTTCTCTGAGGATAAATCTTGGGATGCTCCTTCTTCGGGTTGCTTCTTGTCTTGGTTCTTTGGTGAGTGCAATTTTTGAGAAAATTGCACTCACTGAGTGCAGCCCCTGAGGCTCTTGCTTTTTGGCAAAAAAGCTTGAGGGTCTAGTCGCATTCTTTGTCTTCCAGTCATCATCTTTTCATGGAGTGCAAATTTTGAGAAATTTGCACTCAGTGAGTGTAGCCCCCGAGCCTCTTGCTTTATGGAACATAAAGTTGGAGGGTCTTGTAGAGGTTTTGAAAAGTGCCTTTGGTGGAGGGTACTTCTGCAACCCCCAAGCCTTTTTCGGGTTCTTTTTGTTGTGAAAGAACACAGGAAAGGGTTCTGGAGTTTCTTGTTGATGTTGTTCTTCAGTGTTGTACCTTTGGTAGTTGAGTGCTTTCATTGCTTTTGTACTTTTTTGGGATATACTATTGAATATTCCTTCTCTGTCTTGTAGTGACTTCTACTGTTGATCCGTGAGCCTGGCAGGCACTCTTGATAGCTTTGCTATGCATGCCTGCTTTCCTTGTTGGCTGTGGGATGTTCGCGCGTGCTTGCTTGGTCATTTCAACTCACATGACTGTCCGTGGTTTGTTCTTCTGAGGTGGTAGAGCGGTATCTCACTACTATCTTGATGAACTTGGTGCTTCTCTAACTGCCCATTTGAGTAATCTTGGCTATGAGTTCTCTTCGTCGGATGCATTGCCTTGGTTGCTCCCTGCTTGATTACATTGAATCTTGGTGGAGGTTTGATAACCTTAAATTCCACTGGGTTCTTTGTAATTATTTTTTAATGATTTCCTTTGCTTTCTTTTATAACTTTATCATATCTTGTATCTAATTGTACCTTGTTGTAATCTCAGTGATTTCTTGATCAATAAAATGAAGTGATATCTGTTTTGTTTTGCCCCTGATGGTTGTGCGAGTTGTTTGCTATCTGAATTGGCATCTGTATCCTATGATTATGACTGTGCCGAGTTGTATGATGATGCTTCTTGTGATGTTTGATGCGCTCTGCTTGCCTGCGAGTTCTCCTGTCATGCCTTTGTGGAGGTTCTAGGTTGTTTTTTGTGGAAAATTAGTTGATTTCCATTAGTTTTTTTGGTCCTGATGAGCTGCTATTATTTCTATGTTCATTTCCCTTTGATGCTTTCATGGAATGAAATCTTGTCCAAGATATCCTATTTTCTGCCTGTTGGAGAGTCACTGTTTGCCATTATTACCATTGGCGCTTATCCGTTGTGGCTCTGTCTATCTGCCTTAGTTCACCGTTGGCCCATGGGGCCCATGTAGATGAACCGATCTTTATAAATACTTGGCCGCTTAATCTTTTCCTCGTACATTCTAGCCTTTTGCCATCTGTATTCTCGAAGAATCCTCAATCTTCCTATTTCTCTTTGCTACCTCCACCGTTTGCGAGAAAACCCTAGTTTTTCCTGATCTTGAGAATCTGTTGCTTCCTCCGTTGATTCTAATGGCTAGCACCCGATCTCAGAGCAATACCAAGACCGTTGAGGTGAGTTTGTCAAAAAAGCTTCTCTTCCTTCTTGTTTGATCGCCGTAATTTTGATGAAATTTCTTCTTTTTGTAGCATTCTTGGCCAGTGCCGATGACGTCGGTGGAGGATTTGGAGGGGTTGGTGGAGCGTGGCTTGCTTCAAGAGCAAGCGCTTTCTGGGTATGTCTTGCTTGGTCAAGATCTGGTCCCCTGGTCAAGATCTGGTCCCCAACCCGACTAGGGATCAGACGATCCTCTTTGTTGCTTTTGTTGTTGCGGGACTCTATTTTTCGCCTTCCTCTTTCTTGATGGAGTTCCCCCAGTTCTTTGGTCTTCAACTTTTTCATCTCTCCCCTAATGGTGTTCTTTATCTCTCTGCCTTTGCACATATCTGTGAGGTGCATCTTGGGGTTCCTCCCAATCTTCTTTTTTTCTATCACTTCTTCCGCCTCAAGTTGGATTCGAAATCGGCAGTGCCTTTTGGTTGCTGTACAATCCAGATTCATCAGGGGATGAGTGCTGATCTCTTCTCCTTATGTTTTTTCAATAAGAAGATTTGGGCCAACAAGTGGTTTTATGTTCCTAAGCCTTCTCCTTATTTCCCTTTTGACCTGACCATCGCCCCACAAGATACTGGTTTGTGGGCTGTTAAGCTTTCAGATGCCGAGCTCTTGGCAATTGACCCTCTTCTCACTCGCCTCCGTGTTGTGGTTGCTCAAGGCCTTACTGGTCTTGGTGTTGTTGTTGGGTTTTTTCATCGTCTTGTGCCACCTCTGATGCAGAGGGAACATCTGGGCTTCGAATATGCTGGAGTTCTTGACTCGTCTTGGATTAAAACCGAGGTTGTGCTAAGTGATGATGACTTGCTGTTGCGCCTGAATGATGTTCTGGGCGATGTTCCTTGTGTTCCTCCTCGTCTTGAGGAGTATTCTGCTGGTAACCCACCTCCTGTGGTGAGTTCTTTTTTCCTTTTGATTAGATTTTGTATGTGCGAGTTCTTTTTCTTTGTGCTGACTTGTTTCTTGCAGGGTTTTGGTTGTGGATTTGTCATCCAGCTTTCTGCTGCTGTGGGATCTAGGCCTGCCAGTGCTGCTGCTCAACCTTCTCCTGCTTCTGTATCTCAGAAGCGGTCTGTTTGTTCTGAATCCGGGTTCTCTTATAATATTCATGAGGGTGGTTTTGAATTAATTCCTTACAAGCCTCATCCCAAAATTGTTGAGATGGTTTTTGGTGTCAGGCAGAGGGGGTTGTCTCGTCCTTCTGTTAGCCCCACTGGGAAGTTGAGTCATGCTGCATCTAGCACTCTTCGGATCACAGGTAATATCATCATAGGTGAGGTTGAAAAAACGGGCCCCTTCTTCTTAATTTATTTTACTTAGTTGTGCCTTTGTTTGATCTCCTGCTTGCAGATGGCACTATTGTGTTCTTGAATGAGCCTAAGGAAGATGAAGAAGTATAGACTCCTCTTATTCGAAAACCGTAAGTGTTTTGTGACTTTATCATTTCATCTTTATGATTCTGCTTCTTTGTTGACTCCTTGTTTTGTTAGTCGAGTGGAGGGTTTCTGGGACTTCCTCTTCTGCTTCTCCTTTCCTGGCTGCCCATACAACTTTTGTGGGGCAGCCCTTCACTATTGTTTCTCCTCCAATCCAGGCTAGGAGGAGTGTTCATTCTTTTATGCTTCCACTAAGGTAAATGTCTTGGCAGTTTTTCTGATTTTTTCCTTTTCCTTCTTTTGCTTATTTTGTCTTTCTTCTGTAGGCCTGTTGCTGTGGGTTTATCCCTAGATCCAAGTTCTTCTAGCACTATGAGTTTGGACCGAGCCCCCGAGATTGAGCCGCGTGCTCAAGTTTCTTCTACTGGTAAGTGTTTGCAAATTCTGCTTGTATTCTTTCTGTCTTTTTCTTTGTTGATGATTCTGATTTATTTTTGTCTCCGTTTTTGTAGATGTTGCTCTGCAAATTGGCCAAACGGCCAATGTTGGTGTGGGTTCTGGCCCCGTGCTACAGGCATTTCCTTTGGCGATGTCTGCTGAGCCGGGTCGCGAGCTCCCTCAGGCCGAGCTGGTGATTCCTGGAATTACTGGTGCTAGGGGAAGTGGTGGGGTTGTTGCTAGCCCACCGCTACTTACTTTGCATCTTTCTACTTCTTCTGTCTGGTGGAGCTAGAAATGAGCCATCCTCATTGTCTGGCAGTCCTGACGGCTTGCTTTAAGGATTTCTCTACCAAGTTTGGTGGCATGGTGAATGTAAGTATCTTGTTCTTTGTCTTTCTGATTCTTGTTTGTCATCTTCTCTTGACTTTTGATTCTTCTTTTCTTTTTTCTTCATTTGTCATAATCAGGACCTTATTTCTAATCCTGCTGAGGCTGTGAGAACTTCTTCGGGTGTCGCTGATGTTGAGCAAGTTCAAAAAGAACCTGCTATGGCAAAAGCCATGCTTGATCAAGAGCATGAGCAGCGTCAAACTACAAAGGTTGCTCATCGATCTCAACTTGCTGAGGAACGATGTCATGGAGAGGAGGCGCTGAAATCTACTGCTGATGAGGTTTGGGCCTTGAAGGCCCAGGTCGCAGGTACTTAATGATCTTTGCAAGCTATTTTTCCTCTCCTGGTTTCTTTTTCTGAAGTCGAGAGTTCTTCTTCTTTGTAGCCTTTGATGATGAGCAGCATTGGTGGCATGAGGATTCAGAGGTAATGAAAGAAACACTCATGACCTCTGAGAATCAGGCTCAGATGGTAAGGGAGTTGCATTCCCATTATGAAGAAGTCGATCGCAAATTGGCTCTGGCTCGTGAGTTCCGGCATGATGCTGATAGAGATGTTTTTCAGGCTCTGAAGACTATCCAGGAACTTTAGGGCCAACTTGGTGTTGCCAACACTTGTCTCCAGTCTTTGTGGGACCTACCTCTTGTCTTTTATTGGGCAAGAGGGGGATGAGGCTCTTTATGGAGATGTGGCTACTTATGCTCCTCTGATCCTGTTGAGGTTCTATACCTTCATGAAGGAGAGCTTCCAACGGTGTGTGAGAAACATCCTGTGCCATGTTCGAGTTCTTGCCCCAGCAGCTGATTTGGAGAGGATGGTTGCCCCTAACCCACTGTTAGATTTTCTGCTGCAAGTTGGAGAGCAAGAGGCTGTGCTCCACCCCCTCATTGATCAAGTCATAGCTAGGTTGAACTTGGACCCTGACCCTACTGCTCCTGCGCCTTGAGTGCATTTTGTAATAACTTTTAAACTTGTGGATGGACGAAAAAACTCTCTGGGCCATAGTTGCCCCTTTTGAACTTTTCATTTTGTGCGGGCTTCGTCTCATCTTTTTGAGATTACTTGAATATGTTCTTGCTACGCGAGCTTCATCTCGTCTTTTGATTGAAATAGAGTGTTTCCTTTCTGTAGAACTCGTGTGGTTTTTGATCCCGACTTTTGAACAACTTCTAGTAAGTTGTGCGAGCCTCGTCCCAACTTTTGATCAATCTTCTGTTAAGTTGTGCAGGCCTTGTCCTAACTTTTGATATTCTTTATGAATTGTGCGGGTGTATTCCCGACTTTGAGCAACTTTGATGAGTTGTGTGGCCCTGATCCTGACTTTAGGAGTTTCTTTACAAGTTGTGCGGGCCTATTCCCGACTTTAGAAGTTCTTGAGAAGTTGTGCGGGCATTGTCCTGACTTTGAGCAACTTTGATGAGTTGTGCGGGCCTGATACCAATTTTGAGCAACTTTGATAAGTTGTGTGGGCCTATTCCTGACTTTAGAAGTTCTTGAGAAGTTGTGCGGGCATTGTCCCAACTTCTGAGAAACTTTGATAAGTTGTGCGGGCCTGATCCTGACTTTGGGATTCTTTGATGAGTTGTGCGGGCCTATTCCCGACTTTAGAAGTTCTTGAGAAGTCATGCAGGCATTGTCTCGACTTTTGAGCAACTTTGATAAGTTGCGCATGCCTGATCCCGACTTTAGGAATTCCTGACAAGTTGTGCAGGCATATTCTTGACTTTTGAGCAACTTTGATAGGTTGTGCGGGCCTGATCCTGACTTTAAATTTGCTTTTGTGCTACTTCCAGATGTAATGTGCTTTTTGGGTCTGAACTCGAATGGTCCTGAGTTTAGCCCAAGTTGTTTTTTGGCATCTACCCGCTGGTAGGATTTTGGTTGTTTGAGCCGTAGTTGATTCGAAGTTGTGTCGGCCTCATAGTACGGCGTAGTTGAAGTCTGAGCTTGAACTCGAATGGTCCTGATTTTAGTCTAGTGATTGTGCTCTGCATCATGTCGTAGGCGGGGGTGGGGAGTCAAGGAACCTAGACCGACTTGTGGTGTCCTAATCCCGCTGTTCAAAGCGAAAAGGTTTTGACTCCTGAACTAGCACTGAGTGCTCGGGTTCAACTGCATTCTCGATTCGCAGTAAGGAAGGAAACTTGCTGGTTGTGAATCCGACATGAGAGCTTGTATTCATCCTAGAAAGGCCCGAGTGGACCGACATGTTGTGCCCTGATCAAACTCGGTGCTCTACATGTAGGGCAGGCAAGATGGGGAGCCAGGATCCTGGACCGACACGAAGTGCCCTAATCCCGCTATTGCCAATAGGTCTGGACTCCCGAACCAGCACTATGTGCTAGGGTTCAACTGCATTATCAATTCGCAGTACTCTCTGATCGTGAGATGACACAAGTGCCCTGAATCACCCTAGAGAGGCCTGATCCTGGACCAACATGAAGTGCCCTGATCTAGCCTGGAGCCGCGCGCTGGGCGACAGGCTTGGCCATGGAGCGGTACTAAGACTCTAGTCCATGCAGGCAGGCTATGAGATTATCTCATAACGCAGTGTTTAGGAGAGGCATTGGATGCCTATTGTTCTTGATTTGTAAACGAGAGGAGCGAGTTGTTCTGAAGCTCAAAGTATTTCTTATTGCATCACCACTAGTTCTTAATGCTTTTTAGCTAGTTGTAGAATCTTCTGAGCTGGCTAATGTGCCATGTGTTCTTCAAAGGGATTTCTTCTTCTGTCATCAACTCATAGGTTCCTGGACCAGTTGCTCTTTTAACTTTGAAGGGACCTTCCCATGGGCTCATGAATTTGTGTCTTCCATCTTTCTTTTGGATGAGTCGTAAGACTGAATCTCTAGGCTTGAGTGTCTGTGGTTGTGTGCTCTTATCATAGTGTCTTCTCAGTCCTTGTTGATATCTTGCATTTTGTAAGATTGCGCATTCTCTGACTTCTTTTAACATGTCAATTTCAAGTCGTCTTGTTTCTTCGGCTTCTCCTTCTTCATATTCTTCTATTTTTGGTGAGGTCCATATGAGGTCAGCTAGGAGTACTGCTTCTAATCCGTAGACTAGAAAGAAAGGTGAGTATCCAGTTGATCTACTAATATGGGTTCTTAGGCCCCAGACTACTTTTGGTATTTCATCAATCCACTTTGCTCCGTAATCCACTAGCTCTTCATATAGTCTTGGCTTCAGTCCTTGTAAAATCAACCCGTGTTCTCTTTCAACTTGTCCATTTGCTTCTGGGTGGGTGACAGAGGCGAAATCTATGCTAATTCTATAGTCTGTTGCCCATGATGTGAACTCCTTTGTGGTGAAGGGTGACCATAGATCAGTTATGATTCTGTTGGGTATCCCAAATCGGAACATGATGCTTTGTATGAACTCAATGGCTTTTTCTACACTGTACTTGACCAAGGGTTTGTATTCTATCCACTTGATGAACTTGTCGATGGCAATGAAGATGTATTCAAATCCTCCGGGCAATTTTTTAATAGCTCGACTTGATCCAATCCCCAACAGGAAAAAGGCCAAGAAGGTGGTATGCATATCAGGTTGTGCGCCAGGACATGTTGTTGTCTTGCGAACATTTGGCATTTCTTGCACTTCTTGATGAATTCTTCTGCGTCCTTCATTGCGGTAGGTCAATAATATCTCATCCTTAAAGCTTTGCCTACTAAATTTCTTGAGGCCGCATGATTGCCACAGCAACCTGCATGTATCTCATCGATGATGTTGATTCCTCTTTGAAAGGTCACTATGTGGTTTTGGCAATTGAGTGACAACTATAGGTTGGACTAATGTGTTAAATTAAGAATACACAGGAGATTAGTCCACATGTGATAATGTGCAATGAAGGAGCTTAATTTCATATGAAACATGACATGGAGTCATGTGACCAAGATGGTGAAGATCGAGATGAGGCTTGGCTCGATGCACCAGTGGATGTGTGAAGGGCAAGTCAAGGCTTTGAAGCGATGGACCATGAGCTGGTGAAGCTTGGGAAAGACTTGGTGCTGATGGACCATGAGACGGTGAAGAGCAAGTAAAGTCAAGATCGATGGACCAAGAAGGTTGCATGATAATATGAAGTGGATCATATCATTTGATGATCGTGTCAGTGCATGTGTTGCATTGGCCTTTTGGAGGAAGACGATGGAAATGGAAATGCGCAAGGCAAAGGTATAACCTAAGGCATTTCATTTCACTGGTCATGAGGTGTGTAGAGAATTTGATGACCGGGTTTAGGATTGATAGCCGTACTATCAAGAGGGGCAAACCTGTTTGCATATCGGTCATCTAGTACCACTTGAGCGATCTAACTTTGTGAAATGCTAGGATCAAGTGGCATTGTGAGAGAAGAGAAAATCCTTTGAAAATGTTTGTGAAATTGCTAACACACATGCACATGGAGATGTCACTTGGTGGTGTTGGCACATTTGCAAAGGAGAAGGAGTTGGAGATGTTTTCATGAACTTGTGTGCTCATAAAAGGGAGTTGATGGTTCTTGGATTGGAAAACTACTTTGATCTATTGTGACATGGATCAAGAGGATATGTGGGTTGTCTAGTCCTCTGAGTAAGCTTTTCAAAGAGTCCAAGATCATCGAAAATGGAGTTCAGAGCTAAGAGATATGCCCATTTTAGCGCGAGACTTCAACTGTCTAGACACTGAGCTCTGGACGCATCCTGAGCTCCGGACGTTGGTGCCAAACGCGTCCCGGGCCTAGCGCCGGATGCTGCGCCCGACCCCAGACACTGTCCAGTGAGCCCTGCAGCAGGCCGGAGCCCAGGACGCTGAGGCCACGCATCCGGGGCACCCGTCGGGACGCGTCCGGGGGTCCCCAATGGTTGTTTCATGTTTGAACGAGAATACACACACCGAACGCTGAACAGTGATCCTCCAGCATTCGGGGCTTTCCGCAGGACGCGTCCGAAGGTCAGTTTTTGAATCGGTTTGGTTCCCGCACGATATTTCAACATGCAGGACACGTCCTGAGTGTATTGCTGAGCTGGACAAGTGACATAACAACTAGTTTCGTGCCTTGGGCTATAAATAGAGGGGTGGCCAGCCCTTGGCCATAGTTGATCACCTTGGGGACTTTGTGTCTATGCTTGCGAGTGCTTGGAGAGCCCTCTACTCACTTGTTCTTGATAGAGTTCATCCATTCGAGTTAGAGAGTGATTCTAGTGCGTTGCATTGAGAGATTGCATCGAGTGGCACTAGGTGATCGTGTTGCAAGCCGGTGGGCTTGTTACTCTTGGAGGTTGCCACCTCCTAGATGGCTTGGTGGCAAGAGACTTCATTGAAGCACGCAAGGAGATTGTGCGGTGCTCTGGAGAAGAGCTTGTGAGGGGTATTGTGCTCACCCTGCGGGGATCACGAAGAGCTACTCTAGCGGATTGCGAGTGTCATTGAGCTACCACACTTGTGGGATGGTTATGCGCCCCTGCTGCGGGTTTGGCATTGTGCATGCCAATTAGCGTGAGAACCACCAAGGTGTTGGTCGACACAATAGGACATAGCTTGTTGGCAACCAAGTGAACCTGGTGAAAAATCGCCGTGTCATTTTGTGTCCATACTTCGTGGTGGTTTGCATCTCTATTCACAAGCGTGTATTTAGCTTAGAAGTATCTCTTATGTGGCTAATTGGCTTGTGTAGTCTAATTTGTAGCTTTTCTTAGCTTGTGTAGTTAAGTTTGAGCTCTTGGGTTCGGTTTGTGTAGCCTTATCATTGAACATCTAGTGATCTTAGGTTGGCTTTGTGCGTTTGCTCATTAAAATTGTGTAGGTGCTCCCTCGCTTGTGAAAGTACTAGTTTCTTAGGTTTGTGTGACCTTGCAAGCTAGAATTGATTAGGAGAGCACTAGCTATTTTGTCACCTTGCTTTCTTGTGTAGGATCTTTTACAAGGTGCATCTAGAGTCATAGTTAGAGGGGTGAAGTCTTGGCTAGACCGATAGTTTTAATTCTACATTTGTTTCGGTTAGCCGGTGCAATAAGTTTTAGAAAGGACTATTCACCCCCCTCTAGTCCACCATCTTGACCTTTCATGTGGTATCGGAGCTGGGTCTCTCATTTGTGGTCTTCATCAACCCGAGAGGATGGAACTAAGTGTTTTAGTGATGATTGTCTATGTGACACACATATTTTTGATGGCACACACTTTGCACGGTGGAAACACCATATGCTTGACCATTTTCATGCCATGGGTCCTGATTCTTAGTGGATTGTCACTAATGGTCTCACCCATGTGTTGGATGATAAGAACCTTACCAAAGCTCAAGAAGCTCTCTATCAACTTGATGCAAATGCTTTTTATTATCTAATGTGTGCTTTGAGCGATGATGTGTTTGACAAGGTGTATCTCGAGGGAACTGCACGGATGTTGTGGGAATCCATCAAGGACTACTTTAGAGATATCTCCACATGGGATGATGGCAAGTACGAGGAGTATGTGCCTAAGGTGGTGGTGCATGAGGATGTTGAGCATGACCACAACATGGTTGTTGTGGAGGGTTGCTCCACCTCATGGTCAAGTGATGATCCATCTACCACAAGTTCACTTGACAAGATGAATGACATTGCCACAAGTGTTGCAAGTGATGATTCTACCCCCAAGCACAATCTATGGTGATGATGATGGTTCATTCTTGGATGGTGATCACAATGCTACTAAAAGTCCATCCACTACGTCACATCGCTTCATGTCACAAGGTGACACCAAGGTATCAAGTTGCAATGTGATTGATCATGCTTCATATGATGAGCTTATTAGTAGACTTGATAGCATGACCATGTCTTTAGCAAATGAGAAAGCTAAAACAATAAAATTAGAAAATGAAAACTCATTTCTAAAGACAACATGTGAACAACAAAAGCATCTATTTTATGTTAATACTTGTTCACATGATGTGCTAAAATTGGCTCATGAGGAACTTAGTGTTGCTCATGATAACTTGCTACAAGAGCATGCTTTTCTCACTAAGATGATTTCCAATGAAGAATCTAAAACTAGTGAGAGCTCATCACATGGGTCGAATGGTCAATCACATATTATTGCTAACCCTTGTGATGTAGGCAAGAAACATGTATCCACCTCTTGTGATGATTTACTTGATATGCCGTGTTCTTCAAATTTAGATGCTTGTTCTTCTTATATGTCTTGTGAGACTAACCTTTTGAAGGAGAACAATGAGCTCAAGAATGAAGTGAATAATTTGAACAACAAGCTAGAGAGGTGTTATAACTCTCCCTGTCGGTGTTTCGACCCCGGGGGCCAACACCAACAAGTGAATTTGTGTGTGCGTGCTCCCTAATCCGGATGGTGATGCAAGAAGAACATAGAGGCTTATCCTGGTTCGGGCAAGAGAAGGCCCTCGTCCAGCGAGGGGGATGATTCGTGTTATCTTGCACCGAAGTGCTAGTACAGGGGTGAATACAAGCGAGAGTATGGTGTACGAGCTCGGGCTTGAGCGTTTTGGGTGCTAGCTAGCTCTCTATGCCACCTGCCCTAGCTAAGGACCTAGCACCTCCCTTTATAGATGAAGGAGGGCGCAGGAGTACATGCATTAGGGCATCCATAGCTGATGACGTATCAAGTAGATGCCGATCATATCAGTATTGCTGTAGAAGCGTGCACCGGGCGTGGCGTGTCCTGTAGCGACGTGCCTGGAGGTGATGCATCCGTCCTTCTCGTGCATGGGATGACGCCGTCGGGGGTCGATGAAAGACCCGCGCCCATGCCCTGGCATGCGAATGGATCCCTGTAGCCATCGCATCGGGAGTTGTTGAAGTGTTGACCGGTGCTGTTGAAGTCTCGCTCGAGGGGACGGTTGAGGAGGTTGAGCCCAAATGGATGAGAATGGCCCCGGGAAATATGGAGGAGTAGATGGTGATTTGCGTCTTGAGGGGGTACCGGATGGGGCACAGTGCTCGGCGTGGTGTAACAGTGCAGTATGGACCACTGGATTTCGGGCTATGGGTGGTAAAAGCAAGATTTGACTGATGTACTCACAACTGTTACCGTTGCTATAGGCATGCGGTTAGGCGGGAGTTGGTAGAATGCAGTAAATGTGCCTGGACTTGTACAGGAAGTAGGCACTCGAGGGCCGCCCGTTTGCTCAGGCGAAGTTCCATCACCGAGGGGTATGCCGCGTTCGAGGGCCGCCCGTTCGCTCGGGCGAAGTTCCGTCACCGAGGGGTTGCTCGAGCCGTACCCTCAAGCACAACCTCGATCCACACAGGAGCCTATCGAGCAGGCTGTGGCTTTGGGCCATCGAGGCCTATTCGTAGGCCGGCCCAGTATGCCTTAGCCTTCGGGCTTTTGGACGAGGTGAGAGATGATGTTGGAGGATTTGTGTTGCTGATCTGGGGGGTTAATTTGGTTAATCGAGGGTTAAGGGTACCCCTTTCTCGAGTACCCGACATCACCTTTAGCCACATGATTAGGATCAAAAGAAGCTATGGTGACAAGATTTGCATTAGCTTCAAAAAGGGCATGAGCATGATAAAGAAGAAGCAAGAAGAAAAGAAGCTAGCTCATTTCATGTGCTACCGGTGCCATGAAATGGGACACCTTGCTAAGTGTTGCCCAACCAAGAAGCCTCAAGTTGAGATAAAAGCAAAACCCCAAATCTTTCAAGTCAAGTTCAGTCATGAAGCTATTGTTGATGACTGAAGATGAAGAATAAAACAAGAAGGGGTGGAAGATCAAGGAATCCAACTCACATCCAAGATGCTAACATGATGATGAGCAAGATTCAAGAGAAGAAAGACTTGGCTCACATCAAGTGCTTCAAGTGTGGAGACATGGGACACTTTGCCTCGAAGTGTTCCAACAAGCTTGAGAAGAAGGCTCAAGCAATCCATGAGAGGCAAGGCAATGAAGAGCATCACAAGAGCAATGAACAAAAGGCTCTACCAAAGAGAAGATGCTATTCATGCCGGGAAAGGGGACACATGGCTCATTCATGTCCCCTAGGTAAAACTTCTAAGCCTATTTGAATTAATGCAAATAATATGCTTAGAAAGGATGGTAATGGTACCTCTACGATTACTATTGCAAAACATCCTGCTACTCATACTAAGGCTTTGCCTAAGTATGTTGCTCCTAACTTGAGAGGACCTAAACTAGTTTGGGTTCCATCAAAAAAGGGATAATTGTTTGTAGGTACCATTGGCATTGGAGGCTTGATTCAATTGATTTCATATTGACCATCATTTGATTGAGTCAAGTATTAAAGCTTAGTGCTATTCTCATCCCAATGCCAAGACATGACAAGTGAAGTCCAAGTGCTATAACATACAAGTGCAATATTCAAGTTGTGGTGAACTATTTGTCATATTGGTTGCTTGAAAATTTTTGAGTTGAAGCTTGATAGTTGGATGATCATGAGCTATCAAGGTATATCTATAGTTGATCTAATTCATTTGGGTGCATATGAGTTGATTGAATTGGATATATATGCATATGTTGCTTGCTATGAGATGTTTGAATGGACTAAATGCTTATTAGTCAAATTTAGTTTGATTTGGATAGATATGATCACAAGATTACTTTTAGTAAGTGGTTTGGATTGATATATGTCTTGTGGAAGTATTCAAACAAGTTTGTATCAAGTTTGATTCACTTTTGGTGAAGCATAGCTCAATTGCTTAAATCTGTCTAATAATTCCAAATCTGAGCTAGCTGAGAAGACAGCCATGTTTGATGAATCAAATCTATTGGTATTGGCTTGAAATTTGGTATACATTCTCTACACTTATGATACAAGATTTTGTACAAATTTCATGAGAATTGGATGAGAATTGCTACTGTTTTGGAGTAGTTCTTGTCAGCTTTATTGCAGGAGTTTTCAGCATGCAGCAGTGTGGGAAGATGTGAAATCTGATAGCAATCTAGAAGGCCAATGGAGGTCAAATTTTTACAGCTGCTATAATACTTAGTGTGTCACATCTCAATAAAATTTTATGGCATTTGGAGCTGTACATTTGGAGATATGGATTTTTCTTTGAAGAATACAGAATTTGCCAGAAAAATGACTAACATTGAAAATATCAAGAGTCACTCAAAGAGTCACTCAAATTGAAAGGTCCTCAAGTGGGAATCATGATTACAAATGATTGAGGAACCTATGTTTTGTTTTTGATTGATTGAAGACAAAGAAAGAAAAGGATCAATCAAGCAAAAGGCAATTCAATTGGGTGTTAATAGTGATTCTTTGGAGAGATGTCACTTCTCCCTACTGAGAGGGCTTGCCGCCCATGGATGGGTTAAACCAAGTGAGCTGTGCTTGGGAGGCTAACATGGAAGTAGTGATCCAAGAAACATTAGAGATGCTTAATTGAAGACATCAAGAAGGGTTGATCAAGAAAGCAAGCAACACCCAAATAGAGGGAAATACAAGTCAAATCAAGTAATAATACAAGTGGTATTCTCTCATGCAAGCAAAGATCAAAAGAAGAAGCATGCCAACCACAACAGGAAAGTGCACTTGATCATATAAGTGGTTCTCATTTCATATGGATGAAGTATGGAATTCATATTGGTTATTATTGGCTTCGTCAAGCTTATAATTGGACTTCATATCGCTATTGGAGTAATGAAATCAGAATCTAATGACTATCCTCTACTCCAAGATAGCAAAGGTATCATTGTGATGTGCATGATCATTTCATCCCTTACTAGTATGAGGTTAGTGCATATAGTACATCCTTATTAGGATCATGCATAACAAATAAAATGTTTATAATTCATAGTCTACCACTATTGCTTGTATGATTGTTTGATCTAGTGGTATGAATGTGAATTTGTTCATGAGCTAGTAAACCCAAGTGACAAATACAACATTGGCAAGGTAACCCTTATACTTATGAGGTCTGAATAAGCTTGTCATTGGTTCAAACCGGACTTGAAAACTTATAGGCTAAAACATGATAGTTCAAGTTATCAAGAAAGAAGCTCACGGAAATAATCTAGTTCAAGAATTGGCTATAATTGACAAATTCAACAAGTGGTGACCCAATGCTAGTCCTTGCAAGATATGTCTAGAATATCACATTCCTTCATGTGGTATACATGTCATTCATTCAAGTGATATCTAGTACATCAAGAAGGTGGTTCCACAAGTGATCCTCAACTTTAAGTGATCAATTCAAATCAAGAAAGCTACCCTCATCTACAAGTTGGTTGACCCATGCTATGACATAGGGGGAGTGCCCTATTCATATTAATCATGGTATGATATGATCACACGTGATGCTCATACTACTACATGTGCTTCTTACATGTGGTGTCATTCCAACATATGGTATTGTCCATCAAAAATAAAGAATCAAGACTCAACCATCTATCCAAGTCCGACTCTTTGCATCAAAGGACTCACCATACACGTGATACAAGGCTAATCTTCACGTGGTATCACATTTACATGGCATCAAGTGACACATCCATGTGATATCTTTATGTGGTATTGGGCTGTCATACCTTTATGGTGATTGATGACAAAGGGGGAGTGGAATGTGCAAAGATATGTGAAAGGCATATTACAGGAGAGAATTTAGACATGATTGGGAGAAACATGGACATAGACCAAGAAGGAGCAATATTAAAGAATATAGGGGGATCAAAAATTCTTGGACAAGAGATGCACACAAGTAGGGGGAGCAAGCTCATGAACTTGGTTGATTGCATTTGATATGTGCATATTCATGTGCTTGCTTGCATTTGCATAAGATTTTAAATTCAATATGCAATGCTTATGTGGTGTATGCCAGTATAGAACTTGAATGATGATATGAAGTACTAGTATGCGTAGGTGGTATCTAGACATAGACTTTTTTATGCAAATCAAGATATTATGCTTGTAATGTTGATCTCACAAGGTATCTTGAGTTTTGATGTATGTCTAGCTACAATGATGCTAAGGATGAATTCAATGGTGCAACTCCAATTGGTATCATGCTTCAAAGGTTTATTCTATATACCTTAGCATCACTTAGTAGTGCTAACTCTTCCAAAATTTCCATATTTATGCATGTGTGCAAGCTTGAATTCAAATCATTGAAGCACACATGTAGGGGGAGCTATCACTACCAAGCTGACTTTGTGATACTTATCCAAACTATGACCTTGAGCTTAAATGTTGGATAAGTGGCATAGAGTCTAAATATTCTTTATTTCCATATCTTTGTAGATTTGTCATCAATTACCAAAAAGGGGGAGATTAAAAGGTCCCTATGTGGTTTTGGCAATTGAGTGACAACTATAGGTTGGACTAATGTGTTAAATTAAGAATACACAGGAGATTAGTCCACATGTGATAATGTGCAATGAAGGAGCTTAATTGCATATGAAACATGACATGGAGTCATATGACCGAGATGGTGAAGATCGAGACGAGGCTTGGCTCGATGGACCCGTTGATGTGTGAAGGGCAAGTCAAGGCTTTGAAGCGATGGACCATGAGCTGGTGAAGCTTGGGCAAGACTTGGTGCCGATGGACCATGAGACGATGAAGAGCAAGTGAAGTCAAGATCGATGGACCAAGAAGGTTGCATGATGATATGAAGTGGATCATATCATTTGATGATCGTGTCAGTGTATGTGTTGCATTGGCATTTTGGAGGAAGACAGTGTAAATGGAAATGCGCAAGGCAAAGGTATAACCTAGGGCATTTTATTTCACCGGTCATGAGGTGTGTAGAGAAGTTGATGACCAGGTTTAGGATTGATAGACGTACTACCAAGAGGGGCAAACTTGTTTGCATATCGGTCATCTAATTCCACTTGAGCAATCTAACTTTGCGACATGCTAGGATCAAGTGGCGTTGTGAGAGCAAGAGAAAATACTTTGAAAATGTTTGTGAAATTGCTAACACACATGCACATGGAGATGTCACTTGGTGGTGTTGTCACATTTGCAAAGGAGGAGTTGGAGATGTTTCTGCAAACTCGTGTGCTTATAAAAGAGAGTTGATTGTTCTTGGATTGGAAAACTGCTTTGATCTATTGTGACATGGATCAAGAGGATGTGTGGGTTGTGTAGTCCTCTAAGTAAGCTTTCCAAAGAGACCAAGATCATCGAAAACGGAGTTTAGAGTTAAGAGATATGCCCATTTTAGCGTAAGACTTCAATTGTCTGGTAGCTGAGCTCTGGACGTGTCCTGAGCTCCGGACGCTGGCGCTGGATGCATCCAGACAGTGTATTTTTCGAGGGTGATCACTGATTTTGGTGGGCTTGAGCACTGGACGCGTCCCAGGCCTGGCGTCGGACGCTGCGCCCAGCCCCAAACGCTGTCTAGTGAGCCCTGCAGCAGGCTGGAGCCCAGGACACTAAGGCCGCACGTCAGGGGCACCTGTCCGGACGTGTCCTGGGGTCCCCAATGGTTGGTTCACGTTTGAACGAGAATACACATGCCGGATGCTGAATATTGATCCTCCCGCATCCGGGGCTTTGTGCAGGACACGTCCGGAGGTCGGTTTTTGAATCAGTTTGGTTCCCACGCAGAACATGTCTGGGGGTTGGCGCAGGACGCGTCCTGAATGTATTGCTGAGCTGGACAAGTGACATAATGGCTAGTTTCATGGCTTGGGCTATAAATAGAGGGGTGGCCAGCCCTTGGCCGTGGTAGAGCACCTTGGGGACTTTGTGTCCATGCTTGTGAGTGCTTGGAGATCCCTCTACTCACTTGTTCATGATAGAGTTCATCCATTCAAGTGAGAGAGCGATTCTTGTGCATTGCAATGAGAGATTGCATCAAGTGGGACTAGGTGATCATGTTACAAGCTGGTGGGCTTGTTACTCTTGGAGGTTGCCACCTCCTAGATGGCTTGGTGGCAAGAGACTCCATCTAAGCATGCAAGGAGATTGTGTGGTGCTCCGGAGAAGAGCTTGTGAGGGGTATTATGCTCACCCCGCAAGGATCGCGAAGAGCAACTCTAGCGGATTGCAAGTGTCATTGAGCTACCATACTTGTGGGATGGTTATGCACCCCTGCTGCGGGTTTGGCATTGTGCATGCCAATTAGCGTGAGAACCACCAAGGTGTTGGTCGACACAACAGGACATAGCTTGGTGGCAACAAAGTGAACCTGGTGAAAAATCGCCGTGTCATCTTGTGTCCACACATCACGGTGGTTTGCATCTCTATTCACAAGCGTGTATTTACATTCATATATATTGTGCTTGTGTTGTTACTCTTGCAATTAGTTGGCTTTTGTGGCTATCTAGTTGCCTTCTAGCTTGTATAGCTTAGAAGTATCTCTTATGTGGCTAATTGGCTTGTGTAGTCTAATTAGTAGCTTTGCTTGGCTTTTGTAGTTAAGTAAGGTTGAGCTCTTGGCACTAGTAGAGATATGACCTACCATGATGAAAATTCTTATGATGATTCTGTTATGGTCATCGAAGAGTGGTTTCCATGACTTTTTGTCGCTTTGGTCATGGAACTACGTGACGATTTCCCAAAAGGTACATTTCCATGACCTATTTCAAAAGGGTCACGGGAATAGTTACGAAAAACCCGACAGAATCGTCACAGAGGTGTTCACAGCACTGTTCACTGCTGGATTGTGATGATTTCACGGATATCCTCGACTTGTGACCAACACACTTCGTCACTGTAACCGGCACCAATCCATTTGGCTAGGGACCCGGCGCCATTTGCCTATGGGAGGACCACCTTCCCTCATACCTCCATTCGCCGTTAGTTGTGGGACCCACCCATCACTCAGCCGGACACTTCTCCATCCGACGTCGTTGTTACTCATCTGTTCCGAATGGGTGCCATTCTACCACACTTCACCGACCGACCTATGGGACCTGCCTGCTAGGGAAAGCTTGAGACCACCACCCTTCGACGACTGAAATGTGGGACTCGCCTGAGACCATTTTCCATCCGACGTGTGGGATCAGCGTGTTAGTTAGATGGGACCCGCCATGAGGGACCCCATCTTTGTTCGTGAGGGGTCAACCTTCTTGACTAACATGTGGGACCAGAGCGTCAAGTTAGATGGGACCCGCAACCTGGGACCCTTCTTTGTTCATGTGGGTCCACCCTTCTCTGTTAGACATGTGGGACCACCCTTCTCCAACCGATGTTGAATTCCCCAAAAACATTGGGTTCTCTAGGTTTCGAACCTGGGACCTGGCACTAAAGATGTTCCACACCCCTTGGAGCCATTATATATTATCAGTAAGTACATTTTATGTTCTCTTATATTTATATATGGGATATATATTATATCCCATGAAAGTGGATAAGTATCTGCCCATTGGAAAGCGACGGAGTCGGAGGCAGCAACGGAGGATCCCAGGTGTAATGTGGTGGCTTCGGCATCCATTTGGAGACAGGCGGTGGGGCTTTCCCAGTGGAGCACGGTGGCATTGGCGTTCGCGTCGCTTGTGTGCTGTGGCAGAGCCGTCAGATCCGATTCACATGTCTCTTTTCTCCCCTTTTTACTGTTTAGTTTATTTCTGTTGGCATAAAAATCTCACGCCAACAGTTCTCTCGCAAGCCAGACAGACCAGAGCGTGAACGTCTCCCCGATCCCCACGGCCTTCTTCCAGTAGATGATCTGATCGAATGAATCCAAGGCATGCCAATCAATTTGACCCTGAAATTGACAAGGTGGAAAAAGAATAGTCAAATCATGGAACCTGCCAGTGTGATGCCAGACAGTTCCTCATATATGGCTGAATAGCCGATTTGATCAGGGCATTGACTAGAAAGTCAACATCCAACATGCATTAACAGATAAAATAAATAAATATGCATGAATAAAGCAATCGATCATGGCATGGTGTAAACAACTTTGATGAAAAAAGAACAGACATGAACCATTCATGATATGTGCTAAAACAATAAAGAACTTGCTAAATCGGCTATTTTAGATACACATGAAAAGAGCAAAGCTGTTAGGTGATTTAGTCTATTCGCTACAATAAATGTAAAAGATCCTACATGTATGCAAGAATCTAGATTATGACTAATAGATCTACCAAGCAAGCTCAACAAACCAGCTAGTCTAAACAGATACATGTATACGATGTCATGGGTGAAGCTTCTAGTGAATCGGCTAACTTTGCCGATACCGACATGAGAATGAACTAGGTGTATAAATGAACTTAGAACAAACCCCATTAACCCAATCTAATCTCTAGTGAGATCGACAACGTTGCAGCCACTATCAACCAGACAAGATAAACAAGATCTATCTTAAGACCATCTACACCCTAGAATGCGCACATGTCACAAAAAAGATTGATAAAATCTAGGTAATGCAGGCACGAGATTAATCATCAAAGCAGGGAATAAAAATAAAGAGCATCGATGACAATCGAATCTATAAAAGATATAAGCCAAATCTACCAATTTTGATCATGCAAAGATGTTGTTTTGGAATAAATAAATAATAAAAATTAACAACATCGGTAACTTAATGAATCTACTTGATTTGCCAAATCTAGCATAGCCGATAACTGGCAATGGGTAACTTAATGAATCTATCAGGCTGCCACACCTAATAGAGCCGATAACTAGCCTATGCTAACGCATACAATAGGAGGTCGAACCGGCCCTATCAAACGATAACATAAACTGTCAGCGAGTGCTAGTGCATAGATAAGAGGTCGAGCCAGCCAAATTAAGTATAAACACAAGCCCTTTGGCCATACTAATGGTCGATAGGAGGTCGAGCCGACCCTATCTAACAAGAGTAAAAGACATGATGGTAACTTACAACAAACCAGAGGTCGAACGGTCGATGTAGCCTAGCTTGTCGAAGAAACTCGTCGAGATTCTAGGAAAACTATGGGTTTGGTGGCCGGAGATGAAAAAGGTTGTATTGATTGTTGAGAGAGTTTACAAGGTGCCAGGGCTTACATATTTATACCCTGGCCTTTGACTGAGTCCTAACCTAATATGACTTGCAAACAAGGAAAAGACTCAATAACTGCCTAATCTAGATAACTTGGGCCCTACTATTCCATCCTGTAGAGTCCCATGATGTTGACGTGTTGTCTTCTGTCTTCCCGGATCGGAGTTGATGTGGCCTGCGTGCATCTCTGGATAGCCGATTCTAGTTAGCCGATTCTCCTTGATTTAGCCAATTCCCCAATATTCGGTTGTTATCAGCATTTAGCCAATTCCACTAGCATCTCCTACGAGCAGTTCCTTCCTCGTGCCTATCGGTCCAAATTTTGGTGCAAACACATGCCCCCAAATTTTGGGATGAAACTTGATTTTATTCCAAAATTCTTTCCTTGCCCTTTAAATGCCCTAAAGTCTTGGCGACTCATCAATTAGTCGATTCACTTCCCAATTTCTCTTCCAATTGACTGAAAAAGACAAAACGGTTGGACTCCTCGAGAACGTGCCCAGACTTGATTTGACTGGCCACTCAACTACTTTGGCACGGTATCAGTTCCAATGGTATCCCACCGATTCATATCTTGACGTGTGCCTATTCCTGGGTTATAAATTAATTCCCTGCTTCCACTTCAATCCACCCACAATCCTTGAGCATCCTTTAGCCAGAAAAAACCCTCCTTCCCCTCAGGTAAACACTTCCTGATGGTGGGCCATGATAAACGCCCAATGGAAGCGGATGAAGCAACTTCTCGTCGGGTCTCCCCAAGGGGATCACAATCCTCCGTGGGTAGTGGAGATCCCTTTGAATGGGGATGACCTCGTGTCGGATTTTCCCAAAAAGGTAGATCGATTAAAATTTATCCATGTTTCATCAAAATCTCATACGCTACCATAGAGTATGGCGCCGCTCTCACCCTCAATGCTGTCCGGCTCCATACTGGCACCAACCTCTGCAGCCTCGATGTCATCAAGGAGGATCTTGAAGATAAGATGGCAACCAGCTTTGATGTCATGGAGGTGGCCGAACAGATCATTAGCGATGCAGCTGATCCACACTATCCAATAAAGGAAGTGCGTGAGCAGTAGATTGTAATAGGAATCAATTTGTTGTACAATCTTTTGCCCATCCTTGTAAATATTGCTCTCTTTTGGTCTGGAACCCAATCACTGAATCTGATCATTAAAACTCAATGCGTGCTAGTGTTTTGTTTTAATTTTTTGCTATAAAGGTGATGCATGTCGCATCGGCTATCACCAATGTGTTCATTGGTCATTTTTTGTGCTAAAGGCGATGATTGCGTCGGCTGTTTTATCATGTCCAGTGAACTAATTTATTCTGTGGTAACCAACTCTTCATCTGCTATCACACTGGGATAATACTTTTTGAGGAATTTACCATTTATAGCTTTCTTAAATACCTCTCCTTTAAAATCTCTTAGAATATAGGCATTTCCAGGGATAACTTGATCGATGAAATACAGTCCTTCCCAATTTGGAGACCACTTGCCAAACTTACTATCCTTCACTCCAATTGGTAATCTGAGTTTCCAAACAAGCTCATCCTTTTCAAATTCTTTTAGTTTGACCTTCTTATTATAATGCTTGGCAATCTTCAACTTATTGGCTTCAATTGTTTCCAATGCCCTTAGCCGATGATAATGCAAATCTTCTAAATTATCAATCATAAGTTTATTGTAATCACCGGCTGTTAACTCTTTCTGCAATTCAATTCTTCTTGAACCAGATTGAATTTCCCATGGCATTACTACATGATGGCCACACACCAGCTCATAAGGGGAACACTTAGTCGATCCATGTGGAGCCATCCTATATGCCCATAATGTTTCACTCAAAGTCAAATACCATCTTCTAGGCTGCTCATTTATCTTCTTTTTGATAAGTTTAATGAGGATCTGATTAGAAGCTTCAGCTTGCCCATTGGCCTGAGCATAATAGGGAGAAGAATTGACTAATTTAATACCCATCTCTTCAGCAAATTCTCCAAATTCCCCTGATGTAAACATAGTCCCTTGATCAGTCATAATGGTCTTCGGCATTCCAAATCGGTAGATGATATGCTCTTTAACAAAATCAACCATATTCTTAGAAGTTACTAGCTTCAGAGGAATGGCTTCAACCCATTTGGTAAAATAATCTGTAGCTACCAATATAAACTTGTGCCCCTTGCTCGAAGGTGGATAAATCTGACCAATTAAATCTATGCCCGCCGCCTGAATGGCCACGGCTTCATGATAGGATTCATTGTAGAGGCCGACGTCCTTTGAATATTGCCAAATCTGACACTCTTGACAACCCCTATAATATTTGAAACAATCCTCTAATATGGTGGGCCAAAAATATCCAGCTCTTCTGATTACCCACTTCATCTTGTATGCAGACTAATGTGCACCACAAGTCCCTTCATGAACTTGATGCATCACAAACTTAGCTTCCTCTTGGCTGATACATCTCATGAGCACACCATCAATTGTTCTATAATATAGTTGATCTCCAAGCAGAAAAAATTTGATTGCCTTGTACCTCAACTTCTTAGTAACCCTTTGCGATGGATTTGTCAAGTAACTAATGATCGCAGTCCTCCAATCATCAGCTGCATCATTAGCTAATATTTCTAGGATTAATTTATAACCTGAAGCACCTTGAGATAACCTATTTGCCTCCTGATTTTGTGCTCTAGGGGTGTATTGCAATGATACAAGGATAAATCTTTGGGGAATCTCTTTGCACTGATCATAGTATTTCTTTAAAATTTTATCTTTGCACTCATATAGGTCGAGCAATTGATTGATCACCAATTAGGAATCACCAAATATCTCAACTAACTTAGCCTTTACCTCTTGTAGAAGTTGAAGTCCTTTCAGAATTGCCTCATATTCAGCTTGATTATTAGTTGTTGTTGGTGCCATTTGATAAGCAAACTCAAATGTTGCCCCCCCGAGGAGAAATAATAACAATACCAATGCCACCACCTTGCTTGCAAGTCGAACCATCAAAGAATAAAATCCAAGATGCCACCACTATGAATCCGACATCTAACTTGTGGTGGCGAGTAACAAAATCAGCCATTACTTGCCCCTTGACTGCTTTGGCTGGTTCATACCTCAAATCAAATTCTGACGGCTAACATCCATTTGCCGATTCTGCCATTCAGAATAGGCACTGATAACATGTGCTTGATAACATCAACTTTAGATACCACGACACATTCTAATGGCAACAAATATCTCCTCAACTTAGTGCAAGAGAAATATAAGCACAAACAAAGTTTCTCTATTGGAGTGTATCTTGTCTCAGGGTCTAGTAACTTCCTACTTAAGTAGTAGACAACTCTCTCTTTTCCTTCAAACTCCTGAATTAAGGCCGAACCAATTGATAGTTCTTCAGCCACCATGTACAACTTGAAAGGTTTATTAGCTTGAGGAGGAATCAATACTGGAGGTAACTTCATATATTCTTTGATCTCCTCAAACGTCTTTTGTTGTGCTTCACCCCATTTAAATTCTTCATCACCCTTCAACTTCAATAAAGGAGAGAATGGTAAGGCTTTGCTCGATAAATTGGCAATAAACCTCTTGATGAAATTAATTTTCCCAAGCAAAGATTGTAATTCCTGCTTACTGGTTGGAGGAACAGCTTCATCGATTGCATCCATACTCTTCTTTCCTACTTCCATTCCTCTCTCATGGACCATAAATCCCAGGAATTGACCAGCAGAAACTCCAAAGGCACATTTAAGTGGATTCATTTTCAAACCATTTTTCCTTGTGCACTCCAAGGTTTCTTTTAGATCAGCCAAGTGTCTTGACAACCACATCATCAATGTAGATTTCAACAATTTTGTCGATCAACTTATGATATATATAATTCATAGCTCTTTGATAAGTTGCACCGACATTTTTCAAACCAAAAGTCATGACACCCATTCAAATAAACCAATCGCTGCTAGACATCTGAACGCTGTTTTGGAAATATCTTCATCGGCCATACATATCTGATTATAACCAGCATTACCATCCATGAAGCTAATTACATTATGTCCAGCAGCTGCATCAACAAGCATATCGGCTATCGGCATCGGGTACCCATCTATTGGAGTGGCTTTATTTAGGTCCCTGAAGTTAATGCATACTCTCATCTTCCCATTCTTCTTATAGACAGGGACAATATTAGAAATCCATTCTGCATATCTACATGGCCTAATGAACTTGGCTTCAAGTAACCTTTTGATTTCATTTTTAACATCATCAAATATTTGAGGCTTGAAATTCCTTGGACGTTGCTTGAAAGGTCGATATCCATCTTTGATTGGCAAGCGATGCTCCACAATTGATTTATCTAAACCAGGCATTTCGTAATACTCCCAAGCAAAACAATCTTTATATTCCTTCAACAAATCAAATAACCTACTTCTATATTCAGGGTCAAGCTTAGAACTTATGTATGTTGGCCTTGGCCTATCACCAGGTTCAATGTCTACTTCTTCTAGAATATCGGCTGACGTAAAACCATGTCCTAGCTTCCCTTCAGTACCATCAATTGGATTATCCATTAAATAATTTTTTCAGAGCCGACTGCTTGGATTTGCTGTTGACTTTCATCGTTGATGATGATGAAGTCTCCTTTGAACTCCTTCCTAGAAAGGCATTCAATATTTTCAAGATCCCAATGATCATGGTTTAAAGAGGAAAGGTTAATTGAATCATTAGCAGGGACAACTTCAACTTTATTGTTCATCCATTGTATCACATGTTGATGCATAGTCGAAGTAACACAACAATTGGCATGTATTCAATCTCTTCCAAGAAGCAAACTATAAAACCCTTCTCCATCAATAATGAAAAAGGTAGTGATCAAAGTCTTACTACAAATCCTTAACCTCACGTTGATTGCCCCCCGGACATCAGAAGTCTTGTCCGCAAAATCTCTCAGCTATATATTTGTTTTGATCAAATCTTTATACTTCTTTCCCAACCTTTTGAATGTTGAAATAGGCATGAGATTGACTGTTTGTTGGCATTTCTTAACGTCATCACCAGGATTGGTATATCCTAGCAACAACACCAAGAAACACAAAAGGTATTCTGTAGCATTTACAGAACAAGTCCGCAAGTATATGGAAATACCGTTGTAGCATTTCACCTGGAAGTATTCAGGGTATTGTTATTTATATTTTCCTAAAGGAAGGCATGGTATAAAAGAGTATAATAGGGACATGGGCAAAATAACATGATAGCAAAATAGAACAAAGTTCATCACAGGGGTAAAATAAGGTAGGTATTGGGATAACTTGACACACACACTCGAGCCAATCTCAAGGATAAAGATAAAAGAAAGAATAAAGAACAACCTAAACTGGAGCAGACATTCCTATACAGCTATGTTAAGAAGCAGAATATCATACAAATACATGCTTGTTATATAGGGTCAGAGATTCTAAGGTAAGATAGTCCAGTCGTTGTTTGATCTACTTCAGGCACCAGATAACGCCTGGTCTGCCAAGCGATGCCGGCCTGATGTGAACTAGATTCCCGATCTTTCGTCAGTTCAAGATAAACAACGATTTGGTGGAGCACGACACTCCGATCCAGCTTCACATCACAAAGACCCGAACCTGCAACTTTAGCACCATGTCTCCTCTGTTTATCAACCGTGTCACCAACCGGTTGACCTCGCCAAGAAGGCTAATTCCTGCCTACGAATCGAAGAACACAAGCAAGAACTCAAAACTACGCAGCTCAAATATTGGGACAAACTGCAGATATATGATTAAGATCACAAAATGGGGTTTCACAAACCGATAACGATGACTGTTCAAAGACAGATTAATCTAAAGAAAAACCCAAACCCTAACGAGGGTGGTGGCTACTGAATATAATGCCTAAGGGTCATCACACCCCCTGGATGCGCCCCCCTAATAGGCTCAAACACGATACACAGCCCAACGGACCAAAAACTGTGGTGCAGTATTGGAATAGATTCTGGATGCTAGCTTGTTTCAATGTTTTTTGATGACTCAGAAGGAATTTGGACCTCAAACTAATGCCATTGGTTTCCTTATGAAATTATCTTTCCAACCATTGGTAGAACGTCGAAAACGGAGTCCGTATGCGTCTTGGGCTTCCATTTTAATCTGTGCTGGTCCTGGAGGCCGAGGCAGACTCGAACTCGAATTGGGCTAGGCCTCCGTCTTATCTTGGACGCCCTTGCTGGCCTCCAAAAGTGGTGGCCAGGGTGGAGGATGTCCAAGGGCTTCCTTAGTGAGTTTTTCATCTACTTGGGTCATGCTTCCACTTGGTCCAGGGTCCCAAGGATGAAAAACAAGCCCATGACGACGACGTAGCTTCTGACAGAAATAGTAACAGAATATTTTGATGATTAGGAGACCTTGCCGACATGATATTGATATGGGACCAGATCTATTTGAAAGCCTATCAAATAAGCTTTCCACCAAGTGCTCATTGACCTCGATTGCACTCCGGATGGATGAGTTATGGCCTTCCCACTGAAGCCCTATCCAGCTGCCGACGAACCGAACATTGGACTTTGATGAGTTTGCCCTTTGAGACACGTTCGTACCTACATTCAAATAAAAACATGCACATGTGAAACCGAGTGAATTGTACCAAAATCATTGTGCAAATGAAGAAACAAACTCACCTTATCTTTAGCCTCTATGGGCGTATGCATAGGTCTCATGTCCTCATCATCCTCTCCTTCTTGACAACAAACCATCCTCGGTTTGAGCTTAGCTGGAGGACATGATGTAGGTAGTAGCCAACATTGCTCTCCTTCTTGAAATATAACCTGCTTCTTTATAATAAAACTTGGGGATCTCGACATGACATAGTTATAGCTATTGCAGCCCTCTAGTTGATCATATTTATGCATAGTCAAAGGAGATTTTAGATTTGAACAAATGAAGACATGATGCATCATATACTCTCCTTTACAATTATATTTGCCAATAAAGTGATATGTACAGGTAGACAACCATGGCAGTTCAAAACATTTAAGCTTCTCTTCCAAACTACTAAGAGCACACAAAGCATCAAACTCTATATAGCCCAAAGTATTTAGAGAAAACAATAATTTATGCTCATCTTTTTCAGTGTTAATGGGAAACAATTTCTTATTTTCAGCATAAGTATTTTGTTCCAAAACAAAAGAATTAGGTGCCTTCATAAGTTGTGACATAGGAATAAGCATAGCACTATCACTTAACTCTGCTTTATCACAAATATTAGTAGAAAGTTCATCATGTACCAAAGGCAAATTAAATTTGGTGTCCACTAAATGTTGCTCTATTATAGCATGAGTGGTGGATAAATTCAGCTTAGCAGGAGAGTTCTTACTTGAGACATTTACCTAATCTTTCTCAGTCACATTGTCCTTGTTTTTAAATTCATGCTGCAAAATATTAGTTCGAACAAGAGGCAAAGCAATATCTTCACTTTGCAAAAATTCAGATTTATATGAAGAAACTTTAACATCTAAAACAATCCATTCTTTTCTAAAAGGCTCATTTTTTCTTCTCTCTACTCTCAAGAGATCTTCTTTTATAATTTCAGCAGCAGTCATAGGTACAAGAGTAATTTTTCTACCAAGGTATTTGAATGAATATTGATTAGTAATCACATGGTGCATAACATTATTATCAAATATCCAAGGTTTACCAAATAATAATTGACATGATTGCATAGGTACTATATCAAATTCAGCACTATCTTTATAAGAACCAATGGAAAACTCAATACGTGCAATTTCAGTTACCTTTATCTTATCCCAAGAATTTACCCATTGAATGTAGTATGGATGTGGATGTGGTCTTGTGGTTAGGCCAAGCTTCTCAACCAACTCTAGGCTTGCAAGGTTGCCGCAAATCTCACCATCAATCATAACTTGACAATGCCATTCTTTTACAATAAAGTATATTTGGAACAATTTGTTGAGCTGGTTTTTCTCCGCATTCTCCATTTGAGAACTGAGCACTCGTTGTGCGATGTCCTGCAATTTATTCTGAAAAAGAAACTCGTTGTTTGACATTATTAGCACAATAAATGCCCTATCAACTATTTATGGGTTGGTGGAATCACACCCTCACACACGTCTTACCAAGTTCTTACCAAGTTCTTATCAACGCTAGTAGAGGATGGCAACCGGGGACTTGATTGTGATACCTGTGACGAAGTGGCACCGCGATTGCAAGGTCTTTTTCTGTACTGATCTGAAGTATATATGTGGAGCTTTAGGAGGCTTAAAATATAGTAGCAAGGAATAGCAACAATTTAATTCAGAAATTGCAAGATTAAAAAGTAGTCCCAAGCTAGTCTATATCGTCGGCCTAAACTCGTCCTCGACTTAGTTCAAATAGACAATGATACAACTCAACAAGGGGACACATGAAAGGATGCAAGCACTTCTTATTTTGTTTTTTTTTACCTTTATTTTTTTTGGTGCGGCTTTTTTTTGGCACCTCGTTGCCTTTTTTTTAATTTGGTGTGGCTCTTCTATTTTTAGCACCTTTTGCCTTTTGCTATTTTTTCAAACAGAAAGTGCCGCAAGTTTATACAATTAAAATAAAGCACAAACACGTGTGCACAGATCCTCCAGCTCCTAAACAAAGTAGTCCTGTAGTCGACAAAATATAACGTGGTAAAAGGCAGACTAATTCTTTTTATCGTGTGATACCTACACCAACTAGAAGCAAACAAAATCTGAAATTATCACACGGAGACTTGCTTTCCTTATCTGTCATTCACGTGCAGTACAGACCCCAAGCAAAATAATGTGCTTTCCTCAGATCGATTTTTAATCAATGGCGACTAAAAAAATATCTATATTCTTATCCCACTGGCTACAAAAGAAGCCAGATATATTTACTCCAACAGAAAGTGCTCTTGCAGCAATAATTTTCTTTGCTTTTTCTTTTTGACTTGCACAACATCCAATCTGCAGATGCGGAGATGAATACTTGCAAGCAGCTATGATTTAACATAAGGATTTAGGAAATACAGAATACTTGTGCCGCCCAGATGAACATGAGACTAGACTGAAACGAGATCTAGACACGTCAAACACAAACACATGTGAGGGACAACCGTTCAATAATGCAAACTGAAATAAATATTGCAATGGCACAAGGGGTGATAGGATAGGGAGAAAACAATGATGATCTAGGATTTATAGGACGAATGGAAACAAAATTGATCTAGGATAAACATGAACTTGATGGTATACCTTAGCTCTGAATACCACTTGATGTGAACTAGATTCCCGATCTTCCGTCAGTTCAAGATAAACAACAATTTGGTGGAGCACGACATTTCGATCCGGCTTCAGATCACAAAGACCCGAACCTGCAACCTTAGCACCACGTCTCCTCTGGTTATCAACTGTGTCACCAACCGGTTGACCTCGCCAAGAAGGCTAATCCCTGCCTGTGAATCGAAGAACACAAGCAAGAACTCGAAAGTACGCAGCTCAAATATTAGGACAAACTGCAGATATATGATTAAGATCACAAAGTTGGGTTTCACAAACCGATAATGGCGACTGTTCAAAGACAGATTAATCTAAAACAAAACCCAAACCCTAACGAGAGTATAATGCCTAAGGGTCATCACACCCCCTGGATGCGCCCCCCTAACGGGCTCAAACACGATACACGGCCCAACGGACCAAAAACTGTGGTGCAGCACTGGAACAGATTCTGGACGCTGGCTTGTTTTGATGTTTTCTGATGACTCAGAAGGAATTTGGACCTCAAACCAATGCCATTGGTTTCCTTATGAAATTATCTTTCCAACCATGAGTAGAACGTCGAAAACAGAGTCCGTATGCGTCCTGGGCTTCCATTTTAATCTGTGCTGGTCCTGGAGGCCGAGGCAGACTTGAACTCGAATTGGGCTGGGCCTCCGTCTTATCTTGGATGCCCTTGCTAGCCTCCAAAAGTGGTGGCCAGGGTGGAGGATGTCCAAGGGCTTCCTTAGTGAGTTTTCCATCTTCTTGGGTCATGCTTCCACTTGGTCCAGGGTCCCAAGGATGAAAAACAAGCCCATGACGACGACGTAGCTTCTGACAGAAATAGCAACAGAATATTTTGATAATTAGGAGACCTTGCCGACGTGATATTGATATGGGACCAGATCTATTTGAAAGCCTATCAAATAAGCTTTCCACCAAGTGCTCATTGACCTCGATTGCACTCCGGATGGATGAGCTATGGCCTTCCCATTGAAACCCTATCCGGCTGCCGACGAACCGAACGTTGGACTTTGATGAGTTTGCCCTTTGAGACACGTTCGTACCTACATTCAAATAAAAACATGCACATGTGGAACCAAGTGCATTGTACCAAAAATCATTGTGCAAATGAAGAAACGAACTCACCTTATCTTTAGCTTCTATGGGCGTATGCATAGGTCTCATGTCCTCATCACGGCCTATGGCTCTACTCCAAACTCAGACATGGGGGATTACAAACGACGGACATGGCTGTCACCTCCTACCGCCTACCGCCTCAACCATATGAGAAAGGTGCAAATGAAGGTAGCTCTAGCCTAGACACCATGTCTAAGCTATCGACTACTACTCTAGCGTGATATCAAGGCTTACCCGTCCCCAGAAGGATGGATGTTGATGGTTCTTAACTCAATTCTAACCCCACCAACATTAGTATAGTAAACACGAAAACTAATATAGATAGGAGTTTTAAATTAACAAATTCCATAGTTTTGGTGTACACACTTGTTTTGCAGGTCATTCATGAGAACACACAAATATTGGGCCAACAATGAAAGAAAAGAATAACAAATCACTCACCTCATTTCTGGACCCAAAGAAAAACAAAGAAAAAGAAGAAAGAGGCCCAGTCGCCAGAAGAATCAGGGCTGAGACAAGAGAGGGTTAAACTAAAACCCACAACAAATCAACCCATCTCCGCAAATCCCTAACATGGGCCAACTCAGGAGTCGAAGTGGAGCGTGTCTACCAAAATTGGGCCGATTTGGCCCCAAAAGTGCGCCGGCCACCCCCATGTGCCGACCGCCGCACCGACAGAGCCGCTCAGGCCCATCTTTGGTGAGGCGGTACATTCAATGCTGGAGACTGGCGGTTCGGTGGTGTTTTGGTCATTTGGGCCACAAAACCGACCTGCTCACTCCCTATTTAAGCATGGGCTCTCTCCCACTCTCAAATCATTCTATTATCCATTCTATTCTCCATTCTTCATTCCTATTCCATTCAGCATACACAAGAGAGAAGAGAGGAGAGCAAGCCGCATTTCCACTAGCTTCTAGCTAGACTAGTATAGGAAGTGAGTGAGGGGCAAGATAGTGGAGCTTTCTTTGGAGGATCGTCTTCCCCGTGGAGGATCGTCTTCCCCATGGAGGAGTGCCGAAGTTGTCGGCTCCCTCCATGCTTGTACCTCGATGGGCGTCTTACTACTTGGAGTAAGAAGTTCATGTTCATCCTTTGCATTTAAGTTCTTAAGTAAGTTACCTTTGCTCATTACTTACTTGCGGGATCGTTGTTCATCCTTGTGGCGTTTGCTCTAGTGGAAGGGACCTCCTAGTCAGGCAACCCTTAAATTCACACTAGAGTAGTAGAGGTTGGCATAGACGTAGTGTCTAGGCTAACGTTGTGACAGAACCAACCAATTTATTAGAGCACAATCACATAATCCGCCATTAATTCAGCAA
>CM041632.1:47290380-47324067 GCA_023333625.1 Bothriochloa decipiens
ACCAATTTATTAGAGCACAATCACATAATCCGCCATTAATTCAGCAAATCATATGATTGAGACCTAATAAACCCGGTAGTCCGTGAAATCTCGAAGGATTTCAAACTTTTGCGGCACGACCAAGATCGTAATAGTTTAGCGATTCCATTCACAAGTACACAGTTCGCACATAGTTTAAAACATCATCGGAGTACGAAATAGAGTTATTACAAACCAGTTTAAAGACTCAAAGTAGCGGAAGCGATTTAAGTTCAAATACCACACACACACGAATGAAATATAGTGCCAGGTCCTTGGTCCACATCCAGCAAAAGCATCAAGTAGAGAAGAGTGACCATGCCCAAGGTCTAGTCATCTCCCAAGGCGGGATAGAAACAGTTCTGACAATAACCATAAAGCATCTCACCATCTGCAAAAAACATGGGAAATAAAACCCTGAGTACGAGGATGTACTCAGCTAGACTTACCCGTCATAAACTAAAATTAAGAGACTCCAAGGAGTATGCAAGGCTGTATAAGTAGGATAGCTGACTCATTTAAATTGCGGAAAAGCTTGCATTAAGAAACAATTAAAATGAACCTTCTAGCAATGTATTTTAATCTGATTAACCTTATCATGCTACATTAGCACCTGTACTAAACAAGCATGGTAATAATTATTCAACAGAAAGTAACCATTTCCGGTTGAGTATCTTTCCATCTCAATAGCTCAACCATCTCACCTCTTGTTCAAGTTCTTACTACGATGCCGCTGCTCAAGTCAAGTGTTCACTGTCCAGGAACGATGGCGATTATAATCGATTACTAACCAGCTGGCGGGTACTCCTCACACAAACCACACTCACTAGCCACGGTGAGCTACAGGTCACCGACATCCAATTCAGGAAAAACGCGAGATCAACAGGTACCATCACATCCGGGCACCGTCCGGCTGCCAGCAGGGCACACCATGCTATATTCAGGCCTTACAACCGCGTAACCCGTGGTCCCCCATCTTCACCAATGCGATGCGTACAGCAGGTCGACTCCCGGCCCAAATCAAAATTAGGCTTCGCGGTCGGAACGACTTATCCTTCCAGCTAAATGTGAGGCATAAATTCAATATGACTTGAGGACGTACAACGGACGGGGTCCTAGTTCGACACAGACGGGATAAACCACATTGAACCTCCAGTTCATTCTCAACTCCAATCCCGCCCGGTCTCGATTTATTATCTCCACATGGTTATCCAAGATAACAATGTATTCAACCATCCGAGTTACCACCTATAACTCGCGGATGACAGGAAATCACCTGACTTCTACCGATCTAGTTAAAGCAGGGCTAAGCAAATAATCGTACCTGAACCTAACAGGGTTGAAGTATAAACAGTGGCAAGGAATATAAGTAATGCAGCAACGGTATAAAACAACGCCTATAACTTAATGCAACAAACAAGTAAAGGACTCAAGTTAGATATTTTGCAAACCATAGGGAGAATGCTCCGGGGCTTGCCTTTCAGGAAAGCGCTTGGCTGATGGTCGGGACACTCCAAAAGATCAGCTTCGGGATCCTCTTCTGCTGCTGCTTCCCGAACCAAAGCTTCCTGTTGGCCTTCCTCTCCTGGTGCTCCGGGAACTACCGTCTCGAGCTCTGACGATCCTGTATGATGCATAGTGCGTATGAATACCGTGCATAAATAAAAATACAATGCTGATGGTGATGGTGAATGAATGCTCAGCTAAGATGAATGATATGATATATGAAAACATGTATGATAAGCACATGTCATCTGCATTCTCTTCTACCGATAAATCTCCAAATAGGCCTCGCATTAAAATTTACTCGCACACTATAAAGAATTATAAACAACCATTGTTTTGCACACTACACTCTACTGGACCACAACCAATAGAAGATCATACATTTCATGAATAACATAAAAAGCATTTTTACTCACATGAAATGATAACTCTAAAGCATTATTTATAAATAAAAGAAATCAGGGTATAACTACAACATGACTTTAGACTACTCAGAAAATTCTGTAAAAATTACAGAAGCTTAATCATACCAAACAAAGACTACCATAAAAATTTCAAGTCAAAACAGTAAGTACTTTATCCTGCACAAAAATGACAAGGCAGCATAATTCCAGGGGCATAAAATACTTTGTACATAAAAGTATATCAAACAACAGATCTCAGAACATAATTAGCTCTAGATTAACATAAAAACACTCTCCAAAAAGTTTCATGAACAAATTCCTTATACATTATTTATTATGAATTAATTATCCTCACATGAAAATAGGCACCATAACTAGACATAGAAAAATTTACATATGACATAGCCTAATAACATTTTTTACAGATAGAGCATGACATAAGAAGACTAACAAACTTGGTCTCACATTTTTCTGAGCAACAGAGAATTAGTTATGCATTTCCTAAGATAAATACAATTAATAGAGATAAATAAAGCTATACAGAAAAGTTTCACAAATTCCACATTTTATATTTTTCATGCATAGATCATCTCATAAGAAAAATACTGCAAGTTGAACCAACTCATTTGGATGAAAAATGAGCAAGTTATGAATTTTCAAAGCTTTAAACAAAATCTGAAATCAATTCTGAAAAAGAAAAAGGAAAAACCACTTTACACCGGGGACCCTGACATTTCCAGAAACTAACCAAGCCCTATTAGGTAAATCCCTGTCTCTGGCAGCTTTACACCGAGAACCTTAGGGTTTCCTAAATTCTAACCCGAAGGTCCTCGTCGGCGGTGAGGCTCGGCCGGCCGTCCCGGCGGCGCTCCGGCGTCACCAACCGGCGGAGAAGAGAGAGGAGAGCAGCGCGCATCCATCGAGGGTACTAAAGATGGGAGGGAGCGGCTGGAGGTGGTCGGAGCTCGAGCGCGACGGAGCGGCGGCACTCCAAGCGGCGGCCCGACGGAATCCGACCCCATGAAACCCTAATCGAGGCCATTGACCATCGTCCTAGCAGCTACCTACCACGACGCGTCTGATTTGCACCCTAATGGCGAGGGAGGATGGCCAGAGCGGCGGGACCACGGTTAAGCCGAGGTGCGGCAATGGCGGCCGGGGAGAAAACGAAGCGATTCGGGTATACCTCGACGCAACCGGCCGATGCGAGGGTGGAGGAAGGTGGAGCGGACTCGGGCGCACTCGATTGCGGGGTCAAACGAGAGAATGCACGGTGGACGGTGGCGAGCAGAGAAGAAAATGAGAGGGGCCGAGGGAGAGAGAGCGAGGGCTCGGGCGAGTGAAGGAATGACCGCGTTCGGACGACGCCCCACGCGGCCAAAACAGCCCGGCCTCGGCAAACTCCGAGCGCCACGTGGCCGACGCATGCTGCCGCGGGCGGCCACAGCGCTTTCCTGGTCAGGGATTTCCCTGACGGCCAGGAACCAACCGTCACGGAAAAGCTGTTTTTATGAATCCAGAACAAACTTTGCTGCTTAATAACTCTTAAACTAAGCCGAATTAGTAAAAACTCAAAATAGATGAAATGTAGCTTTTGAAGAGTAGAACATTTCATCTTAAAGAAGTTTTACCAGATTCTGCCTAGATTTTGAATTACAAAAATCCAAATAAAATACCTTTTAAAAATTCCCAAAATGGAAAATCAGCCCCCAATTTTGCCCTTTTTCAACATTTTTGAACACCTTCCAAGCATTTTCATGAAAAGTGGTAAAAACAACTTTTGTTCCTTATAAAATTCTCTACAAACTTCATTTAGGGTGCACACACATGCAAGCACTCTAGCTACCACTTCCAATTCAGTCAAACAAAACTACTCTCATGGTCCACCTTGGTCAACCATGACAATAAAACTTAATTAGCCAAAACCATAAACATAAACCTAGGTTCATTTGGTGTCCTAAACATGTCTAAGTTACATTAGAGGTCATCAAACACCAAACACTCATACCACTTATTCAATTCATGTGCAAGGCAAGCATAATTTGAATAAACAAGCATGATACATGAAATGACAATCACTCTTTTCATTAATGCTATGCATAATGATGCTTATGCTTAAGAATGCAAATGATTATGCTTGCTTAACACCAGAGTGTTACAGCCCTTCCCCCCTTAAAGAAATCTCATCCCGAGATTTGAGTAGACTAACCATTCTTTATGAAAATCGAGATATACTTCTTTTAAATAGTCCTCGGTTTCCCAAGTGGCATCGTTATCATCATGATTGCTCCAAGAAATCTTGTATTGCCTGATCACACGATTCCTGGTCACTCGGTCTTTGACATCTAGGAGTCTCATAGGTTTCTCTTCATAAGTTAAATCTGAGCTCAGCTTAATGTCTTTCACTTTAACGGCTTCCTCAGTTGGAACACGTAGACATTTCTTGAGTTGGGATACATGGAAAACAGGAAATACTGCACTCATCTCTTCAGGCAGTTTGAGCTTATAGGCCCACAATCCTTTTCTTTCCACTATCTGATATGGACCAACATAACGAGGTGCTAGTTTTCTTTTAACACCAAAACGTTGCACTTTCTTCATAGGAGAGACCTTCAGATACACATAATCACCAACATCAAAAGTTAGAGGTCTTCTTCTCTTATCGGCATAACTTTTCTGTCGAGATTGTGCAGCTGCTATGTGTTGTTGAATTGTTCGAACCTGCTCTTCAGCTTCTTTAACAAAGTCAATACCATAATATCTTCTTTCTCCAGGTCCTACCCAATTCACAGGCGTTCTACACTTTCGGCCATACAGTGCCTCAAAAGGAGCCATCTGTATACTCTCTTGGTAACTATTGTTATAAGAGAATTCTGCCAAAGGTAACCATTTCTCCCATGAACCCTTGGATGATAAGACACAAGCTCTCAGAAGATCTTCAAGAACTTGATTCACTCTTTCTATCTGGCCTGAAGTTTGAGGATGATAAGCTGTACTATGATTCAGCTTTGTCCCCAAATCCTTCTGCAAATGTTCCTAGAAATGAGCAGTGAACTGAGATCCTCGATCAGATACAATCGTCTTGGGAATTCCATGCAAACGGATAATCTCCCTGAGATAAATATCAGCACATTGAGGCGGTCGATAGTCTGTCCGAACTGGAATAAAGTGCGCACTCTTGGTAAGTCGATCCACGATTACCCAAATAGAGTCATGCCCTTTTTGAGTGGTGGGAAGTCCAGTAATGAAATCCATACTGATATCTTCCCATTTCCACTCAGGAATCGACAACAGTTGAAGCATTCCGGCTGGCTTCAAATGAACAGCCTTTACGCGACAACAGATGTCACACCGTGCGACATAAGCTGCAATCTCCTTTCTCATTTTGGTCCACCAATAGCGAACCTTCAGATCATGAAACATCTTACTACCGCCAGGATGAATAGATAACTTTGATAAGTGAGCTTCATCCATAATTTGATTTCTGAGTTCTCTATCTTTTGGTACGACCAGACGATCGTCAAACCATAAGATTCCCTTCTCATCTACTCTGAAATGCTTGAGTGGCTGTTTCAATATTTTCTCCTTGATATGACCTATACCCTTGTCAGTTTTCTGACCTTCGATGATCTTGCTTTCAAGCGAGCAACTAATTTGAATATTACGCAGCACAACAGGATGCCTGAGGCTAAAATCATCTGCTAACAAAGGTTGAATAGCATGACAATGTGATTTTCGACTCAACGCATCTGCGACTACTTTTGCTTTGCCTGGATGATACAAGATCTCCATATTGAAGTCCTTAATAAACTCCATCCATCGATGTTGTCTCATGTTCAACTCGAGTTGAGTGAAGATATACTTCAAACTTTTGTGATCAGTATAGACTTTACAGAAGTTACCCAACAAGTAATGCCTCCAGATTTTTAGAGCATGCACAACAGCTGCTAGTTCCAAATCATGGGTTGGATAATTCACTTCATGTTTCTTTAACTGATGTGAGGCATAAGCTATGACTCTTCCTTCTTGCATAAGCACACATCCCAAGCCTATTTTCGATGCATCACAATATACATCAAAAGGTTTCCCCAAATCTGGTTACGCAAGAACAGGAGCAGTGGTCAACAATTCCCGCAAGGTACGGAAAGCTGTTTCACACTCCTCTGTCCAGACAAACTTCTTCTCTTTCTGCAACAGATTTGTCATAGGTTTGGCAATCTCTGAGAAATCCGGAATGAAACGACGATAATACCCGGCTAGACCAAGAAAACTCCGAACTTCATGCACAGAAGTCGGCGCTTCCCAGTTTATAACCTCTTGTACTTTGCTCGGATCTACTGAGATTCCCTCCTCAGATAGGACATGGCCAAGGAATTGAACTTTCTTGAGCCAAAACTCACACTTGCTAAACTTAGCATACAGCTTATGTTCCCTAAGCCTTTCTAGAACAATCCTCAGATGCTCGGCATGATCGTCTTCATTTTCTGAGTGATGCTTCTGCGGATTCTGAGCTGGGTAATTGTTATGCCTTTTCTGCTGCGGGGGCCTGAATCTCGCACCAGACATCGGTGGACGAAACGGCGTACGGAAAGCAGTTGGGGCTCTTGACTGAGAAGAACCACCTCCATCATGAGCTCTCTTACGATTCTTGATGGCAGCATGAATGTTGTTACTGTTTTCTTGCATAATACAATCATTCAAGAAATCATTAAAAGTAACACGGGCAGAAGTACTCATGGTCTTCATCAACTTGGAACTCAAGCCTCTCTTGAAGCTAGCTATCTTGTTCTCATCAGTGTTGACAAACTCAGGAGCATAGCGACTCAAATTATTAAAGGCGTGCAGATACTCCTTCACATTGCGAGTTCCCATAGTGAGCGACAGAAACTCAGTCTTTTTCATAGCCATCAGACTGGGAGGAATGAAATTTCCTCGGAAAGCATGTGCAAAGCGGTCCCAAGTAATTGGAACACCCTGCAGAAAGGTGGTGCGATGTTGCTTCCACCACGTCCCTGTTTGTCCCTCAAGCTGATGGGCTGCATATTCCGCTTTCAGCTCTTCTATCAACCTGAGAAGACGAAATTTATCTTCCATGGTATTGAGCCATTCATCTGCCTCAAGTGGCTCAGGAGCATCCTTAAACACAGGAGGTTTAGTGTCCTGAAACTCCTTGAAGCTGCTGTATTGATTTTGTGGAGGACCCTGGCGAACATCGCGGGCCAAGTTCTCACGAAGAAGCTGCTCTACATTGCGCTGGCTTCCCAAGAATTGAGCAAACAGCTGCTCCGCATTGGTCAAAGGTGGGGGTGGCACACCACGAGCAGTGTTATCGGCACCCTCTTCAGATCCACCATTGCCATTAGCACCCGAACCACTACGTGTAATCGGCATCTGCATATTTCAGCAAGAAGTATGTATCAGGTGAATGTTGTCATAATGAGAGGTGAATGTAAAAATCATGCCAAACTGAATTTATCGAGGGAAATAAATTCGCACAATAAATAGAGGCACAATAATTCTAATTTTTCACATCACAACATCACTAATAATATTACTGCGAACCATCGCAAAGCGTCTTACAACATCCATAAATTTGCCAGCATACATACACTGGACTTTTAAAGTTGTACGGATATCACCACCTCTAACACCATGTTCCAACATTACATCAAAGTCTCGATAGCGAGCAAAAGGGTTACATGACCACCTGACAGGCACGCAAAAGAACAGCTAGAGACTAACGATCCTCAGCAAGGCTACTCTCCATTGTTGCTACTCTCACTAGAAGCACTGTTCATAGCCCTCCTAGCTGCTACTAAGGCTGCTCTCAGCTGACGGATCTCCTCCTGCTTCCTGTGCACCTCCTCGTGAAGGCTAGCATTGTAGGCATGGACCTCCTCCATGTCCTCTAGCACCTGCTGCTGGCGGATGCTAAGACGACGGAACTCGGACCAGGCCTCATCCCTAGCCTGAGCCATCTTCTGGCTCTCCAGCACAACCTTGTCTCGATGATGAGACACACGGGCTACCTCCTCTTGGGAGCGCTGAAGCTCACGAGTCAACTCACACTTCTCCTTGCGTGCATCAGCTCGAGCATCCTTGAACTCCTCATTTAGACGAAGTGCCTTAGTCTCCATGTTGACATAGGCCCCCATCACGGCAAACATAGCACTCATAGCAGGCGTGCTGCTACCCTGTGCCTCCTCAGGACCGGCCTCCAGTGGGTTTCCCTCAGCATGTGGCCACCTAGAGAAACGGTGAGCAATGGGGAACACTCCAGGAAAAACCTCGGCAAGCGCGTGAGGTATCTCCTCCATCAGGTGCTCCACCACGGCAAAGGCTGCAAACGTGGCACCCGTCTTGGCAGTCTTGCCCGCACCAAAACAGCGCCACCCAACCCAGTGGGGGTCACCGTCCAAAGGTGGGACTACTACCTCCACACGTGCCTCTCCATAGTTCACCAAATCATCCTTGTCCCAGTAGTAGTGAGGCTCCATGCCCACCGTGTACCCAGCATTGGAGAGAATCCTCTAAAGAAGGCTAGGCATGGCGTGCTCCTCAAGAAAAGTGTCCACCTCCCTTGGTGCCGAGTCACGGACAGCCAAAGGACCACGGGGCACTCTTCCTCCAGTGGACTTACGAGCAGTCTGCTTGGTTCTTGCCATCTGTTCAAAAGTTGTATATCCCATAAGTTATAATTTTAAAGAAAAGAGACAATTTAATTATAAGGGAAGAAATCATGAATGTATGAATGAGTAAATTTAACCATGATGCATGCACGTCACATACGTCCTCACGAACTAATCATCTAACGCTCTATGCGGTGGCATACATCGTTCTCTCATAATACGTAACTACTTCGTTCTACCGTTCACGGTTAGTGTACCTGCAGAAAATTCATTTCAGCCCATATCCCATGTGAATGCAATTCGACATAAAAATTCACGCACCTTCCGAACAAGGTGAAAACACCGATTACTTACTACCCCAACAAGTCGCGCAGAAGACGACACCGCCAGAAGACGGTCCCACATGGGATACCTTCATATAAACATGTGTGCAACATGTAAATAATCCGGCATCAATAAGCACTCTCCTAGACTGGCATTTGCATCCAATCATGCTCTCACAACTCACACTTACCAGGGCGTAGAGGCAATTTGATCCATACATTACCATTCAAGTGAATGGCACCCACACGAATCCGCCATTGTATGGGCAACGGCAAAATAACAAATATGATGCAATTTCCCCCAAGTCAGTACTTAATTAAGCCACCTGAATCCTATTAGGCATAAAGGATATGACCACTGGCACACTCTAGTTTTCAAAACCACCGATTTGAACACCTATACTTTTTATAAATACTTTTCGCAAACCAAAAACTCTTTTATTTTAAATATTTGTGAACAGTAAAACGCCAAACATGCTCCGATGCCAGCTGTGACAGAACCGACCAATTTATTAGAGCACAATCACATAATCCGCCATTAATTCAGCAAATCATATGATTGAGACCTAATAAACCCGGTAGTCCGTGAAATCTCGAAGGATTTCAAACTTTTGCGGCACGACCAAGATCGTAATAGTTTAGCGATTCCATTCACAAGTACACAGTTCGCACATAGTTTAAAACATCATCGGAGTACGAAATAGAGTTATTACAAACCAGTTTAAAGACTCAAAGTAGCGAAAGCGATTTAAGTTCAAATACCACACACACACGAATGAAATATAGTGCCAGGTCCTTGGTCCACATCCAGCAAAAGCATCAAGTAGAGAAGAGTGACCATGCCCAAGGTCTAGTCATCTCCCAAGGCGGGATAGAAACAGTTCTGACAATAACCATAAAGCATCTCACCATCTGCAAAAAACATGAGAAATAAAACCCTGAGTACGAGGATGTACTCAGCTAGACTTACCCGTCATAAACTAAAATTAAGAGACTCCAAGGAGTATGCAAGGCTGTATAAGTAGGATAGCTGACTCATTTAAATTGCGGAAAAGCTTGCATTAAGAAACAATTAAAATGAACCTTCTAGCAATGTATTTTAATCTGATTAACCTTATCATGCTACATTAGCACCTGTACTAAACAAGCATGGTAATAATTATTCAACAGAAAGTAACCATTTCCGGTTGAGTATCTTTCCATCTCAATAGCTCAACCATCTCACCTCTTGTTCAAGTTCTTACTACGATGCCGCTGCTCAAGTCAAGTGTTCACTGTCCAGGAACGATGGCGATTATAATCGATTACTAACCAGCTGGCGGGTACTCCTCACACAAACCACACTCACTAGCCACGGTGAGCTACAGGTCACCGACATCCAATTCAGGAAAAACGCGAGATCAACAGGTACCATCACATCCGGGCACCGTCCGGCTGCCAGCAGGGCACACCATGCTATATTCAGGCCTTACAACCGCGTAACCCGTGGTCCCCCATCTTCACCAATGCGATGCGTACAGCAGGTCGACTCCCGGCCCAAATCAAAATTAGGCTTCGCGGTCGGAACGACTTATCCTTCCAGCTAAATGTGAGGCATAAATTCAATATGACTTGAGGACGTACAACGGACGGGGTCCTAGTTCGACACAGACGGGATAAACCACATTGAACCTCCAGTTCATTCTCAACTCCAATCCCGCCCGGTCTCGATTTATTACCTCCACATGGTTATCCAAGATAACAATGTATTCAACCATCCGAGTTACCACCTATAACTCGCGGATGACAGGAAATCACCCGACTTCTACCGATCTAGTTAAAGTAGGGCTAAGCAAATAATCGTACCTGAACCTAACAGGGTTGAAGTATAAACATTGGCAAGGAATATAAGTAATGCAGCAACGGTATAAAACAACGCCTATAACTTAATGCAACAAACAAGTAAAGGACTCAAGTTAGATATTTTGCAAACCACAGGGAGAATGCTCCGGGGCTTGCCTTTCAGGAAAGCGCTTGGCTGATGGTCAGGACACTCCGGAAGATCAGCTTTGGGATCCTCTTCTGCTGCTGCTTCCCGAACCAAAGCTTCCTGTTGGCCTTCCTCTCCTGGTGCTCCGGGAACTACCGTCTCGAGCTCTGACGATCCTGTATGATGCATAGTGCGTATGAATACCGTGCATAAATAAAAATACAATGCTGATGGTGATGGTGAATGAATGCTCAGCTAAGATGAATGATATGATATATGAAAACATGTATGATAAGCACATGTCATCTGCATTCTCTTCTACCGATAAATCTCCAAATAGGCCTCGCATTAAAATTTACTCGCACACTATAAAGAATTATAAACAACCATTGTTTTGCACACTACACTCTACTGGACCACAACCAATAGAAGATCATACATTTCATGAATAACATAAAAAGCATTTTTACTCACATGAAATGATAACTCTAAAGCATTATTTATAAATAAAAGAAATCAGGGTATAACTACAACATGACTTTAGACTACTCAGAAAATTCTGTAAAAATTACAGAAGCTTAATCATACCAAACAAAGACTACCATAAAAATTTTAAGTCAAAACAGTAAGTACTTTATCCTGCCCAAAAATGACAAGGCAGCACAATTCCAGGGGCATAAAATACTTTGTACATAAAAGTATATCAAACAACAGATCTCAGAACATAATTAGCTCTAGATTGACATAAAAACACTCTCCAAAAAGTTTCATGAACAAATTCCTTATACATTATTTATTATGAATTAATTATCCTCACATGAAAATAGGCACCATAACTAGACATAGAAAAATTTACATATGACATAGCCTAATAACATTTTTCACAGATAGAGCATGACATAAGAAGACTAACAAACTTGGTCTCACATTTTTATGAGCAACAGAGAATTAGTTATGCATTTCCTAAGATAAATACAATTAATAGAGATAAATAAAGCTATACAGAAAAGTTTCACAAATTCCACATTTCATATTTTTCATGCATAGATCATCTCATAAGAAAAATACTGCAAGTTGAACCAACTCATTTGGATGAAAAATGAGCAAGTTATGAATTTTCAAAGCTTTAAACAAAATCTGAAATCTATTCTGAAAAAGAAAAAGAAAAAACCACTTTACACCGGGGACCCTGACATTTCCAGAAACTAACCAAGCCCTATTAGGTAAATCCCTGTCTCTGGCAGCTTTACACCGAGAACCTTAGGGTTTCCTAAATTCTAACCCGAAGGTCCTCGTCGGCGGTAAGGCTCGGCCGGCCGTCCCGGCGGCGCTCCGGCGTCACCAACCGGCGGAGAAGAGAGAGGAGAGCAGCGCGCATCCATCGAGGGTACTAAAGATGGGAGGGAGCGGCTGGAGGTGGTCGGAGCTCGAGCGCGGCGGAGCGGCGGCACTCCGAGCGGCGGCCCGACGGAATCCGACCCCATGAAACCCTAATCGAGGCCATTGACCATCGTCCTAGCAGCTACCTACCACGACGCGTCTGATTTGCACCCTAATGGTGAGGGAGGATGGCCAGAGCGGCGGGACCACGGTGAAGCCGAGGTGCGGCAATGGCGGCCGGGGAGAAAACGAAGCGATTCGGGTATACCTCGACGCAACCGGCCGATGCGAGGGTGGAGGAAGGTGGAGCGGACTCGGGCGCACTCGATTGCGGGGTCAAACGAGAGAATGCATGGTGGACGGTGGTGAATTTTGGAACGGTGGCGAGGCGAGCTCGGCGACGTGGCGGCGAGCAGAGAAGAAAATGAGAGGGGCCGAGGGAGAGAGAGCGAGGGCTCGGGCGAGTGAAGGAATGACCGCGTTCGGACGACGCCCCACGCGGCCAAAACAGCCCGGCCTCGGCAGACTCTGAGCGCCACGTGGCCGACGCATGCTGCCGCGGGCGGCCACGGCGCTTTCCTGGTCAGGGATTTCCCTGACGGCCAGGAACCAACCGTCACCGAAAAGCTGTTTTTATGAATTCAGAACAAACTTTGCTGCTTAATAACTCTTAAACTAAGCCGAATTAGTAAAAACTCAAAATAGATGAAATGTAGCTTTTGAAGAGTAGAATATTTCATCTTAAAGAAGTTTTACCAGATTCTGCCTAGATTTTGAATTACAAAAATCCAAATAAAATACCTTTTAAAAATTCCCAAAATGGAAAATCAGCCCCCAATTTTGCCCTTTTTTAACATTTTTGAACACCTTCCAAGAATTTTCATGAAAAGTGGTAAAAACAACTTTTGTTCCTTATAAAATTCCTCTACAAACTTCATTTAGGGTGCACACACATGCAAGCACTCTAGCTACCACTTCCAATTCAGTCAAACAAAACTACTCTCATGGTCCACCTTGGTCAACCATGACAACAAAACTTAATTAGCCAAAACCATAAACATAAACCTAGGTTCATTTGGTGTCCTAAACATGTCTAGGTTACATTAGAGGTCATCAAACACCAAACACTCATACCACTTATTCAATTCATGTGCAAGGCAAGCATAATTTGAATAAACAAGCATGATACATGAAATGACAATCACTCTTTTCATTAATGCTATGCATAATGATGCTTATGCTTAAGAATGCAAATGATTATGCTTGCTTAACACCAGAGTGTTACAAACATCTACCTGCATTTGCCTCGTTCAAGTACAGTTTAGGTGGTAGGCGGCAGGTGGTGACAGCCTTGTCCATCCTTTGTAATCCCCCACGTCCGTGTTTGGCGTAGAGCCGTAAGCTGGAGGTACCTGGCAGATCAGGTATAAGCCGGTGCCCAAAGTGAGTTAGTAGTGGCATTGTTAACTTCCTTAGAATCTATCCTTAGAAAACCTCACTACCTAAGCTGCTCTTCATCTCGCCTCTCTGGGAAAACTAGATAAGAGACCTTTTTACGCATCGTTCCTTGTGAAAAATACGATACCCTGAATACTTCCGGGTGAAGTGCTACAATGGTACTTCTGTGCACTTGTGGAGTTGGCTGCATCGCTAAGAAATACCAACAAGCATTTCTGGCACCGTTGCTGTAAGGTTGAGATGGCGTGATGTGAACTAGGTTCTCGATCTTCCGTCAGTTCAAGATAAACAACGATTTGGTGGAGCATGACACACCGATCCGACTTCAGATCACAAAGACCCGAACCTGCAACCTTAGCACCACGTCTCCTCTGGTTATCAACCGTGTCACCAACCGGTTGACCTCGCCAAGAAGGCTAATCCCTGCCTGCGAATTGAAGAACTCAAGCAAGAACTCGAAAGTACGCAGCTCAAATATTGGGACAAACTGTAGATATATGATTAAGATCACAAAGTGGGGTTTCACAAACCGATAACGGTGACTGTTCAAAGATAGATTAATCTAAAGCAAAATCCAAACCCTAACGAGGGTGGCGGCTACTGAATATAATGCCTAAGGGTCATCACACCCCCTGGATGCGCCCCCCTAACGGGCTCAAACATGATACACGGCCCAACGGACCAAAAACTGTGGTGCAGCACTGGAACAGATTCTGGACGTTGGCTTATTTTGACGTTTCCTGATGACTCAGAAGGAATTTGGACCTCAAACCAATGCCATTGGTTTTCTTATAAAATTATCTTTCCATCCATATGTGGATCGTTGAAAACGGAGTCCGTATGCAACCTGGGTGTCCGTTTTATTGCCTGCTGCTCCTGGAGCCCGAGATGGACTCGAACTTGACATGTATTGGGCCTCCAACTTGGCTTGGACGCCCTTGCTGGCCTCCAAAGTGGTGGCCCGGGTGGAGGACATCCTAGGGCTTCCTTGATGTGTACTCCATCTTCTTTGGGCGTGCTCCCACTTGGGCCAGGATCCCACGGATGTATTCCGAGCCCATGATGACGAAGTAGCACCCAGCAGATACAGCAACTGTTTATCTTGATGATTCGGATGCCTTCCTGACATGATATTGAGGTGGGACCAGATCTATTGGAAAGCTTAACAAATAACCTTTCCAACAAGTGCTGATTCACCTCAATTGCATTTCGTACGGATGAGTTATAGCCTTCCCAATGAAGCATTGTTAGGCTACCGACGAACCGAATGCAGGACTTTGATGAGCTAGCACATTGAAATACATTTATACCTGCAAACAAATAGTGACATGTACATGTGGAACCAAGTGAGTTGCACCAAAAGTCACTATGCAAATATAGAACTGGGGTCACCTTATCAATGGTCGTATCTGAAGGTTTCATGTCCTCATCATGGCGGACTAGAGGGTGGGTGAATAGTCCTTTTTAAATCTAATCGCTCCGGCTAACCGATATAAGTGCGGAATTAAAACTATCGGCCTAGCCAAGACTTTACCACTCTAACTATGACTCTAAAAGCACCTTGTAAAAGATCCTAAATAAGAAATTAAGATGTCAACCTAGCTAGTGCTCTTCTAATCAAGTCTAGCTTGCAAGGTCACACAAACCTAAGCAACTAGTACTTTAGCAACAGAAGAAGCACCTATATAATTCTAATAAGCAAAAGCACAAAGCCAATCTAAGCTCACTAGATGCTCAAGGATAAGGCTACACAAGCCGAGTCCAAGAGCTCAATTCATTTAGCTACACAAAGTAAGCAAGTGAGAGATAAACTTCTAGCTACACAAGAAAGAAGACAATTAGAGAGCTACACAAGCTATATATATAAAGAAATATAAATACAAAGCTTGTGAATAGAATGCAAACCACCATGAAGTATGGAACAAGATGACACAGCAATTTTTCACCTGGTTCACTTGGTTGTCACCAAGCTACGTCCAGTTGTGTCGACCACCACTCTTGCGATTCCTCCAGTTCTTGACTCGTAAGTCAAGGCTTCGGAAGGCAAGCTCTCGCAAGAGCACTGTGAGCGAACCCACACACAAGAGGTTCTCTGGTTTGACTCGCAAGCCAATTGCCTCGCAAGGCAAGCTCCCTCAAGAGCACTGCAAGACGCCGCTGTGTTGAGTGAGGTAACTCAATGACACGAGCAGTCCACTAGAGTTACTCTTCGCGATCTCCGCGGGATGAGCATAATACCCCTCATAAATCCTCCTCCGGAGCACCGCACAATCTCATTTGCGTGCTTCACGGAGTCAAAATCCACCAACCCGTCTAGGTGATGGCAATCACCAAGAGTAACAAGAAATCCATAATTGCAATCACTATCTAGTGCTATTAAATATAAATCTCTAAATGTATTCACACTAGGTTTCTAATCCTCTCTCAAATTGACACTAAACTTGAGAGGAATGCGAAGACAAATCGGTGGATCTTTAACCTCTCATCCACACCCATGTAAGGCACTCAATCTCTCTTCAAATTTTTAGCCCAAGACATGGAGAGAAAGAGGAAGATGATGAACCCTAGAACACCTCTCAAGAGAGTGGGGATGAGGCTCACTGTTCCGTTGGGACACTTGAGAAGAGGTCGAGGCCGATGGCCTTAGCTCCCACGGGCAGGGCACCAACGGCTCCAGCAGGCCACCGCTCTCCAACGGTCGGAAACGGCGCCGCCCCTTCTCACAGCCACGAGCTCCCTCTGTTCTCGGTCGTCTCTGTCTCACTCTGTCTGGCTCTGTCTCTCGAAGAAGCAGCAGGCGGCGGCGGCTAAGCCAGCAGCAACGGTGCTCCTTCAACTGGCCCAGCAAGAAGGCAGCGGCAGCAGCAAAGCAGGCAAGCACCGGCTTGGGCCAACAGCGGGCAGCAACAGCTCCTTCAGCCCAGCTGCACGAAATGACGACGGGCTGGCCCAGATACACGGCAGCAGCAAGCAGGCCTCGGTGCATTAGCTCTCCCTCCTGGCCAAACAGGCAAGCAAGCAGCGATGCATCTCCTCCAAATAGTCGCGGGCCCCACAAGCTAAAGATAGCCAAAAACAAATTAGCCGCAACCTCATTTTCCAATTGGGTGAACCATCGGCCAAAGTTGCATGCACAGGTACACGATTGGAACATTTCCAGGCCATTCATACGCCTATGCTGGCCTCTCCAATTTGCTTTGATCGACATGCAGCCAGGAGAAATACATGAAGCACGGCATTACCAGCAAGCGTCCAGCAGCTCTCCCATTCACATGCAAAAACGAAAATTCTAGCAAATTTTCTTCAGCCAGCATGCCGACAGGGAGCTTCCTCCTTTTCGGTTAATTACTCTTACAAGGCCAAGAAGCCAGCAGTAGCTAGCGCATGCAAGCATGCACGCCTGCCCCTGCCACTCTAATGGCCAATAGAGCTCTTCATCTCATTTTCTAAAAATAGCCTTTTAAATTTCTATCTCTCGAAAAATGCTAAACCAAAATAGCACTTGAGATAGAATTTTCACAAAAAAATTTTCCGGCCTTTCTCATGCATTCTCAAATCTCACCACGCCACTAAGCGTATGCATATGCAATAAGACTCACACTTAATGGCACTAGATAACCGATGCAATTAAAAGACTTCCCCTCTTTATAGTACGGTTATCAATCCTAAATCCGGTCAAGCACTTCTCTACTCAGCTTATACCGATGAAATGAAATGTCTATAGGTTATACCTTTGCCTTGCGCATTTCATTCCATCTCCTCTAATGTCGATGCAACACATGCACCAACACGATCAACAAAGATATGATCCACTCCATATCATCATGTGATCATATTGGTCCATCAATCTTGACCTCACTTGCTCTTCACCGTTGCGTCGGTCCATCGGCGCCAAGTTTTGCTCAAGCTTCACTGCCTCGCGGTCCATCACTTCAAAGCCTCCGACTTGCCCTTCACACTTGCAACCGGTCCATCAGGCCAAGTCTTGTCTTGATCTTCTCCACCTTGATCACATGACTCCATGTCATATCACATATGCAATAAGCTCCTTCATTGCACATTCACCTGTGGACTAATTTCCTGTTTATCTCACATAATCATATATTAGTCCACTTAATGTTGTCACTCAATTACCAAAACCAAACAAGGACCTTTCAGTTGCCGAGGAACGGTTGTCGTAATTATCTCTGAACCTAGTTCGTCCCGTGTATCATATCTTTTCTTTTCTTTTTATAGAAAAACATTTTTTCCAATGGAGCAAAATTCTATCCAACATCTTGCTGCTCCTAAGGGTGAGTTCGTAGAGCCACCTAAATCTTCGAAGCCAATCACAGTTTCTAGCTATGAACTCCGCCCTGGCTTCATAGCCATGGTTCAGGAACAAACCTTCTCGGGGTTCACAAATGAAAACCCATACCATCATTTGCAGGAGTTTGAGCAGCTCTGTGCATGCCTAACCATTTCGGGCATGTCACACGACACTTTGCGGTGGAAGTTGTTTCCCTTCTCTCTTGATGAGAGGGCGAAACAATGGTACGCCCAGAACGTAGGGAAGGTAAATGGAGATTGGGAAGAATTGAGGAACAAATTTTGTTTCACATTCTACCCTATATCTCAAATTGCTTCCTTGCGTCAAGAGATTTTCAACTTCCAACAAAAAGAGAAGGAAACAATAGGTGCAGCCTGGGACAGATTTTCAATCTTATCACGTTCTAGCCCAGACTTGTCTTCACCAAACCATGTGCTGTTATAGAATTTTCGGTTAGGTCTCAGCAAGGAATCTGCCCTACAGCTCGACATTGCCGCCGGAGGTTCTTTTTCACATAAAACTGTGGCAGAAGGAGAAGTTCTTTTAGATCGCATTCTAGAGAACACTCCTCCGTTAGAACCCCTCCGTGTAGAGCCTGAGCTGAGCCATGAGGAAGTCTCTTCGGCTAAGGCCGAACCATCACCTCTCATCCAGAGACCCTCACCCGAACCTGAAACTCCAAAGGAATGTTTTCAAACTTTGGAATTTCCCGTCTTTGAGGATGAGTTTCATGAGGATTTCGGTAACACCTCGAAGTACCTATGCCAAAAGAGACCACCAATCCCTGTCACTCCTCGTGATCCACTGGACAAAGAATTCCTTAGGGATTCCATTAGGGAGTTGACTTCTTTCATGAGCAGAGAATGGATAGAAGAGGTGGAGCTTTCTTCTGAAGAAATTCAGATTTGCACCCCTTCTCTAACCATTCAATGCAAAATTCATGATGATTTGGTGGATGTGCTATACAATCCAACTGTTGGAGCAAACATCATGTCCGCATCTTTTGCGTCTGCCTATTTTGGCAAAGAGACCCTTGCTCCAACAAACAAATCTCTTAGAATTGGCCCACGTTCTAGTTTGAAAGGATGTGGAATTCTACATCGTACAATAGTATGTCATCATGATGTCGTTATGGTCCTTGACTTCCATATCTTTGACGATCTGGATTTTAACATCATGATAGGGCATCCCCTAGAAAAACTCTTCTTTGACCCACCAAAAAAAGGGGATCTAGACATGAAGTTGGGGAAGGAAAATTTTCCCATCCAAGTCACTCGAGCTAAAAACTCAATGGCAGAACCCCTACCATGTCCTAACTTGCCCATGGGAGTCAAGTCGTTTGCACCCTTTGATCCACCTGAGTTGTCTTTAGAAAAAGACGCTGAGTTCTTCATAGAAGAAGAGGATGACTTAGGAGAGACCATAGAACTTCCCAAAGAGGAAGTGCCGACATGACCTCCAGTTGAGCTAAAGCCCTTACCCGCTGGCCTATGTTATGCTTTCTTGAATGGTGACATAAAACTCCTATTATCATTAGCGATAAGCTTAATGATGAGGAGACGTCCAAACTCATTGCCATCTTAGAGAAGCATAGGTCTGTCTTTGGGTATTCCTTGGAAGATCTCAAGGGGATAAGCCCAACACTTTGTACCGATCGCATTCCAATTGATCCTTCTAGTACACCAACTCAAGAGCCTCAACGAAGGCTCAAGAATGCGATGTGGGAAGTCGTGAAGAAGGAAGTCCTCAAACTTCTTCACACCGGGATTATTTATACCGTGCCACATAACGACTGGGTTAGTCCTATCTATGTGGTTCACAAGAAAGGAGGAATGACGGTCGTTGAAAATAATAAAAATGAGTTAATCCCACAACGAACCATCACGGGGTGGAGGATGTGCATAGATTATCAAAAACTCAACTCGGCCACAAAGAAAGACCACTTCCCACTGCCTTTCATTGATGAGATGTTAGAGAGGCTGGTGAAACATTCTTTCTTCTGTTTCCTTGATAGGTACTCGAGATATCATCAAATTCCCATCCACCCCGATGATCAAAGCAAGATGACATTTACATGCCCGTATGGAACATACGCTTATCATAGAATGTCGTTTGGGTTGTGTAATGCACCCGCTTCATTCCAACGGTGCATGATGTCTATTTTCTTAGACATGATTCAAGAGATCATGGAAGTTTTTATGGATGAATTCTCAGTCTATGGAAAAACTTTTGATCATTGTCTCTAGAATTTAGACAAAGTCTTGCAGCGATGCCAAGAGAAGGACCTAGTACTTAATTGGGAAAGTGCCATTTCATGGTTTGTGAGGGCATTGTTCTTGGGCACCTTGTGTCCGAAAGGGGGATAGAGGTAGACAAAGCCAAGATTGAGGTTATCGAGCAACTACCACCCCCTATGAACATGAAAGGAATCCGTAGCTTCCTAGGTCATGCGGGGTTCTATAGACGCTTCATCAAAGATTTTTCACAAATCTCTAGACCCCTCACGAACCTGTTAGCTAAGGATGCACCTTTCAAGTTCACAGATGAGTGCTTAAATGCTTTCCACACTCTTAATAAAGCACTCATCTCTGCACCAATCCTCCAACCTCCAGATTGGTCGCTACCTTTGAGACTACGTGTAATGCTAGTGACTGTGCTGTGGGGTGTCCCTTGGCCAAACCAAACATGAGAAGCATCACACGATCTCTTACGCTAGCAAAACATTAACAGGAGCTCAGCTTAACTACTCTACATCAGAAAGGGAGCTATTGGCAGTCATTTTTGCTGTTGAGAAGTTTAGATCTTACTTAGTTAGGGCAAAAGTTGTTGTTTACACCAATCATGCTGCACTCAAGTTCTTGCTCACTAAGAAAGATGCTAAACTTAGATTAATAAGATGGATTCTTCTACTTCAGGAATTTGACCTTAAAATAAAAGATAGAAAAGAAATAGAAAATATTGTTACAAATAATTTGTCGTGTATGCAAGTCACTAACCTGCAGGAACTACCAATAAACGACTTCCTACACGATGACATGCTGCTGAAGGTGACGGATTCCAGTCCGTGGTACGCAAACATAGTGAATTTTATGGTTGCAGGATATGTACTGCCAGGGGAAGATAGAAAGAAGCTCCAAGTTGAGAGCAGACGTCACCTTTGGGATGACCCTACTTGTACAGGGTGTGTTCTGATGGACTGCTGAGGAGGTGTGTACCAGTGGTAGAAGGGATGCAAATAATAGAAAAATGCCATGCAGCACCATACGGAGGCCACTATGGAGTATTCCGCACACAAGCCAAAATTTGGTAGTGTGGTTTCTTCTGGCCGACGATGTATGAAGACACCAAAGTGTTCATCAAAAGGTGTCAGAAATGCCAGTTGCAAGGCAGCATCACCGCTCGCAATGCAATGCCCCTACATTACAACCTTCAAATTGAGATATTTGACGTATGGGGCATTGACTTCATGGGATCGTTCCCAAAGTCCCATGATAGTGAGTACATCCTGGTGGCCGTTGACTATGTATCCAAGTGGGTGAAGGCTTTACCATGTAGAGCTGTTGACTCTAAGCATGCAAAAAGGATGTTCATGAAGTGATCTTCCCTCGCTTCGGAACACCTAAAATGGTCATAAGTGATGGAGGGTCTCACTCTATTGATAAGACCTTCCAAAACTTTCTGAAGGAGCTTGGAGCAAGGCACAACATAGCCACACCTTATCATCCTCAAACAAATGGTCAAGCAGAAACTTCAAACAAGCAAATCAAGAACATCCTGTAGAAAACTGTCAATGAGATGGGGAAGGGTTGGAAGGATAAGCTACCTGATGCACTATGGGCATACAGGACAGCTTACAAAACCCCCATCAACATGTCACCATACTAGCTCGTCTATGGGAAGAGTTGCCATTTGCCAGTCGAGCTAGAACATAGAGCTTAATGGGCAATAAAAAGCTAGAACATGGACGAAATATTAGCTGGCAGAAACCGACAAAGGCAAATTTCTGAGCTAGAAGAATGGAGGGAGAAGGCTTATCATAGTGCCAAGCTTTACAAAGAAAGAACCAAAAGATGGCACGATCACCAAATCAAGCAGAAAGAATTCAAGGAAGGAGACAAAGTTCTTCTATTCAACTCCAAAGTTAAGTTGTTCAGTGAAGGAAAACTTCGAAGCAAATGGAAAGGACCGTACACCATTGTCAGCACATCATCACATGGCGCCATCACAATTCAAGACGACGAAGGTAATACTTTGAAGGTAAATGGTTAATGTTTAAAAGTTTTCTTTGAGCCTTCATATGACTTTAAAGAAAATTTAGATGTAATAAAATTAATTGACTTTAAATAAATATCCTCGTTCAAATAATGACATAAAAAATTTGAGTAATATTTTTATATCATATCAGAATACCTACACTTGTTTTTGTATTCTTTCTCTTTCTGCAAAAATAAAAAAGGACAGGTACAAAAACAAGTGTGGGGGGGGCGCCACACTCACCTCCACGAAAAGGTGCGTAATTGTTCAACTCAATCAATTTTAATTTGCGCACTTTTAACTCGATTCCTTTTTATCTTGTAGAACTCAAATAAAATGAATCAAACTAAAAATTTGATGCTTCATTTCCATTTTTGCCAATTGATAGTGATTTGTATATGGTTTATTCCTTGCTAAAAGCCTAATAATCTGTGAACAACTCCTACAATAGGGACCCCATTTTCTATCTAAGTTATTGATGGATGTGAGATAGTAGGATGGCATGAAGTTTACTTTTCTCTTGCAATGATCTTGGGATTTATTTACAAAATTCAAAATATATTGCATGCTCCTCAGTGATGAATGAATCCCTACCAATGCCATACATGATCATGCTTACATGATAAACTTACCACATAGCCATTTATCTTGTGTTGAGTTGTATCAAGTTTTGTGATCTATGTTGAGAGAAGCTTCGTACCCCAAAGATCGAATCTCACGTCCACCCACCAAATAAAATTGCCGACTTTTACCCTGAGAAGTCGCGCATACATTGCATTTCTTCCAGCCACCAAAATTGCCAACTCCTACTCCAGGAGTTGCGCACGTTTCCACCAAATAATATTGCCGACTCTTACCCTGAGAGCCGCACAGTTGTCAACCACCAAACTTTTACTCCTTGCATTCTATCATGACATCTCCTCATCATAGTTTTCATATACCAATATAGAGATATGGGCTATGCTAAAAAAATAAGAAGAAAAAAAAGAAAATCCATGCCAAGGGGCATGAGAGAAAAAAATCTGAGAAATAAACAATGGGAACAAAAATACATATTTCGTTCAAAAAAATATATATGAAAATATAATTCCTTTTATAGCCCATACTCTATGAATAATCATTCATCCATCAATAAAGAGAGAGTCATGATACAAGGAGTACCAAAAACATTTAGAACCATCTTCCACACATTCTTCCTCACACACACTTGCACATGATTCGATCTAAGGATATGTCCTTCCCTCCAAGGATCCAAGGCTTGATGCAGCAACATATGCAAGGTAAGTGTGCATCTCATCCCCACCTATGAACTCCAGATATTAAGCCTGTCAAAATAGAGGTAGGGTGAGTAAGATGGTTCTTGGTGAGGAAAGAAAATAATCCAAAGAGCGACTTGAGAGCATCACTTGAGGAGCTAAGCTATCTTTCTTTACAAAAATTCTAAAAACCCAAGTTCCTAAAGTAGGAGGAGAGTAAGTTGATTTGAATTCGGGCTATTCTGTCTTTCAATAACTCTATCATAATTTGGTAGATACCATGAATGTTCACAGATGCAGGTGAAGCTCGGAATAAGTTGTATACAGATCAACATCTTGGGAAGATAAACCATCTTGGTCCTTCTAAACATTACTCGAGGACGAGCAAAGGACCAAGTGTGGGAGAGTTTGTTGACGGTTCTTAACTCAATTCTAACCCCACCAACATTAGTATAGTAAACACTAACAATAATAGAGATAGGAGTTTTAAACTAACAAATTCCATAGTTTTGGTGTACACACTTGTTTTGCAGGTCATTCATGAACACACACAAATATTAGGCTAACAATGAAAGAAAAGAATAACAAATCAATCACCTCATTTCAGGACCCAAAGCAAAACAAAGAAAAAGAAGAAAGAGGCCCAGTCGCCAGAAGAATCAGGGCTGAGACAAGAGAGGGTTAAACTAAAACCCATGACAAATCCACCCATCTCCACAAATCCCTAACATGGGCCAACTCAGGAGTCGAAGTGGAGCGTGTCTACCAAAATTAGGCTGATTCGGCCACAAAAGTGCACCGGTCACGCCCCATGTGCCTGCCGCCGCACCGATTGAGCCGCTCAGGCCCATCTTTGGTGAGGCGGAACATTCAATGCTGGAGACTAGCTGTGCGGGGGTGTTTTGTTCATTTGGGCCATGAAACCGACCTGCACACTCCCTATTTAAGCATGGGCTCTCTCCCTCTCTCAAATCATTCTATTCTGCATTCTATTCTCCATTCTTCATTCTAATTCCATTCAGCATACACAAGAGAGAAGAGAGGAGAGCAAGCCGCATTTCCACTAGCTTCTAGCTAGACTAGTATAGGAAGTGTGAGGGGCAAGATAGCAGAGCTTTCTTCGGAAGTTCCCGGGAGGATCGTCTTCCCCGTGGCGGAGTGCCGGAGTTGTCGGCTCCCTCCACGCTTGTACCTCTACGGGCGTCTTACTACTTGGAGTAAGAAGTTCGTGTTTATCCTTTGCATCTAAGTTCTTAAGTAAGTTACCTTTGCTCATTACTTACTTGAGGAATCGCTGTTCGTCCTTGTGGCGTTTGCTCTAGTGGAAGGGCCCTCCTAGTCAGGCAACCCTTAAATTCACACTAGAGTACTAGATGTTGGCATAGACGGAGTGTCTAGGCTAATGTCTACCTGTGTTTGCCTCGTTCATGTATAGTTGAGGTGGTAGGCAACAGGTGGTGACAACCCTGTCCGTTCCTTGTAATCCCCCATGTCCGTGTTCAATGTAGAGCCGTAAGCCAGAGGTACCTGGCAGACCAGGTATAAGCCGGTGCCCGAAGTGAGTTAGTAGTGGCATTGTTACCTTCCTTGGGATCTATCCTTAGAAAACCTCACTACCTAAGCTGCTATTCATCTTGCCTCTCTGGGACAACTAGGTAAGAGACCTTTTTACGCATCGTTCCTTGTGGAAAATATGATACCCTGAATACTTCTAGGTGAAGTGCTACAACGGTACTTCCGTGCGCTTGCAGATTTGGCTGCATCGCTAAGAAATACCAACAACGGATGACGATCCCACAAACCAACTTTGACCAAGACTAAATTAGAAAAGAACTCATCACCTCAACTTAGCTCTAGGTCTAAACATGTATGTATGAAAGAGAAAGCATAAAGTTCTATGCGCAAGAGAACTTAGCTCTAATTTCATAACAAAGCTATATTGATAGAATAAGAAGAAGAACATAGAAGGATTCTTCAAAGTATTCATACCAAAGCTCTTCGTTCTAGAGATCCTTGCTCTTCTTACAAGGCTCCTTGCCAAACTCCTACTATTATATCCTAAAACTACTAAAGAGAATAGAGTGAGGGAGAGAGGCTCTTCTTGTGTTGATGTGTGTTGAGAGAGTGCCTCCTCCCCTCTTTTTATACTGTGTGGAGGTTGATTCGGGTGTAGAATGGGAAAACCTAGCACCGCAACACCTTCCTCTGTCATCAATGTACTGACACGAGAAGGCTAGGCCCGAACCGCCTTCAGATTGTGCCGGCCGCCCCCTTGCACCGGCCAGCCAACTTTTGAGGCCAAATTGGCCCAAATTTGGTAAGCCTATATATCTTCTCATTAGCTTCGCGTGGCCTAGTGGATCGCCCAAAATGGAGTTCGGATGAGTGAGTTATGGCCAGTTTACCCAGGCCTACTCCTGCAACCCAAGTTGGAATTGGACCGGGATTTGGACTTCCATTTCTTGGGTTCATGCGTGGGCTTGGGCCATGGATATATCGGTGGTTGACCCACATTTACATGGTAGGTAGGCTTCTCTCCTTATTTCTATTTTACGCTTTGTCGAAAAGCATCTTTTCTTTATAAAATTCCTTGTACTTGGTGTGTTTCCTGCAAGGTGTCAAAACTTCCAGTACAAGTGGAATTGGGTTAATAGAAAATGTATATGTGTATAAATATATATAATTCTCCCCATTTTGGTTCTAAGTTGGCGTTATAAAATCATCGTTAAGGACCGCCAACAAGATCCCCCAAGCTTACCCTTTGCTCATCCTCGAGCAAAGCTAGGCTTTGGTTGTTGATTAGGAGTTCTTTCTATGCCGATTACATTTCAAGTGTACCAGATTTATAACAAAGTTTTCTACCTTAGTTTTAATAAATCAGCATTCTATCCACCCTGTTATTATCTCAAAACAAATGGGGCTTTTAAGCTATCTCGAGTCTTGGGGGATTGCAAGATAGAACAGATTCATAGACATTGCTTATCATTCATCCCAAGATCAACTATCTTTTTGGAGGTTTTGAAAGTTTTTGCAAAAGAAAACTAAGTTCCTCAAATGATTCTCTCGATCGCTCATTGTGTATGTTTACCTCACCAAAGGCATTGTAGAGTTTCCTTTCTTTCATAACCTACTGCTAAAGCTTTTGAGTGGAGTTCTAGGTAGGTATGAAGGTAGGCATACTTGTATAACATATATTGCTAAGTCAATAACTGAACCACAAGGAGATACAAGTCATACACTTTGATTGAGATGTGCAAGTGTGTGGAATGAAAGATGAACCCTAATTCAAAGTATTTGGTACTCCATGAATCTTGACTCTCTTTATTGGATGTATGATATCTTTGGAGGAATATGGGCTATAAAAGTATTTTTTTTGAGTGGGGATTTGGATTTTCTTTCCCGTTGCTTATTGCTTGGATTTTTTTCATGCCCCTTGGCATAGATTTTTTTCTTTATGCCCCTTGGCATAGATTTGTTTTAAACATAGCCCATATCCTTTATTTGGCATATAAAGAATTTTTGGATGGAGAGATGTCATGATGGAAATGCGAGGAGTAATTTTCTATATAAGGAATGCGCGGCTCTCAGGGTAAGAGTCGGTATTTTTATTTGGTGGAAATGGTGCACAACTCTCAGTGTGGGAGTTGGCATATTTTTGGTGGATGGAAAATGCATGTTGTGCGCAACTCTCAGGGTGAGAAAGTTGACGGTAGTTAAGTATCATTTTTAACCATCAACATAACCTGAGAAAGGGTTAATATATAAATACCATCTAGTTATAGGGGTTACACTAATAGAATTCTATGAGTTTTGGTGATTGTCTATTTTTGCAAAGGGCTATCAGAAAAGAACCAAAAAAGGTCCACTTGTTAGGATTACATAAAGAGAATACCCCATCCAACAACTCAAGAATACTCTAGAAGACTTGAGAACGTGAACCTGCAGAGCTGGACCCACCTGGCAGAGCTAGGTGGGCGGCCGCCCAAGCGACGTAGGCGGTCGCCCAGGCACCTCCACCAATCAGGTGCGAGCACACGGATCCTGCCTCCACCAACCTTGAGGATCAATATGAAGTGTCCATTCAAGTTGGTTTGATCCAAGGGCTACGGTGCATCCTAGGGGGCTATATAAATAGGGCCCCTGGCCCCTGGAGAAACCCTAATTCATTAGCTAATTCATTCTCTACTTCATTCAAGAGAATTCAGAGAAGCCCTAGAGCCACCATCTCAATTAGAGCTCCATAGTTTAGTAGCATAGCTACATAGGAATAGATCTAGAGAGAGTCAAGCCTAGCTTAGAGTCCGGATCTGTCATCGTTCTTGGTAATTTCTTATATTTCATCATCATATTCATCCTTGTTCTTGTTACTATGAATAGTACTTTATTCTATTCTAATATATCAGATATGACTTTGCTCTACTTGTTTATGTTCTCAATTATATTGTTCTTAGTTTACTTTGATTATATGCTTAGCATAGTTGGTTTAGAATTATGTTTGTGCATAGGATCGTATAGCGCTTGCTCATTAGATCGATGGGTGAGTGATAAATATTGTGTAGGCATGGTGTCTAGGTTGTATTTATCTACGATTGCACCCTATATTCCGGATCGTGGGGTAGATCGCAGGAGTGATAGTCCCGTTGAGTCCTTCGTAGTCCTCCTCCTGAGTATACGACTAGTAGAACACCACTATTATATGGAAGTGATTGCTCTGTTCTTGATCTTTCATAGTAATATCACTATGCATAGATGTAACCTTTTCCCGCCATGATTGTTAAGTGTTCTTGCACTAATCATGGTATGCTTTGGCTTTATAGTTAGAATAACTTAGGATTTATTCTTGTAGATCGTCCTAGTCCATGCTAGTGTTATAAACTTAGAGTACTCTATTGAGATGTTTATCCTTATTTTATGTGGCTATGTGCTCTCATTTATCTTTATCATTTATCATTTATTTATATCTATATTATTATTTTATGTGACACTTACCCTGTATGAGAAGATAGATAAAGACATGGTTAAGCTCTCCATTATCATGTGTGGTGCTCACTGCTCATATATCCATAAGCATCCCTTCCCAGTGGTAAAAAAATAAATAATGATACCTGGATTACTCCAGGTTAAAATGCTACATCGGTATTGTCTGTGCTCTTGCGGATCCCTTCTTCATTTTTCTACAAAACCATATGCATTTAATACCAGCACCTCGGGCGCCATGCTGGGGATGAAAACCTAGCTTATGTGGTGTTAGAGGTGTCAACAAGCATTTTTGGTGCCATTGCCGGGGAAGTTGAAAGCTTATCAAATGGATATATATGAGCATCACTGCATATACTAATGTGATTGAGCACCATCCACCCTTCTCTACTCATATAGACTTACCCTTGTCTTTTGTCTATGTTATATATCATTTGCAGGGTAATGTATGAACAGGTTTGATCTTCCAGATAATTTCGTTGATAATCTAGAAGCTTTACTCAGGAGGACCAAGGCAAAGTTGAAGAAGCACTTATCAACTTTATTAGCTCAACCTGCAAGTTCTTCTACATTGAACAATTCACCTTTTGTTCAAAGTTTGACACTAGTATTCGACGCCATGGCCAACAAGTCACTTCACGAGTTCTTAGCTCCCACTACAGAAAACATCCATACTGGACCAGCTGTGGACATCGACAAAGCTTTTGAGCTCAAGCCAGGGTTTGATCAACATGGTGCAAGCAAGCCAGTTTTGTGGGAAGGTCCATGAAGATGCTAGTGCTCATCTCCAACATTTCTTGGAGATTTGCTGCACTTTCACTATCAAGGATGTCCCTAGAGATGCTATACTACTTCGCCTTTTTCCATTCTCACTCTTTGGAAGAGCGAAGCAGTGGTTCTACTCCAACATGGAGAAGAGTACGACGTGGGCACTATGTTCCACCAATTTCTTGGTGAAGTTCTTTCCCATGGGCAAGACGAATGCTCTCCGTGGGAAGATATCAAGTTTTTAGCAACACCATGAAGAGATAGTCCCAGAGGCCTAGGAGCACTTTCAAGATTACATCCTCGAATGTCCTCATCATGGGATGGAGAATTGGTTGCTCATGCAAACTTTCTATCATGGGCTCAGCAGCAGCACTCGTGAGACCATGGATGCTGCTGCTGAAGGTGAATTCTTGTCACTTACTATTACTCAAGCCACAACTTTTGTGGAGAAGATGGCCTCCAACCAATGTTGGAGTGAAGAAAGAACTCAGACCCGCAAGAGAGGTGGAATGCATCAGCTCAAGGAAGTAGACATGCTATCTGCCAAGATGGACCTGCTGATGAAGAGGCTCAATAAGAGAGCCCCTGAAAAGAAGGAAGTCATGCACATTCATGATTCACGCATGACTTGTGAAGAGTGTGGAAAAACTAGGCATTCAGGTGCTAATTGCCTAGAGCTGAAGGAAGATGTGAACTACCTCAACAACAACTACTACTACTACTATCGTCCTTAGCAAAATCAAGGCTGGAATCAACAACAGAGGCCTAACTACTCAGGTAATTACCAAGGTAATAATTCTCCCTACAATAATTTCAATCAGCTGCCTTTGAGAGGGTTAGTGCTCAATCAAGGTAAGCTGATGGATAACCTATCTAAGAAGCTAGCATCTTATGATAAAACTCAAGAAACAGTCAACAATAGAATGAATAATTTTTCTAATGCTATTAAGAATCAGCTTAGCTTCAATAAAATGCTAGAGTCTCAGTTGCAACAGCTTGCCAACTTCGTTCCTTCCACCGACCAAGGTAAGATTCTAGGGCAACCAGAAGGTTTAGAAATTGCAAATCTTTTGGACATATTTAATGCAAGGAAATTCTAGAGTGACCCTTTAAAAGCATCATGGGATGACCTGACTCTGCCAATCAAGAAAGGTGATCCAGGAAGACCAGTTGTTCCAATCTCCATTGGAAGCACCAACTTCAATGAGGCAATCTATGACTTTGGCGCAAGCGTCAACGTCATGCCCAAGGTGATATATGAGAAACTATTTAATCATCTTTTATTATATACAACCATGTGCTTGCAGCTTGCAGATCAGTCACTCTGCTACCCAATAAGAATCCTGGAAGATATCTATGTGCGAGTAGGTAGCTCGTACGTTCCTGCAGACTTCATGGTAGTGGACACAGGAGGTGATGAGAGGTCCCCCATCATTTTGGGATGACCATTCTTGAATACTGCCAGAGCCATCATCTACTCCAACACTGCCAAGAACATCTTCAACATCAAGGGCAAGCGAGAAGCCTTCTTCTTCATGAATAGGGTTTTGCAATTCCCAGCACACCCTTAGTACCGTTATGAGCTAGAGAGAGAGACTGTTATCAGGAACCATAAAGCCAAGATCAAGAACAAACCCAAGAACAAGAGCAACAAGAAGAAGACCCAAAAGAGGGAGACAGTGAGGATGGTCACTGCAATCCATAGAGAGCATGACCATCAGCTCAAGTCCCCACATCTGATTCACTACAGCCATAAGTTGCAGATCTGGTAGAGGAGTCAATCACTTTAAACCTAGGTACCATCATATGATGAAGTCGCTTGTACGAAAGGTGGGGCCATGCTTGTTTATTGTAATGACTTTTGTAATTCTTAGTTTTGTTTGTATGAACTTGATGTATCGATGATCTTGTGTTCAATTGCGTTTTATGTCATAGTTGTCAAAACTCTATCATACTCTCTCATACATGTTCAAACATAAAGGGGCCGGACTTTCTTGTGTCCAACAACATTTCCATTAATAGAACTTGCTGTAGAAATACCCTTGCACATGATCTGTGGTTGAACTTTATATTAAATTGAACTCTATCGTGCCGCAACTACAGACTGACTAAAATCATAACCATCAGCGAGCACTCGGAAGATTGGTTGCTAGGGCTTTTAGAACAGAAGCATTCACACTTTGTCCTATGAGATCAAATATGGAGCGGTCGGACTTTCTTGCTTTTGCAGTAAAACAGAAGAGCTACGTATCACCCATGAAGCTATAGAGCGTGGCGAGACTTGTTGAGATGGACTCCTAGCAGCATACGGTTTACAACAAACTGATAATAAGAACAAAACTTAAAAGAGAACTCTAAACGCTAAATAATGAGACCCCATTGAGAGAAATGTATATTGAAATCATGGTTTTAAATAGCTCACTATAGTTATCGCTATAGCCCGATATACTAGTTGCTTTTTGAGGCAGAGTGCCGCTATTTGCGTTTATGCATAATTTTGCTGCTATAGTCTGATATAACTCCGCTAATAGCGGTTGATAAATTGCTAAACACCTTAGCCTTAGCTCGCTATTTAAAACAATGATTGAAATCAATGTACCTACACTGAGGTGAATTGGTCGTACGTCCCCACTCAACGAGGTAGAACGGGTCGGACATTCACATGCTCATTTCTTTTATAATTTGCATTTTAGTATTACATATATTTTTGTGAAAAGGAAAGGAGAAAATCTAATATTATCAGTAGAAGTCCTACCTGTTACAGCCTAACAATTACACGATGCTATAGAGTGTGGCGAGACTTGTTGAGATGAACTCCTAGCAGCATACGGCTTACAACAAACTAATAATAAGAATCAGCGGGGGTGTTATAAAGGTAAACAGATGATCACATGCATAGGTATTATAATGGCAAGTTAAACTGTTTAACATCACGATTGTCTCCATTGAGCATGTCCTGACAACAAAATACAGCGAATTTTGCGGCCGTGACCTTGAGTGGTCACGGTGAAGATGAGTACCAGTCCGGTCCACCGGTGGATCCGTGCTGACGTGCCAATGAGGCCTTGTGACCTGGAATGAACCAAAAATTTTAGAACTTATTATATGGCCATAATAATAATACAATCAAAACTGACATACCCATTATGCTTTGTCCTATGTGATCAGTTACATAGCAGTCGGACGTTCTGGACAAGAACTGCTAGGAGACAAGACTTGGGACTTGCAAGATCAAGAGACGGGACAGTCTGACCCTTTCTCTTTCGTGTATCATGGGGAAGTCCGACCATACCTCTTTTGTGTACCACCGGACAATCCTTATATGGGCCTTGTGATAATTGAGCCATCCTCGCTCCTAAGGGAAAAGTCGTGTGGATATATTGGATATATATCCCTTGAAAATGGCAAAATATCTGCCGACCATTGGACTTCCACAGGCTAGGCAGTGGAGCTAGAGGCTGCGGCGGAGGATCCCCAGTGTGCTGTGTTGGCTCTGGTGTCCATTTGGAGGCAGGCAGCGGGGCTTTCACGGTGGGGCGCAGTGGCATTACCGTCCATGTCGCTTGTGTGCCACGCAACGACAGAGGCGTCAGATCCTATCCACAGGTCTCCTTTCTCCCCTTTTTACTGTTTGTTTCTACATTTGGGTTTTGCCTCATCATGGATCTACTACAGGACTTGGGGATTTCGCTTGTGTGCCGTGGCGGAGGCAGAGGCGTCATATCCGATTCGCAGGTCTCCTTTCTCCCCTTTTTATTGTTCGTCTCTTCATTTCTGTTTTACCTCAACATGGATCTACTATAGGACTTGGGGATTTTTCTTAGATATATCACCTTTCATGCATACCTCCATATCCCTTAATTTTAGATAGATGCAGGATGGGGAATGGTTCTGGTAGTCCCTTAATTTGGTAAAAGTTGTGCACTTCACTGATGGATCTTTGTTGGATTATTTTCTTCTTCATTTAGTGATATCATTACTTAGGTAGCTGAGGCCTTTTGTGCACTAACGAAATGGAGTAGGCCCCCAACAGGAGGACAGACTCCTTTCACTTAGAATGTACACCTTTGATGCATACCGCCATATCCCTCAATTTTAGATAGATGCGGGACGGTAATGGTTCTGGTAGTCCCTGTAGCTCATGGATGTTGGACTGAATTTGTAATGGTTCATGGCTGTTGGACTTGATTTAGCCAAAATTGTATTGGACTAATGGTTACAACCATAGTTAACTGCTATTCTAGTTTGAGTTGTCTATGTCTATGTGCTGATACTCTAAATTTGGATGACCTCTGTCGTTACCGAGGAAATGGGTACCCCAAAACCTCGGGTTTATCGAATTAAACCCCGCAAAAACGGCAACTCGACCCCTCCTGTAGCCTCCCGCGTGGACGTACAAAGTCCCGCAGGCTGAAACACTTCGGGCCGACCCACGG
>CM041632.1:47334067-47425959 GCA_023333625.1 Bothriochloa decipiens
ACGATTACTCGTTGGCTTAGGACGCCCCCGGGTTCCGAACGCCGACAACCTCATAACATGGAAATTGTTATTGTTGTTAAATATGCAATTTGGTAGAAGTTGTGCACTTTACTGATGGATCTTTGTTGGATTGTTTTATTCTTTATTTAGTTATCTCATTACATAGGAAGCTGAGGCCCCTTGTGCACTGATGAAATGGAGGAGGCCCTAAACAAGAGGACGGACTCATTTGCCAGCCTCCTAGATGATCTCGTTCTCGACATCCTCCGCCGTATCCCTGGCCCCACCCTGTTCTGCTTCAAATTAGTCTATCAAGATAGGAAAGACCTCATCAACAAGTTTGACATCCATAACATGTTGGCCCGCCAGACTGTGATCAGTTGCTTCTTCCATAGGAGGAAGGATCACCAGCACTTCATCAGCTTCACCGATGAACTTCCCTGCCTCAACTTCTTTCCCACACATGGTGGTGTAAGTGTCTCAGATTGCTGCAACGGCCTCATCCTATGCTAGTTGTGTGGATGTCGCTGGATCGTCTGCAATCCAATCGCACGAAATTATAAGGTACTGCCGGCTAGCCCTCATTAGCATGCCCTACTTTTGGAGGATTTTGATCCATTACTTGGGTTGGCTAATTATGTTTCGATCCGATAGTCTCCTCGCACTTCCATGTCGTTGAATATGTGGACAGTGAAGACAATACAGTTGAAGCTTTGCATATCTACTCGTCTGAAACTAATACATGGCTCGTTACGGGATTGGGATGGCGGGATGGTATTGATATACATCTTGGTGAAACACAAAGTGTATTTCTTAATAGTTTTCTACATAATATGGCTTACTTTAGGGCTGAGGGAACATCTTACTTGCTATTGATATGGAGGGAAACACATGGAAGGAAAATTGTTGCGCCTACTGATAATGACGAGCTTACCCTGCATCAATATCAGGAACACTTGTGTGTATGTCTCGTTGATGGTCCTCGCAATCAACGTAAGTTTTCAATGTGGATACTTGAAGACTATGGTACTAATAATTGGACACTACAGCATACAGTCGTCCTTAACAACATTTTTAGAAGCATTAATATCCGATCGGCTATGACCCACAAGTTGATAGCAATTCACCCCAAATGGAATTTGGTTTTCTTAGCTGGGAATAAAGGAAAATGAATCATCGCATATGACATGGACCGCAGAAAAGGTCATGTCATCCCTATCAGACTCTTTCAGTATGGTAAATATTGGATTGCGTCAGAAGAATAATTCATCCGACCAGCCTATCTTCCATACGTCCCATTGTTATCCGATTCACTACAGCCATAAGTTGCAGATCTGGCAGAGGAGTCGATCACTTTAAACCTAGGTACCATCATATGAGGAAGTCGCTTGTATGAAAGGTGGGGCCATGCTTGTTTATTGTAATGACTTTTGTAATTCTTAGTTTCATTTGTATGAACTTGATGTATCCATGATCTTGTGTTCCATTGTGTTTTATGTCGTAGTTGTTGATACTCTATCATACTCTCTCATACACTTTCAAACATAAAGGGGTCAGACTTTCTTGTGTCCAACAATATTTCCATTAATAGAACTTGCTGTAGAAATACCCTTGCACGTGATCTGTGGTTGAACTTTATATTGAATTAAACTCTGTCGTGCTGCAACTATAGACTGACCAAAATCGTAACCGTCAGTGAGCACTCGAAAGACTGGTTGCTAGGGCTTTCAAAATAGAAGCATTCACACTTTGTCCTACGAGATCAAATATGGAGCGGTTGGACTTTCTTGCTTTTGCAGTAAAACAGAAGAGCTACGTATCACCTATGAAGCTATAGAGCGTGGCGAGACTTGTTGAGATGGACTCCTAGTAGCATACGGTTTACAACAAACTGATAATAAGAACAAAACTCAAAAGAGAACTCTAAACGCTAAAGAATGAGACAGAAATGTATATTGAAATCAATGTACCTGCCCTGAGGTGAATTGGTCGTATCCCCACGCAGCGAGGTAGAACATGGTCAGACATTCATACGCTTATTTTTTTATAATTTGCATTTTAATATTACATATATTTTTATGAAAAGGAAAATAGAAATCTAATATTATCAGTACAAGTCCTACTTGTTTCAGCCTAACAACTACACGATGCTTGGCCCAGCTACACGATGAGGCCTTGTGACCTGGAACGAACCAAAAATTTTAGAACTTATTATATGACCATAATAATAATACAATCAAAACTAACATACCCATTACGCTTTGTCCTACATGATCAGTTATGTAACAGTCAGAGGTTTTGGCATCTGCAGACATGAACTACCAGGAGCCTAGACTTGGGACTTGCAAGATCAAGAGACGGGATAGTCCGACCCTTTCTCTTTTATGTATCATGGCGAAGTCCGGCCATACCACTTTTGTGTACCATGGGATAGTCCTTATATGGGTCTTGTGATAATTGGGCCATCCTCGCTCCTAAGGTACAAGTCGTGTGGAATGTGTTGACCTATATCGAATGTATATCCCCTGAAAATGGGAAAATATATGCCCATTGGACTTGCGCTGGCTGGGCGGCGGAGCTAGAGGCGGCGGCGGAGGATCCCCGGTGTGCTGTGTTGGCTCCGGTGTCCATTTGGAGGCAGCGGCGGGGCTTTCCCAGTGGGGTGCGGTGGCATTAGTGTCTACGTCGATTGTTTGTCGCGATAGTGGCAGAGGCATCAAATCTGATCCACAGGTCTTCTTTCTCCCCATTTTACTGTTTGTTTCTTCATTTGGATTTTGCCTCATCATGGATCTACTACAGGACTTGGGGATTTCGCTTAGAATGAACACCTTTGATGCATACCGAAATATCCCTTAATTTTAGATAGATGCGGAACGGGGAATGGTTCTGGTAGTCGCTATAGCACATGGCTATTGGATTTGTTAGAAGGCAGCAAATCAGTGCCACTAATCTTTAAGCTGCATATGTGATGGTTAGACTTGATTTAGCTGCTATTCTAGTTTGAGTTGTATGTCTTTGTGCTGCTACTCTATCATACACGATCAAACATAAAGGGTTCAGACTTTCTTACGTGCCCAAAAGCATTTCCATTAAAAAAATGATGTAATAATACCCTTGCACATGATTTGTGGTTGAACTTTATACTAAATTAAACTCTATCGTGCCACAACCATGGAACAAAAATTTTAGAACTTATTATATGACCATAATAATAATACAATCAAAACTGACATACCCATTATCGTGATCAATTATGTAGCGGTCAGACGTTCTGGTGTTTGCAGACATGAACTGCCAGGAGCCAAGACTTCGGACTTGCAAGATCAAGAGACGAGCCAGTCCGACCCTTTCTCTTTTGTGTATCATGGGGAAGTCTGGCCATACCTCTTTTGTGTACCACGGGACAGTCCTTATATGGGCCTTGTGATAATTGGGCCGTCCACACTCCTAAGGGGCATGTTGACCTATATATTGGATATATATCCCCTAAAAATGGGAAAATATCTACCCATTGGACTTGCGCTGGCTGGGCGATGGAGCTATAGACGGCGACGAAGGATCCCCGATGTGTTGTGGTGGCTCCGGCGTCCATTTGGAGGCAGGCGGCGGGGCTTTCTCAGTGGGGCGCGACGGCATTGGCGTCCGCATCGCTTGTGTGCCGCGGTAGCGGCAGAGGCGTCAGATCCGATCTGCAGGTCTCCTTCCACCCCTTTTTAACAATTTCCATTATTTTCTACTTCAGTGATCTCAATACGTGGTATATTGTGTTGTTTAGCTGTAAGCCGAATTTGTAATAGTATTGTAAGTGAGATGGTTAGACTTGATTTAGCTAAAATTCTATTGGACTAATATGGTTATAGCCACAGTAATTGCTATTTTAGTTTGAGTTGTCTATGTCTATGTGCTGCTACTCTAAATCTGGATGAGCTCGTAACATAGAAATTGTTAATGGCTCTTAAAATTGCATTTTGGTATAAATTGTGGACTTCACTGATGGATCTTTGTTAGATTATTTTCTTCTACATTCAGTGATATCATTACTTAGGTAGCTGAGGCCTCTTGCACACCGACAAAATGGAGCAGGCCCTCAACAGGAGGACGGGCACATTTGCCATCCTCCCAAATGATCTCCTTCTCGATATCCTCCGCCGCCTCTCTGGCCCCTCCTTGTTCCGCTGCAAATTGGTCTGTCGACACTGGGAACTCATCATCAACAAGTCCGACATCCATGACAAGCTAGCCCGCTAGGCTGTGATTGGTTTCTTCTTCGATAGGAACTACATGAAGAGACACTTCACCAGCTTCATCGGTGTATTTCCCTACTTCAACTTCTTGCCCTTCTACACAAATAATGTAGCTGTCTTAGATTGCTGCAACGGCCTCGTCCTATGCTGGTGCTCTATGCCTATGGGACCTCGGTGCTGGGTCATATGCAATCCAATCACACGAAATTATAAGGTACTGTCGACTAGCCCTCATCATCATGGCATAACTTTAGGTTTATTAGATGGTGAGGCTCAATTGTGTTTCAATCCAACACTTTCCTTGCACTTCCATGCCGTTAATTTTGTGGAAGGTGTATGTTTGGAGATCTACTCATCTAAAACAGATACATGGCTCAGTATGGAATGTGGATGGGGCAAGGATATTGATCTGGGACTGTGTGATACACAAAGTGTATATCTTAACAGTTTTCTACACAATATGGCCTACGTAAGATATGAGGGAAGATCTGTGATAATTGCAGTGGATATGGAGGGAAATACATGGAAGGAAATTGCTACGCCGCCTATTATTAGTGATGAGCACACCCTACATCAAGCTCAAGGTCACCTGTGTGTCTGTCTCCTCACAATCAGCGCAAGTTTTCAATGTGGATCCTTGAAGACTATGGTACTATTAATTGGATATTGCAGCATACTGTCATCCTTAACAATATTTTTAGAATCATTAATATCCAAGTAGATTTGACCCACGAGGTGATTGCAGTTCACCCATTATGGAATTTGGTTTTCTTATCTAGGTATGAAAGAAAACCAACATGGACCACAAAAAAGCTCATGTCATCCCTACCAGACTTTTTTGGTATAGTAGACGTTTCATTAAATCGGGAGAAGAATTCTTCCAACGAAGACCAGCCTATCTTCCATATGTTCCCTTGTTATTGGACTCACTACAGTAGGAGAAGTTTGTGCCATTACGGCTCTACCCTCCGCACATGTGGAATTGGAACAGTCTGACCGATCAGGACAGCGATGAGGGCTACTCGATGGATGACTCTACCTCATCAGACTCGGATTAGGACTGCAATGAGAGCTACTCGACGGATGACTCCACCTCGTCAGACTCGGACTATGCGAAGGGTAGCGAGATAGACAATGGTGTGGGCAGTGGTGTCGACTGGTAGGTCCAGTTGGGTCTTTAGCAGTAGAAGTGCAACGGTGGGTACAGTTGTAGTGTACTTTTGCTCTATTTTGAAATGGCCTCATGTACCCAAAAAAATACTAGAAATCAATATAATGTTGTTCGAGCAATGTTTATGTGCTTTTTATTATTTTGGGAATGTTCTTTTCAAGTGGCAAAGCATAAATTGCAAGAGCGAGTGCAGTCGGTACCCATGCGTTTTATGTCATAGATGTCGATACTCCATCATACTCTGTCATACGCGATCAAACATAAATGGTCGGACTTTCTTACATGCCCAAAAGCATTTCCATTAAAAAAAGATGTAATAATACCCTTGCACGTGATCTGTGGTTGAACTTTATACTAAACTAAACTCTATCGTGCCACAACCATGGACCAAAAATTTTAGAACTTATTATATGACCATAATAATAATACAATTAAAACTGACATACCCATTATCGTGATCAATTATGTAGCAGTCGGACGTTCTGGCGTCTGTAGACATGAACTGCCAGGAGCTAAGACTTGAGACTTGCAAGACCAAGAGATGGGATAGTCTGACCCTTTCTCTTTTGTGTATCATGGGGAAGTCCGGCCATACCTCTTTTGTGTACCACGGGACAGTCCTTATATGGGCCTTGTGATAATAGGGCCGTCCACGCTCCTAAGGGGCATGTTGACCTATATATTGGATATATATCCCCTGAAAATGGGAAAATATCTACCCATTAGACTTACGTTGGCTGGGCGGCGGAGCTAGAGGCAGTGGCTGAGGATCCCCGGTGTGTTGTGGTGGCTCCAGCATCCATTTGGAGGCAGGCGGTGGGGCTTTCCCGGTGGGGCATGGCGGCATTGGCGTCCACGTTGCTTGTGTGCCGCGGCAGCAGTAGAGGCGTTAGATCTGATTCACAGGTCTCCTTTCGCCCCTTTTTACTGTTTGTTTGTTCATTTGGGTTTTGCCTCATCATGGATCTACTACATGACTTGGGGATTTCGCTTAGAATGAACACCTTTGATGGTTAGACTTGATTTAGCTGAAATTGTATTGGACTAATGGTTACAACCATAGGAACTGCTATTCTAGTGAGTTGTCTATGTCTATGTGCTGGTACTCTAAATTTGGATGAGCTCGTAACATGGAAATTGTTATATGATGTTAAAGTTGCATTTTGGTATTGTAAGTGTGATGGTTAGACTAAACTGATGGATCTTTGTTGCATTATTTTTGACTTTAGTGATCTCATGACTTAGGATCCACGGGGCTATTACGTACTAACAGAATGGAAGAAGCCACCAACAACAGGATGAACACATTGCCCAGCGCCTAAGCATGAGCTGCAGATGTCACTGCCAATGCCTACCGCTTCCTTGTTCAAAGGGTCCTCTGCATAATCTCTTGGATTTTCAATTGAAGTCATTTTCCACTATCTATAAGTTGATGTTTACTACTTGAATTTCACAGGAGGCAATGCTTCACAGATAGCTTGCAGCTGAAATGGGATATTGTATCAGGCTCGATGATCAACTGAACAACATGACGGACGCAGTGGCCAGCACCCTAAAACTTGAACTCATTAACAAAGCCATCTTCCTCCTTGTTTCAAGGGTCCTTTGCATAACCTATTGGATTTTCAATTGAAGTCCTCTTCTACTATCTAAAAGCTGATGTTGACTGCTTGGATTTCATAGGAGACAATGCTTCGCAAACATCTTGTCACTGAACAAGAATATTCTGCTGCGCTCCCCGAACAACTGAGCGGCATGAAAAGGCACACATTACCAGTTCGACGGGAGTTTGAGGAGCTCAAGAGAAAGCTACTGGAGGAGTTCAATGAGCTCCATGAGAATGTCATGCGTGCTGACAGAAAGAACCAGGAGCAGCTCAATGAGTTCCGTGAGTATGCCATGCATATCATGCATAACTCTTAGTCTTCAACATCTGGGGGCTTGGCTGAGTGAACATTTGTGGTTTCATGTTTTGGAGTCTCAGTGCTTGTGAACAATTTCCCTCGGGATCCATGTTCGTGTAGTTCTCCCAACAAATGGTCATATGACGTTTTCAATGTTCAGTAAAGACAATTGTTATGTTGTACAATTTTATCTTGCTATCCTTTCCATCAATAAAACATTTGTTATAATACCCATGCACGTGATCTGTTGTTGAACTTTATATTAGGTGGATTAAACTCTTGCATCAGTAGTAAAATTCAACAACTAAGACTCATCCGTGATGCACTAGATCGGGGCAACAAACATGTAAAAAGGAGCTAGTGACATTGATAAGAACTGTTGCGCTTGCTCTTTGAGATAAGTACCGAAGATACCTATCACAACAGCAACAGGCCTGTCACTATGGAGGATACAATCTGACGAGTTCAAATATACAGTGGTCAGACTTTCTTACGTGCCCAATAGCATTTCAACACAATGCTGGTTGTACGTTTTCTTATCTAAATATACAGATATGTACTATAAAAAAAGAATACAATGAGACTGTCTCCTCGTTGCTAGATGGGAGGCTGAAGATATTCAATTGATGTAATGCTATCGGTTTTTCAGCATACTGATTTGCTATGATATTCATAATAGAAAACCTTGATCAGTTGGTCCAATGGGATCAAATATGCAACCAGCGGACTTTATTGCGACCGCAGTAAAATTTAACAACTACATCTTACCCTTCACAGTTGGTCGTACACCGCTGTCGCGCACACAACGGCCAAACTTGAGGTCAAAAATGTCAAATGAGCTACTATTTGTAACGGGGGGAGTGTTTAATAATAATATAATTGGATTGGATCCCCTAAAAGAGGAAACATATCGGCCCATTGCACTCTCAGTGGCGGAGGCGGAGGCGGCAGCGTGTGGTCCCCGGTGTGTTGTGGTGGCTCAGGCGTCCATTTGGATTCAGGCGGCAGGGCTTTCCCCGGTGAGGCACGGCGGCCTTGGCGTCCACTTTGGTTTAGAGCCATGGCAGAGGCATCAAATCTGATCTGCAGGTCTTCTTTCTCCCCTTTTACTATTCGTTTATTAATTTGGGGATTGCGTACACCTTTGCTGCATACCACTATCCCTTAATTTTAGATAGATGCGGGATAAATTTGTTGGGAGAGAGCAAATGGAAAGAGCTGAGCTACTGATTATTAGTGTGATGGTTAGACTTCATTTAACTGCTAGTCTGGTTAGAGTTGTCTTTGTCAATGTGCTGCTACTATAAATTTGGATGACCTCGTAACATGGAAATTATTAATGTCTATTTAAGTTGCATTTTGCCTGTGGACTGCTACACTGATGGATCTTTTTGGATTGTTTTTGACATCAGTGATCTCATTGCATAGGATGCCGAGGCCTATTGCACACTGATGAAATGGAGTAGGCCCCCAACAAGAGGACAGACTTAGTTGTCAAAAAAAAGAGGACAAAATGGTGTGTCAAAAAAACAAACAAGATGACCGACTCAGTTGTCAAAAAAAAGAGAGGACAAAATGGTTTGTCAAAAAACAAGAGAGGACAAAATGGTCTATCAAAAAAAAAGAGGAAGGACTCATTTGCCTGCCTCCCAGATGATCTCATTCGTGACATCCTCCAGCGCCTCCCTGCCCTATCCTTTTTTGCTGTAAAATGGTCTATCGACACTGGGAAGACCTTGTCAAAATGTCGGGCATCCATGACAAGCTGGCCCGCCACAATGTGATCAGTTTCTTCTTCGATAGGGTTGACAAAAATAAGTGACACTTCATTAGCTTCAATGGTGTACACCCCTGCTTCAACTTCTTGCCCTTGTTCACATATCAAGTAGCTGTCTCAGATTGCTGCAACGGCCTCATCCTATGCTGTTGCAGTTTTACCCTGGAATCCTGCTGCTGGGTCGTCTGCAATCCAGTGACCTAGAATTATAAGGTACTGCCATCTAGCCCTCATATCTTTGGAGGGTTTTGTTCCAACAGCTTACTTATGTTTAAATTCGATAGTATCCTCGCAGTTCCATGTGATTGATTTTGTGGAAAATGAAGACTGCACGTGCAGAAGTGTGCAGATCTAATCGTCTGAAACTAATACATGGATCAGTATGGAATGTGAATGGGGTGAGGGCATTAACCTGGTACCTAGTCAAATGTGAAGTGTGCTTCTTAATGGCTATCTGCACATTATGGGGTCGCAACTAGAGGCTGGTGTCACATCTGTGATACTTGCTGTGGATATGAAGGGGGACTTATGGAGGGAAATTGCAACACCAACTGGTAGTGATAATCACACCCTGCATCAAACTCAGAGTCGCTTGTATGTCTTGTTGATGGTCCTCCTAGTAAAATAAAGCTTTCAGTGTGGATACTTAAAGACTATGGTATGGATATTTGGACATTGCAGCATACTATCATCCTTAATGAGGTTTTTGGAAGCATCAATGTTCGAGTGAATTTGACCCCCAAGGTGATTGTGGTTCACCCACAATGCAATTTGGCTTTCTTAGCTGGGCATGAAAGAAACACAATCATCGCATATGACATGGATTGCATAATAAGATATGTAATCGCTTCCAACCTCTTTCGATACAGACCATGTTTGGTTAATGATGGTGGTATCCTTAACAGAGCACAATATATTCCATATGTTCCTCTGTTCTTGGATTCACTAGAAGAGGAGGATTTGGTGCCATTATCCCGCTACCCTACGTGCCTGTGGAAATGGAATCATCCAACGGATCGGTACCATGACGATCTGGGCTACTTGAGGGAAGATGCCACCTCATCAGACTTAGACTAGGAGGAGGGTGGCGGATACACAACGGCGAGGGCAGCGGCGTCGATCGGAAGGTGCAGTTGGGGCTTTAGCAGTGGAAGTGCAATGGTGGGAGCAATTGTGGTGTGTAATTTTGTTCTATTTTGCAATGCCCTCATGTACCCAGGATGGTTAGACTTAATTTAGCTGACTTGTATATGTCTATGTGCCTCTTTAATTTGGATGACTATTACTAACATGGAAATTGTTAATTATTGTTAAAGTTGCATTTTAGTACAAGCTATTGACTTCAGTGATGGATCTTTGTTGGATTATTTTCTACTTTATTGGTCTCATTGCTTAGGACGTCGAGGCCTATTGCACAATTCATCCTATGAGGTCAAATATGCAATGGTTTTCTTGCCAGCTATAAAATGACCAAGAGACACGTGCTTACACCACGCTCAATAGATTTTAACCCACCAATATATAGTTTAACAAAAGATCATGTGCGTGGGTATTATTACAGCAAGATGAAACTATATAGCATCTCATTACGAAATGGAGGCAGCCTCCAACAACAGGACTATCTCACTACGATGCGGCGAGACTAGATCCTTGCTACAAGGATGGAGGCAGAAGGTAGACGATTGATGCAATGCTATCGGCTTTCAAGCAGAGTGATTGCTAAGAGATTCAAAACAGATACTGCACATGTCGTCCTACGAGATCAAGTATGCAGTGGTCAGACTTCCCACTAGATCGAGGTGAGACTTGTTTAGATGGACTCCTCGCTCCATACGGTTTACAAAAAACATGTAATAAGAACCAACGGGGACTACAAAACAGAACCAACCAAATATTAAATTGTACAGCATCTCAGTTGTCCCTAGTTAACATTGAGAACACAAATTTGATCATCGGTTATCAGATACTTGAACACATCACACCATTTTCAGAAACAAAGAATAAAATACGCATATGCATCTTTACTACTCTTCTTGCTTTACCTTCAACATGGGAACATAAGGCATACAGCGAAGTCCATTAAAATCCCACTTTTCATTACCACATCTTGTGAGCCGAGCACAGAGGACTTGGATGTTTCCACGGCGTATGTCATATGCCATCAGTCCTCTGTTCGGCTCGGAAAAGAAAACCAAATTCCACTCTGGGTAAACTGCAATAACACTATACTCCTCATTGGAAGCAACAATACCCTACCATGAAACAATCATTCTAAATAGCTGTAGCATGTTCATCCTATGCTTCAATGTCCATATATTAGTACCATAGTCTTCAAGGATCCAGATTGAAAGCTCAGCCAGGTTGACACTATCAACAACACATACACAAAGCCAACCCTGATCTCTGATCATGGATAATGGATAACCTCTTGTAGGCAAAGGAATTGTCCTCCATGTCTTTCCATCCATATCGAAAGCAACAATTTGGTAGGGCAACGCACGCATGTGCATAAAACCTTTAACAAAAACACCTTCGGGAAGATTTAGTACTACGGTACCCGGTACCCATTAAGATTGTTTACAAATCCATTCACCAGTTGCACTTGAGAAGATGAAGACAATAAAATAAAACACTTGTACCACATGGAACTGCGAGGAGATTGTCAGATCGAACGCCAAGCCAGCTGAACTATCACAATGGTCTGTACGCGGCAGTACCTTGTATGTCCCCAACACCGGGTCTACTAAAACATGACGACGCTCACTGGTCCAGATGAAGAGGACGAGGCCATTGCAGCAATCTGTGAGGATTAAATCCATGTGCCCTAGCAAGAAGGAAAAGCTGGGGTATTCACCAGTGATGGTGGCATATCAGGGTCTGCCTATTGCGTCGCGCATGAAGAATCCACTGACAAACTAGGGCAGATCCTTACGGTACTCAAATTCCTTGAAGATGATGTTGTTCCAGGAGCTACAGACACACCTGTAGCTGCACAAGGTGCAGGCGCTAAGACGGCACAGAATGGGGACCAAGACATCCATGGGGACACCCAATTCATTTCTATTATAGGTGGCCACCTCCTCCATGCTGACTACATCTGTTGGAGCTGCACCGGTGATGCAAGCGGTGCCGCTGTCACCTGAATCAGAGAAGGAGCGCATGTGGGGATGTTTCAAGGATATCATTAATAATTAGACACAAGCTTGGTTCATACTGAGATGAGTGAAGAAGTGAATACAAAACCAAGAAAGAAGGATGAGAGAAGTGCAGGTTACCCTTGACTGTGGATCTTGCAGCGGCGACCTCGAGCGGTCCTGCTAAGCATTAGTACCAACTTGGTCCATCGGTGGATCCGTGCGAGAGTGTCGTTGAGGCATACCGGCGTGGAGTTGTAGCTTGTCGGTGGTAAGTGGTGGCTTACACACCGATGTGTAGGTGCCATGGAGAGAACGGACGGTGATGAGGAATTGATAAGCACCAAGGAGGAGACTTACTGGGTGTGACTGGGATGGTAGGTAGTGGTCTTTTAAGGCAACTCCTGCAAAATTAATGTTGTAAGCTCGTGCGAGACTGACAAAGAGGGACGGTATTGTCAGATGCATTCAAATGTGCAGTGGCCGGACTTCCTTACGAGATCAAATATGTGGCAGTCAGACTTTCTAGCGTTAGCAGTAAAACTTAAGAACTTTGACCTGATTAACTAGGAATGTTATTGCTAGAAGCATTCAAATGCTCAATGGTCAGATTTTATTACGTGCGCAATAGCATTCTAGCATCAATGGCTCCTTGGTTTCGTGTTACGATGTGGCGATTGATGCAAAGCTATTGATTTGCCAGTAGACTGATTGCTACGACATTCAATTAGACAACACACATCGTCCTCTAGATCAAATATGCGGCATTCAAACTTTCTAGCGCTCGCAGTAAAACTCAACAGCAATGTCCCATCCTTGATGCACTCAATCAAAATGGGTGCCTTGACCAACAACATCAATTATGCATTAGAAACTATTTCTTGACAATGTTTAAACACAGTGTTAGCTACGAAATTGACAAAGCATCTGGTACCACACCACGCCCAACAGTGTTTAACCCACCAAATATGAAGTTCAACATAACAACACAAGCTTGGGTATTGTTAAAGTAGGATAAAACCATACTCCATTTCATGACAGTCCATCCATTTCATTTTTGTGTATGAGGGGAAAGTCCAACCATATCTCTTTGTTGTACCACCGGACAGTCCTCATATGGGCCGTGTGATAATTGGGCCATCTCAAGGGACAAGTCATTATATATATATGTCCCCTGAAAATGGGAAACTATCTGCCCATTGAACTTGCACTAGCTGGGCGGTGAAGCTAGAGGCGGTGGTTTGCAGATGGTGTTGACAAGAATAGCATGGATGCTAAGAGGATGGTTACCCATGTACAAAGAGGAAGCTGGGGTGCTGTAAAAGGAGGAAGCTAGGGTGCAGCTGAGGCCCTCATGCAGATAGGATGGACATCAACGACGTCGTCATCACAGTGGGATCCATCGGCTATTCTTTCTTTGGCAACTGCCAGCAGCGATTTGGCCATTGAGCCATGTAATAATGCGTTGAGTACCATATCCAGGCTTAAGCCTTCTCGAGTTGCTGCGCTTTTGTGCCAAAACTATCAACTGGACAAACATGTTTTGCTTTGTAATAAAGTAGGGGAAACCTTCTCTCTAAATAAAGGAAGAGTTTAGCTATCCCTCTCCCCCTCATGCTTGCTGCAAAAGCCCCCTCATGCCTGCTGTAAAAATTCATGGGTCATGGACCACCCCAGCCACAACCACCACTGCCTTGACCAATGAGCACATTGGGCGGCTTCACCACGTCATGTGAATGCGACGGGCTGCCAGTCGACGTCTCAGCTGTAAGTTCATGGCCCCACTCAGGCGTGGGAATCCAAGAGCCTACTACGAGATGTCGCTCTACTATGCAGTGGTGATTTCCTACGGTCGGACCTTTAGTTGTCCTCACTCTGTGGTCCAATCTTATCAGTCACCAGTCATGAGTAGTCAAAGCAGTTCCACTTGAAATTCCATCGCACAACTTTCCCCATGTTCATCCCGTAGCCATTTAACACCGGCTATCCCATTCAATCGTCTTCTACCATTAATTGCTCTAGCTCCAAACTAGTACAAACCAAAGCTACAAACAAGTCCACTAGATCTGTTGAGTTGCCATCGCCATGAGCTCCGCTGGAAATCTAGATCCCCAATATTCCTCTTTCGAAGAGCACATCATGTCAAGAAAGAAGTGGATGAAGATCACCATCGAGGAGCAATCTCACTGGAGCAGCAGTCAAGCAGCATTCTCTATGACCCTGAAATGCTCGGTCAACAGGACCCTCAAAGCCGGTGGTCGCCGGCAGTAGGTGTGGATCCGACAGCGGGATGAATGCGGTGCCAACATGACCTCACAGCGGAGCAATGCGCTGACATCCCCGGCACCAAAAGAGGTGTCCCTGATGTCCTCCTTGGCTTGATGAAGAAGTTCACGCTGCTGCAGAGTCTCATGCTCAACGACCGGCTCCGGAAGGACATCCTTCCCAACTCCGCGGTGACTCTATTCACCGCCCTGGCGTGCGTAGTCCACTGGGATGGCTGCATCGGCCATGCAAAGATTGGCCTAGTGGTCGCCCAAAATCTTGACTTTGTCGCATCATCGGCCCTCTTGGTGGTCTGCGCGGATGTGGCGCCACCGGGGTGTCATTTCTGTGTCATCTGCCAAGAATCTGGTCATGCCACCGGTCAAGGTCTCACTATGCCCTGCTGTAGCAACGAATTCCACCGCAAGTGCATCACCAAGTGGTTCGATTGGAGTTTGATCTGCCCAGCATGCAAACACGATCTGTTTACCCATCTTGACCCCTTGGTGCAGCAATTCCTCTTTCTTTGCACCTGGTCAGAGGAGGACGAGGCTGCCCCAATGGAGGATGAGGCCACCTCATTGAAGGAGGACAAGGAGGAGGGTGGCGAGCAAGACAACGGCAGGGGCAGGGGCGGCATCGATCAGTAGGTACCGCTTAGTAGTATAACAGCTAATCCTTTTTTTAGGGAAGCCCGTAGCAGCAGATCTAGTACTTATTATAAAATGGCATGTGCATTGTATTGCACATTTGCTCTTTTTTGGAATGACCTCATATATGCAACTAAATTTGGCCTCCATTAAGACATTTGAAGTTTTAATGCTAAGTTTGACTGTTCATCTTATATTCATGATCTTGCAATGTTCTTGCTAAAAAATACAATTTTGGAATGTACTTAGATTGTGAAGCCTACAAATACAGTATACGTCTGCTTTATCTACATCCTAATATGAACATGGTTTTGAACAGTACAAATACATTATACAACTGCTTTATCGATTATCTTTATCGGGACAATGATCGTGCAAGTAGAGATTTGAAATATGAATGTAAAAGAAGAAAGGAGCATTCCCTGCAATCATTACTCCTGTCTTTATGGGACTGGGAGAAAAATCAGCCGCTCCCTCGCAATGAACTATGGAGGATACTGTCAGACGCATTCAAATTTATAAAGGCCACACTTTCTAACGTGTAGAAGAGCATTTCAACACCATTTGTATCCTTGGAAAATAATTCATTGTTAGAAATAATTAGTTAGTTTATGAAAATATTTAGTTTAGAAACTTTGTATAATTTATATGGCTCTACATAAGTAATTTCCAATTCTTCCAAAATACAGGCATCCAATGATTGAATGAACACTGTTTCCAAACCATGCAATCAAAATGTGAAAGGGGTGATGGTAATCAACTGGGTTTCCTTGATCGTCGCATCCTGTGGGAGAGCAGCCGTTCGTCTCCCCTCTTTAAATATGACCATAGCACCAACGACTGGGGTATTCTTTCATCATTTACGAAACCATCACATCACCTACTCCAATCCCCACTCACTACTAACGACGAAGATAGCAGGGTCGAGGGATGGGGCATTGGTCATCAGAGAAGTACTCCACCAACTATGACGACGAAGAGCCCGGCGAGGAGGTGGATCAACCAACGCAAAGCAACGAGGAGGAGGAGGAAGAAGAGGAAGAGGAAGAGGAAGAGGATGCAGCAGTGGAGGAGGAGGAGGAGGAAGGGAAAGAGGAAGAGGAAGAGGAAGAGGAGGAGGAGGAGGAAGAGGAAGTGGCATACATGGAGGAGGAGGAGGTGGAGGAAGCGCCGGTGAACGTAGAGGACGAGGCAGACATGGAGGTGGAGGACTACAGCGACAGCGACAGCGAGGAGGATGAGGACAGGGACAGCAGGGGCGATGAGGAGGAGGATGGCAGCGATGACTATGGTGAGGAGTTGGACAACATCACGGAGACGGTTCTGCCGGGGTTCCCGCCATTGTCGAGGTACCCTCCACATGTGTGGAACCATCCAACCGACGAGTCGGATGACTCCACCTGGTCGGACAAGAATGTCTCCATTTCGTTCGACTAGGACAAGGAGGAATGTGGCGATAGAGACGACGGCGGGAGCAGCGGAGTTGATCAGTAGGTGCAATTGGGACTATAGCAATATAAGTACAACGACGGGTGCATTATAGTGCACTTTTGTGCTATTTTGGGATGTCCTCATGTACCGAGACAAGTGTTTGAATTAACATAATGTCAGTTTTAACTTTTTTGTTTGCTTTTCATAAATTTTATCTGACCCGCAAACACTTGGTATGGAGCTACTCCTATGTGTATAGCTTTACCTGATCGACTATGTAGGATATTGTCAGACGTGTTCAAATCTTCGACCACCGAACTTTTATACATATGTGAGAAATAGATTTTTCAACACAAATAAATAGCTTGTCCTTTCTACGTTTACTGGGTGAGTGGAAACGGGAACCTGCTCGAACGATGTGGCAGAACCTCCTAAATCATATGGCTCACACGCATGATTATTGTCTAAACAGACTTCAAATAATCATGAATATGTTCCATAAGACTTAACAGGTGTGTCAAGTAAATCCTGAATCATCAACAATTCTCCGAGCAGGATCAATCATTACAAAGAGACATTGCAGTATTACAATAGTTTTATACAAATAAGATATATCGGAGTAAAACGGCGGAAGAGTTACAATAACATAAGTTTACAAATAGTTTAATTTAAAACTTACAAACCATATGTTTTTAATTATTACAATCTTAGGAGCAGTGGAGTAGCAATATAACTTATTACAAAACCTTGAAAACATGCTCTGCCCAAGAGCAAAATAGTCCTATTCGTCATCGCTCTCCTCAACAACTGTCATGCAGCAGGATGCAAAGTACTCCTGCCCATTAGGCTCACCTGCAACAAGGGTTCAACAAACCCTGAGTACAAAAGTACTCAACAAGACTGACCCGACGAAAAAGAAGAGGGGTGAAGACTCAGGAAATGCAGGCTAGAGGGACAAGGTAAGGCTCTTAGGAATTTTCGTAGAAAAGCTTGATAGAAGTAAAGTTATTAAGCTTTAGCTCAAGATTATCAAACAATTCCATTTACAAACCTTAACCATAATTCAGGTTATTACTATGATGATGAACACCAATTGAGTCTTCTTCTCCGAGAAGCAACGGCGATTCGAATCCATTTTATATACCTAGCTGGGACCTAGGTCACTGATGTACAGGAGACTATAACTCCTAAGCATATCAGATGAACCGATATACCGGGATAACAACTGCAACCATATATCACCATATGATACACGTGAGCACTTCGACCCAGTGTACCGATATACATGGGAACTTAAACCCACAGTATAACGCACTATGACATATGTGGGGACTCTGGCCCACTATATATATCACTCCATGACATACGTGGGGACTCTGGCCCACTGTATATCACTTCATGCATATGGATTTTCTAGTTTCTCGATATCACCAGTTCACCATCGACACGGGACCTAGGGCATCAACAGATGGAAGCACTACAGAGGGACTCCTTTCCCAATACAAGTTAACCGTCCGGACTCAATTTATTAACTATCATCATGATTCCAACAAATAAAGCCATCCTCATCTTTTTCATTCTTTTACTTTTTGAAAACCTAACTAATTAAGCAGGGCTAAGCATTACTATGCATCTTCCAGTTAACAGGAAACTAGGAATATGGAAGTAAGACAAGTAATGCAATTGGTGGGTTTTCACTCAACTCCTATTACTTAATGCAACATTTCATAAGCAAAGCGATAAAACTTTTATAAAAATCGAGAAAGGGTTTAAATGCATCTGGGGCTTGCCTTGGTATTCGGGGTAGACGGTCTTGAGCTTTGGATCAACTCCTGATTCTAAAATCTGCTCCTCCTTGGTATCTGGTGCGACAACGTTAAAATCTCTGTTAACGGAAACTATACGATAAAATGATATGCTTCAACATGATGGAATAGTAATCATGATGCTCGATGGATGCATGACCAGATTAAGGGCTTGAGTATAACTCTTCTTCACGACAAAGTTGTAAGCCAACTAAAACTTACTTACTAGATTCATTAGGGTTAACTACGTCATTAAAGAAGTTTATTATACACATAATAACGTTGATTAAACCCTAATAACATGATCAAGGTAAGCGCAAATAATTAATCAAAGTACTAAAGGTCATTAGAGTTAATGACCTAAGGTCATCAATCAATCCCAAAGTCAAACAATCTCTATAATGATTAAACATGATTAAAGAGATTAATTAATTATTTAAAAGCATAAAATAAAGGCATAAAAATTAAAGTTGCCTAAAAGCTCAAAATTTTATTTTGAAAAGCTCTTGGTCTAATTAGATGTCAAAACAAATTTCAGAAATAAAAGCCAATTATTTTATTTATTAAAAATCATTGAAGGTCCATTTTTCAATTAAAAGGACTAATTTTAACATATACAAAAATTACTCAAATTTGTCATTTCGTATTTTTCCTAGGTAGAGGACATCATAAAGAGCTTACACAAAAAATTTTAGAATTTTTGGAGCTATACATGAATTACTATGATTTTTTAAATAAAATAGCATTTAAATGATTTTCTAGAAATAGAAAAAGAAAATGGGAACAGTACTCCCACGCTGACTGAACCGGCCGACGCCGTTGACCGGCGATTCCTCGCCGACGGCAAGGTCTCCGGTGACGAGCTTGGCACCTACGGGCTCTATGCGACGAGGCGAGCCTAATGAGGTAGTTAATGCGGCGACGGAGCTCCGGAGCATGGCCGGCGTTGGCCATGGCGGCGCAGCGGCACGCGGACGACGGCGGCAAAGCTTTCTAGAGCTTCTTCGGCGACGGCGAGTGCACGGGCATGGGCTACACATTGTTGCGAACACAATCATCAACAAAATGAGATCCAATTTGACCCCTAGCCGCAACGGCTATGCGCGTGACGGAGCGGCATGAACATGCCGGTGGCAAGCCATGGTGGGTGGATGCTACGGCTCGGCAGAGGTGAAATTGAGAGCATGGACAGGTGTAGGAGCTCACCGCAGGCATGGTGTGCACGTTGATGAAGGCTCCGAGTGGCTGAGTTGAGCTATGGACGGCGGCGGTGATGGCGGCGTCGGCGCTCCGATGGCAAGAACGGCGTCACCGCGGTTCCTGTGCACCATCAAGCCAACCAAGCTATGCATAAGGGGCAGGAGAAGACGGGGAACATGATGAGAGGGTTAAAGGAAATATGTTGTCAACCTTGGCGGCGGTAGACAGTGAGAAAGCTCACGGCGACTCGGTGACCGGGCGCGAGGAAGATGACGGCGTGCGGGCGCTACGGGCGATGAGGGCGGGCACTAGCTGGCTCAGAAGAAGCGCAAGGTCAAGGCGGAGCTTCTGGCAAGAACAAGAAGGTAGAGATGGAGTGACAGCGGCGAAATTACTTTTGAAATTCAAAAGGGGAATAAAACCCTAGAAATAAATATTTGAAATTACTTTTGATTTTTCACTAAAACTTGAAAATCTTCAAAACTATAAAATGTTTAAATTTTCAAACCAAACCTTTTTCATATACAAAGTTTTGTCAAATTATGCATAACTTTTGAGTTATGCTTTTAAAACCAAAATAGGACAAATGCTGAAAAAAGGTATTTTCAAATTCATTTGAAATTCCTTTAAGAAACTTGAAAAACTTTAAATACCAACTTTGTAGCTCTTGTCAAGATCTACAAACTATCATTTTAGAGTATGCCCAAATTCTTTATATATTTTGAATTATAGAAAAGGGAATAAAACCAGGTTTTGAAATAAAGGGTTTTTGAAACCGAATTAAAACTCGATTTGGTTTCTACTTTAATTGGTTGGTTATTAGTGATCACAAACATCATCCAAGGACATTTTTAGGTCAATGACCCAATGACACCCTTGGTTGACCAAGTTGACTTTTGAAAAACATTTTATAGCTTTCTAATTTGAATTTAAATTTGAATCGCAAGACTTGGGAATAAGCCTTGAAATCCAAATTCAACTTCAAACATGGAAATCATTTTTAGATTTGGACTTAGATTTATAAACTATGCTTGACACTTGTGTAAGCACGGTTTACACGTCAAGTACATAGAATATAAACTAAGTATTTGGGATGACATTCGAAAGTAGGGTTTTATTATTTCATGTGACAAAACATTTCAGAAACATAATCAACCTATGAAATTTAAACTTGTTTTAGTTGATGCACATTAAGGTTGACTTAAGCATGAATGCCTTGCAATGCATATGATGACATGGCAGGTTTTAATTACCATAACACCAGAGGTGTTACAGCCCTTCCCCCTTAAAGAAATCTCGTCCTGAGATTTAAAGCCTTGAGTGAAGTAATGGAAAAGGAAATGTTTCACGAAAAACACACTTCAACTAAGTACATTAGGAAAAAGGGGTCTTACAACTCACATAAGACTAGTTTTAACTCATAGAGGGAATTGTAACTTAAAGGGAAACATAGAATTCTGGGAAGTTCTCTAACAGATAATCTTTCAATTCCTAGTAGCTTCTTCTTCGGTGTGCTGATTCCATTGGATCTTGTACCACTTAATGGTTCTACTCCTAGTAACATGGTCTTTCTGATCCAAAACTCGAATTGGATACTCAGAGTAAGTCAAATCTGGTTCAAGTTCAATTCCTTCCACATCGACAACTTTATCTGGTACACGGAGACACTTCTTGAGTTGTGATACATGGAATATATTGTGTATAGCTGATAATTGTTCAGGTAGTTGCAAACGATATGATACCTTCCCAACTTGTGCCAAAACCTAAAATGGTCCAATGTATCGAGGTGCTAATTTGCCTTTGACTCCAAACCGAGTAACTCCTTTCATTGGTGACACCTTTAAATATACATAATCTCCCTTATTGAACCACAATGGTCAACGCCTTTGGTCCGCATAACTTTTCTATCAAGATTGTGCTACTTTTATATTTTGTTGTATCTGTTTAACTTTTGCTTCAGTTTCTTTTGCAATATCAACTCCGAAGAATCTTCTTTCTCTAGGTTCAGACCAACATAATAGAGTTCTACATCTGCGACCATATAGTGCTTCAAATGGTGCCATTTTGATGCTTTCTTGATAACTATTGTTGTAAGAGAACTCTGCTAAAGGCAAACATTCATCCCATTTTTCTAAAAAATTGAGAACACAAGCTCTCAACATATCTTCAAGTATTTGATTGACTCTTTCAATCTGCCCTCCAGTCTGAGGATGATAGGTTGTACTATGCAAAAGATCAGTACCTAGTGAATCATGCAAGTGCTTCCAAAATTGGGAGATAAACTGCGTCCCTCTATCGGAAACAATAGTGTTTGTACCCCATGAAGACTTACGATGCGCTCAAAATACAAATGAGCATACCATAGGGCTGTATATGCATTTTGAACTGGAATAAAATATATAGATTTCATGAGTCGATCCACTATGACCTAGATGGAGTCAAAACCTCTTAAGGTCCTGGGTAAACCCATTATAAAGTCCATACTGATATCCTCCCACTTCCATACTGGAATAGGCAATGGCAGAATTTCTCCTGCAGACTTCAAGTGCACAGCTTTGACTTTCTGACAGGTATCACACTGAGCCACATATCTAGCAATTTCAATCTTCATCTTGGTCCACCAAAATTTCTGTTTCAAATCATGATACATCTTATTACTTCCTGGATGAATAGAAAACTTTGAAAGATGTGCTTCATCGAGGATCTTTTGGCGTAACTCAGGGAATTTTGGTATGACTAGATGATTCTTATACCATAAGACATCTGCTTCATCGAGGGTAAAACATGAAACCTTTTCTTTTCTGACTTTCTTTTTGATATGATTAGTCCCCTTATTACTTCTCTGAGCAGCAATAATTTGATCTTTGAGTGTTGATTCAACCATAATGTTGGACAAACTACCATGTTGCACCATTACTATACCCAACTTTTCTATTTCATGACATAGAGAAATGTCTAGGGGTTTTACTGTCAAGTAATGGCAACGACTCTTTCGACTAAGAGTATCAGCAACCATATCTGCTTTACCAGGATGGTAATATATTTCCAAATCATAATCATTGAGTAGTTCTAACCACCTTCTTTGCCTCATATTCAACTCGTCTTGAGTAAAAATGTATTTCAAACTCTTGTGATCACTATAGATATTACATTTATTGCCCACAAATAATGTCGCCATAATTTCAATGCATGGACAACAGCTGCTAATTCTAAATCATGTGTTGGATAATGTTCTTCATGTTTCTTCAAGTGTCAAGAAGCATAAGCAATAACTCTCCCTTCTTGCATCAATACACATCCAATACCAATGCCAGAAGCATCACAATAAACATCAAACGGCTTCTTGATATTTGGCTTTGCTAAGATTGGAGCAGTGGTCATTAATTTCTTCAATTTCTGAAATGCCGCTTCACATTCGGGTGACCAAACAAACTTAACATCATTCTTTAATAACTCAGTTATGGGCTTTGATATTTTTGAGAAACCAGGTATGAATCGATGATAATAACCCACCATTCCTAGGAAACTATGAACTTGATGCATAGTCTTTGGTGGTTCCCAATCAAGTATATCTTGTACCTTGCTAGGATCAACAGCAACGCCTTTATCTGATAAAACATGTCCAAAAAATTTCACTTCTTTTAGCCAAAACTCACACTTGCTAAACTTGGCATACAGTTGATGTTCTCACAGACGTTGCAGGAAAATTCTTAGGTGTTCAACATGCTCTTCTTCATTTTTAGAGTATATCAGAATATCATCAATGAAGACAACCACAAACTTATCAAGTTCTGGCATGAACACTGAGTTCATCAAGTACATGAAATAGGCTGGTGCAATGGTAAGTCCAAAAGACATAACCAAATACTCATACAGACCATATAGAGTAGTAAAGGCAGTCTTTGGAATGTCTTCCTGGCGGATCTTGATTTGATGATACCCGGATCAATCTTGGAAAACACCTTTGCCTTTGCCAATTGATCAAAAAGTAGATCAATGCGGGGTAGAGGATACTTATTCTTGATAGTTACTTCATTCAGGGGACGATAATCCGCACATAACCTCAAACTTTTATCTTTTTCACAAAGATTGCAGGACATCCCCAAGGTGACGAACTAGGTTGAATAAAACCTTTATCCCGTAACTCTTGCAATTGAGTCTTGAGCTCTGCTAACTCAGGTGGTGCCATCCGATATGCTCTTCTGGATATTAGAGCAATACTAGGCTTCAAATCAATTCTGAACTCCACCTTTCTATCAGGAGGTAAACCTGGTAACTCATCAGGAAACACATCAGGAAACTCACAAACCACGGGTATATCCTTGATCTCTTTTATAGAAGTTGCACATACCTTCTCGATAGTCCTCTTAAGTGTTGGAAGTTGGATAAGAAGTTGAGATTTGCAATTAGGTATGTTCACTCTCACATTCCTATTTAGGATGTCTATGACAGCACCATGCCATTTCATCCAATTCATACCTAGGATCACTTCTATATCTTGATCCTTTAATATTATCATATCGATGGGAAAAATATACCCACCCAATCTTATATACACATCATATAACATTTCTTTAGTACACAGATGCCCCCTAGGCGATTGTATGAAGAATTGTTCTTTTGTCCCCATTGTTGGTATTTCATGTGTCTTAACAAATGTACCATTGATGAATGTATGAGATGCACCAGAATCGAAAAGCGTAATTGCAGGATGATCAGCAACAGGGAACGTACCCATCATGACAAGCTCTCCTTCTAGAATCTCCCCAACCTGAGTGTAGAACACCTTACCAACCTTCTTCTCACTCTTTCCCTTCTGCGCATTTTGATTACCAGTCCTATTCTGAATCTGCGACTGTTGTGGTGCAAAGGCCCTAGGAACATAAGAATTATGCTGCCTTGGATGCGGGCAGTATCTTGCAAAATGACCAGACTTTCCACAATTGCAACATGGGTAACTTTGGGGCTGGGAAGTAGAGTTACGAATACCAGGGGCATTCGGCTGTCGTGGATAAGAAAAAGCAGCAACAAGATGGACAAATGTCTGTTGCTAGGTTTGGTATTGTGGTAGACGGTAAGAGGGATGGAAATGGTTTTGGGGATGATAGATAACTTTCTGGCGCTTTTGATTTCCACCAAAAAATCCCGATGTTACAGTTTTCTTCTTCTTAGCTTCCATGTGTTGACAATTCTTTTCTTCATAAGATATGGCAATATTCACCGTCTCATGAAAAGTGGCATTTGGGTTCCTAGTCATCATCCTCTGAATCTTGCTATTCAAACCTCTAAGGAAACATTCCTTCTTTTTGTGGTTAGTGCTAACATGGTCAGGGGCATATTGGGACAGGTGATTGAATTTGCCAAAATACTGCATTACTGACATATCACCTTGTCGCAAGGAAAGAAACTCTTCAAGTTTTATGACCATAATTCCCTCAGGAATGAAATGTGCATGAAAAGCTTCACGAAACTCAGCCCATGTAATGCGATGACCTTCAGGCTGAGCAGCAACAAAGTTGACCCACCAGGCTCCTGCACTGCCTCTCAATTACTGAGCTGCAAACATGGGTTTCTAATATTCGATACATTCAATTAGCCTAAACTTTTGCTCCATAGTGCGGAGCCAATCAACTGCCTCATGGGTTCATCTACTCTAGTGAAGATTGGAGGTCGTGTGTCGGTGAAATCCACATAAGTGGTCTCATTTCTATTATTTCGACCATGATTCCCTTGATGTGCATTATGGTTCTGATTTTGGGCCATCATGGTGGTTGCATTAACCAGGACTGCAACTGCATCAGCCAGGGTTGGTGGAACTGATGGAGGATTTGGGACATCATTTCCATCATAAGATGGACTGGCAACATCACGGGATCGAGTATAAGCAGGCATCTGTTGATAAACAAATTATACTTTATTCATAAAATTTTATTGAACTAGATCAGCAGATATTACAGATGTACATCACACTTATAATACTGTTGATGCAAAAAGGCGTTAGATCTGCAAACACACCGGGCTAATACCCTAGTTCGATATCAAGGCGTGCCAGTCGATTTGACCTGTTAATCGACAAGGATGATAGATTTGAATAAGATCCGAACGAGACGACAGCAATACGCCCGGACGTCAAAGCTCAGACGATATTCGATAACTGTTGAACAGATCAGACGAGACGACAGTGATACGCTCGGACGTCAAAGCCTAAATCTTGCTCGGTAAAAGCGGAACCTGCAAGGTTGCCGGAGATCAAGTTGATGCAGCCCGTCGATTCTTGAAAGAACTCGTTGAAAAGGAAAAGATACTGATGACGAAGTCGTCGAAAAGTAGATTGCTTGAAAAGTAGATAAAAGTAATAGGTTTGTTGTATTTGATTGTCCTCCTTTACATTGTCTCTCGGTACATATTTATACCCTGGTATTATGAGTCCTAAACCGACACAACAAAGTATTACCTAAACAAGTCTTATCTCTAAGGAATAAAAAATAACGACTCGTACCAAGGTCGGACTCAAAAATAGACTATTAAAATAATGGCATAAATATTGCCAGTTTCCTTATCCATTGCTCTACGATGAAACCTCTATCGGCACGCTCCTCATTGCTGTAGATTCCATCGGCAACCCATCGATAATGACTCATACCTGCTTTCCACGTCCTTCAGCTCTGCTTTCCATCGGCAACCATGCTTCTCTCTCCATCGGCAACAGCCCTCTGGCCTCATCGGCAACAGCCCTCTGGCTTCATCAGTAATGTACGAGATTAACATGTTCATTATCGGCAATCATCCATCAGCAATTCAGAAGCAATGCCGGAGAAGGACCACTCCCTTGCCGATCGGCACAGTTTTCGGTCTATATTGACATGTGTCAAAAAACAGTGTCAACACATGCCCCCCAATTTCGGAGTATAGAATACTTTATGCGCCAAAATTTCCTCCAGGTCATAATTGCCCAAACCGCTTGAACTTCTCCTCGAGAGTTGCGCACGCGGTAGTGGAGATCCTGTACCAACAGGCCCATATAATGCTTTCTCCGCCGCAGCCCATTTTTCATCTGTGATTCAAACCCTAGCTTTTCTCTCTCCAGCGGCAACATCAACAGGCGATTCTTCGACGAACTCGATCATCGGCGCTCTTGACGGTGACCTTTAGCCTCCATTAGCATTCTTTACCTTTTCCATCTCCGTCGCGGCCATGGCTATTCGTTTTGACGTCCCCAAGGTTAGTCTTTTTCTTTTGCCTGTCCTCTGACATTTCGTCTCTCCTTCTCTGCGCAGTTCATGACTCTTCCTTGTTCCCACTCTTTAATCTCAGGAACTTTGCAATAATCTTCTTATCCCAACACATCAGAATCACTTCATCTGCCTAGGCCCAATGGGAAATCCAGACCCAATTGACATTATAAACGCAGAAACCAATCGAATCCCCTTCAGAACTCAGAATTTTGACTTGGGACTCTGGACCGATACCTTCCGTTATGGCCAAAAACCACCAAGGGATGGAAAGATTGGTATTTGAGGGTTGCTAGGCCAATGGAGCTATACTGGGCGGAACGCAAATTAGAACAATGCATCAGAATATCTATTGCCGACATGGAGAGGAACGAGTCTTTGTTAATTGCCGCCTCCTATTTCTGGTCGGATACCCTGAATGCCTTTATCTTTAGACATGGGCCAGCTTCTCCTACACTTGCCGATGTGTACATGCTTACTGGCTTGGACATCTCTTCTGCCAATGACAACTCACTGTTCCAGCGGAAACCTGAGCATCGGCTGACCACCAGGAATGTTGGTGGCTGGACTGGCTATATCAACGAGTATAAGAAATCTGGTTCAGTCAGTCACAGGGAACATTCAGCCTTTTTGAATATGTGGCTTGAGAAGTTTATTTTCTGCGGCAGAACAGTTGGACCGACCAACATGCACCTCCCTGCAGCAGAACTATTGGCTAGTGGCGTCAAACTCCCACTGGGCCGATACCTTCTTGGCTCAGTCTACCATCTCCTCCACCAAGTATCACAAAGGCTGCTGCAAGGTAAATCCATCGGCAACCTGGGGGGTCCCTGGTGGTTCATCAACATGTGGTTGAATGCCCACATGCACAAGTATTTCCATATTGACCTGTTCGCCCAGCAATTCCCTCGAAGTCTTCCTGAAGACTATCAACTTGGGGAAGAAGAATCGGCAACGCGCCCCCCCATCAACTTTGGAGAAGCACTGGCAGTGCTACCAGGGGCAAAAGCGAACAAGATCCAGATCGGCAATCTCTTCCACAGCCTCTACATCGGCATCCCCTCTGAGCTTCGGGCCTGGGTCCCGTATATTGATGAAGCAGCAAGATTCCCTCTTTCCTTTAATCTTATCGATGAGGCCCTGAACCAGGACGCCGACATTCTTAGGGCAATAATCACTCCTCGTGCTATCCCGGTTAACATTTTTGGAAGCGGGAAGAATATTAATCCCACATACGAGTTCTATTATCCATCGGCAGCAACAAGACAACTAGCTTTTGGACAATTGCCCATCAACTTATGTTTTGCCGATGTGATTAAACCAAAAGAGACTATTGCGAGCCGTGTGGATTGGCACAAAATTGTTACTCTCCTTCCCGATGCCGATATCTCAAATGCTGATTTTACTAACTGGGTACCGGCTTCTTTTGTCACCGAATCCTTCAAATTATGGTGGCAAGAATGGAAGGAGCAGCTATTTTTTGCCTCTCCTCATTTTTACTGGAACTCTATTGATCCTGACCACGCCATCCCTGCCGATGCAATAAGTCTGACCCTCTGTACTTCTTTCAACTCCCCCTTAATCCATCGGCAACTAACCCTTTCTTTAATAGGTTGATGACCCAGTTCCAACATTGAGTAAGAGTGGCAAGGTCATACGGCTGCAGCCGATTTCCCCGGTATCCATCATCGGCCACAAGGCTCCCTCATTAGATGCTCCAGTGGGCCACGGTCGTACCAAGAGGGGTACCAAATCGGTCACATTTTCGGCACAGTCATCTTAGGTAACCACCTCTCTTTCTTTTGCAGATGCCGATTGCTGTGACTTACCGATTTCATATTTCAGGGCGCGAGTTCTACGCCTCTAGAGTCTTCATTGGCAACTCGTCCTCCATCTCCCATCAATGCACCTTCAGATGTTATCCTTGTCGACTCTCCAGAGGTATGTTTTTCCAATTTTAACCCGATTTCAACTATTATAATCAGCATTAATTACTCCATTTACTTGTAGCAACAAGTGGACACATCGGCAGCTGTTTCAGCCGATCCAATGCCACAGTCCTCTGGTGCCGATGCCCCCCAGTCATCTGGGTTTGAGGAATCACAGCCTAAGCGCAAAGCTTCATCCAACGTAACCCTTCAATCAAAATGATCAAAAACTGCAACGGCACAATCCACAGTTCCAGCACCATCTCTTCAGTCAGCACTGCCTGATGTACCAGCACAAGGATCACCAACAGCACCTCAAGAAACACCTGCCGATATAGTCACAGAATTACCATCACCCAGCCCTGCCATAACTGATCCATCGGCAAGCATTGCTGAGGACATATTGCAAGCTGCCTCCTCTAGCCAAATGCAAGAAATCGCTTTGAAGCAAGTAAGTTAATTTAATCAAAATTCTGCAATATTTACTCTCCTATAACTGACTAATTCCCTCGCAGGAACAAGACTCTCCAAATAGCCTATTCTCTTTTACCGTCAACATTCCTGACGATGAAGAAGAAGAAAGTTCTGTGCTTGCCTTAGGAACTATATCAGCTGAAGTCAGAACCAAATTAGAAACATTATTATCCTTGTTGCATCAAGATACACCTCAGCTGGTCCAAGACTCAGACTCCACAAGAGCAATTTTCAAAGCGATTCGTGGCCAAGTCCCCGACAATGTTGAAGAAATCCTTTTTCATGCTGCCCACCTTGAGAGCCGACAACTCTAGTACCAAAAGGCTGCTCGACGAATTGCCGATAGAGCCGCTCAAGCAAAACTTAAAGAAGAAATACTACAATTCAAGTAGGCTGCCGAAGAAAAGCACAGAAGCATGAGCAACTTAGAAGCTTCGGGCGCCGATCTTAAACAGAGAATTACTGATCTATCGGCAAAGAGAACAGCTTTACTGGCCGAGCTGAAAGAAGTGGAAACAGCCCTGAACCAAGCCGTACAGGAGAAAGACAACTTGTCCAACACTTTAAAAATTCTTCAAAAAGACAGGGACAATCAAGCTTGTATGGCGCTGACGCTGAGGAGAAAACTTAAACCGATTGAGGACACTGCCGATGCGGATGTCAGGGAAGTGGAAGAAGCCGATCAGATTCGCCTGCGCGCGATAACCGCTATTCAATCTTTCCTTAGTTTGTAAACTCCATTCATCGGCTTTGTCAAGTTATCGTCAATCTGAACTTTGCCAATTGACTGTGAATGTAATATAATGCTGATACCTTTATTCCTGTATTTTATGCATCCATCCAAATACTGGGGTAATATTTCTTTAAATATTTCCCATTTAATGCTCTAGGAAATATAACCCCTTCGAGGGTTTCCAAGATGTATGCGTTACCAGGAGCCAACTGATTTATCCGATAAGGACCTTCCCAATTAGGGGACCACTTGCCGAATTTCGAACTCTTAGTCCCAATCGGCAAAACCAATTTCCAGACTAAATCTCCATTTGCAAATTCTTTTACTTTCACCTTTCTATCATACCACCTAGCAACCCTCTTTTTATTTTCTTCGACGCTAATTAAGGCCTTTAGCCGATGACCTGCTAAATCTTCCAATTCATCTCTCATAAGCGTATCATACTCATCGGCTATCAAGTGATCCTAAGAAAATACACGCCTAGAACCCGTCTTAATTTCCCAAGGTAAAACTGCATCATGCCCATATACCAATTGATATGGTGAGACCTTAGTTGCACCATGACACGCCATCCGATATGACCATAAAGCTTCATTTAAAAGAGTATGCCATCTCCTAGGATTTTCCTCAATTTTCTGTTTAATAAGCTTGATTATTCCTTTATTAGATGCTTCAGCCTGACCGTTAGCTTGAGCATAATAAGGGGAGGAATTTAGAACTTTAATCCCCACACCGATGGTAAAATTATCAAATTCTCCTGATGTGAACATAGTTCCTTGATCGGTAGTAATAGTCTGAGGAATACCAAATCGGTAAACAATATGTTCTTTCACAAAATCAATCATATTTGCCGATGACACTTTCTTTAAAGGAATTGTTTCAACCCACTTTGTGAAATAATCGGTAGCAACGAGTATGAATTTATGTCCTTTACTCGACGGCGGGTAGATCTGACCGATGAGATCAATAGCCCATCCTCTAAACGGCCAAGGTTTGATTATAGGATTCATTGCCGATGCAGGTGCTCTTTGAACATTACCGAATTTCTGACATGACTGGCACCCTTTGAAATATTTAAAACAATCCTCAAGAATTGTCGGCCAATAATACCCATTCCTCCTAATCATCCATTTCATTTTAAATGCCGATTCATGTGCCCCACACACTCCTTCATGAATCTCACCCATTAGACTTTTTGATTCCTCTTCACCAAGGCATTTGAGTAAAACCCCATCTAAAGTGCGATAATATAATTCAGTATCAAGGAGCACATACTTAGTAGCCTGAAACCTTATACGTCTCGCCACCTTCTTAGACGGATCTTTTAAATAATCGGTAATATCCCTCCTCCAGTAATCGGCATCAATTACCGATGTCAGCACTTCTCGGATCAGTTGATATCCCAAAGCATGCTGTGCTAGCCGATTAGCTTCTTCATTGTGCAACCTGGGAATGTGTTCAAGGCGAAAATCTTTAAACTCCTTTAATATTTGCAGGCACCTCTCATGATAAGTAATCAAAACTTCACTTCAGCATTCATATGTTCCGATCAATTGATTAATGACTAGCATGGAATCCCCAAAGACTTCAATTGTATCGGCACGAATTTCTCTGAGCAATTCTAATCCTTTCAGTAAAGCTTGATATTCAGCCTGATTGTTTGTTGAAGTGCCAGCAATTGGCAATGAAAATTCATATTTCTTTCCTCGAGGTGAGATTAACATAATACCGATTCCTGCTCCTTCGCCCCAAATAGATCCATCAAAGAAAAGTGTCCATGGAGCAATTTCAGCATAATCTACCACACTGCAATGTTGAGTAACAAAATCGGCCATTACCTGTCCTTTAACCGCTTTAGCCGATTCATGACGCAAATCAAATTCTGATAACGCTAAGATCCACTTGCCGATCCTTCCTTTCAAAATCGGCATCGACAACATATGCTTAACCACATCGTCTTTGCATATAACAGTGCATTCAGTCGATAACAAATAATGTCTTAACTTCATGCAAGAAAAATATAAACACAAACATAATTTCTCAATGGCCGAATACCTGGTCTCAGCGTCTATCAGTCTTCTGCTCAAATAATATATCACACATTCTTCCCCTTCAAACTCTTGAATTAATGCTGATCCGATAACATTATCATCGGCAGACAAATACAACTTGAAAGGTTTCCCGTGTTGAGGTGGAACCAATACTGGAGGATTTACCAAATATTTTTTAATTTCTTCTAAGGCTAAATGCTGCTCTGTTCCCCATACAAATTTCTGATCGGCTTTTAATTTTAATAAAGGACTGAAGGCTTTGATCTTTCCTGATAGATTAGATATAAATCTTCGAATAAAATTAATCTTGCCGATCAAGGATTGCAACTCAGTCTTATCGGCAGGAGCAACAACCTTATTAATTGCATCAATAGATTTCCTACTGATTTCAACACCTCTTTGATGTATCATGAAGCCCAAGAACTAACCTGCTGATACACCAAATGCACACTTAGTAGGATTCATCTTTAAACCATGCTTTCTAGTGCCCTCTAAGATTTTTCGTAGATCAGCAAGATGACTCTCAAAACCTCCAGATTTGACCACCACATCATCTATGTAGATTTCAACCAACGTGCCGATGTATTTATGGAAGATAAAATTCATAGCCCTCTGATAGGTAGCATCGGCATTTTTCAAGCCGAAGGTCATGACAATCCACTCGAATAAACCCACATGACCTGGACACCTAAAAGCAGTCTTGGAAATATCCTCTTCAGCCATGAAAATTTGGTTATAACCGGCATTACCATCCATGAAGCTGATGATCTGATGTCCAGCTGCAGCATCAATCAATAAATCGGCAACAGGCATTGGATAGCCGTCCATTGGTGTAGCTTTATTAAGATTCCTAAAATCAATACACACACGAAGTTTTCCATTTTTCTTATAAACAGGAACCACATTAGAAATCCATTCGGCATATCGACATTGCCGAATAAAGCCAGCTTCAATTAACCTTGTGATTTCGGCCTTAATATCAAGTAACACTTTAGGATTACATCGGCGTGCGGGCTGCTGATGAGGCCGAAACCCTGGCTTAATAGGCAACCGATGCTCAACTATTGATCGATCCAGCCCAGGCATCTCTGTATAATCCCAAGCAAAACAGTCTTTATATTCCCTCAAAATATTAATCATTTGCGGTTTACATTGAGAATTTAACTTAGCACTAATAAAAGTTGGCCTCGGCCTATCACCGTTACCAATGTCTATTTCCACTAAATCATCAGCCGATGTAAACCCATGACCAAGTTTTCCACCATCGGCAAACCTCCACCATTAAAATTCATCTTTAGAACCGACTGCTTGGATCGGGGTGAGCTCATAATCGGCAACCCTGAGAAATTCCGTATCCCATGCTTCTCCCGATATGCACTTTGTCCGTTCATAGGTCTCAGAATCAGCCGATGCGATTATATAAGAAGAATCACCAGGGATAACCTCAACTTTGTCTCCAACCCATTGTACAAGGCACTGATGCATCGTAGAAGGAACACAGCAGTTGGCATGGATCCAATCCCTTCCTAGGAGTAAATTATAGTTACCTTTGTCGTTAACAATGAAGAAGGTGGTTGGCAAAGTCTTGCTGCCGATAGTCAATTCAACACATAATGCCCCTTTAGCCGGAGACACATTACCTTCAAAATCTTTAAGCATCATATCCGTCTTGGTTAAATCTTGGTCTCCTTTTCCAAGTCTTCGGAACATAACATACGGCATAATATTAATTGCCGCTCCTCCATCTATGAGTATTTTTGACACTGGCTGTCCATCAACCCTGCCTTTAACAAACAAAGCTTTGAGGTGTTGCCTTTCATCATCAGTAGGCTTTTCAAACACAGCCATCATTGGATCCAGCGTTAGTTGAGCTGCTTCATCGGCAAACACTGCTTGTTCCTTGTCATCTGGAGCCAAGAATTCCATCGGCAACATGAAAACCATGTTAACATCTGCTGATGCACCTCCACCCTTGTGTTTTGGTTGCCATATTTGAGTTGTTACCTTTGGGATGATTTCTTTCGGGCACTGTAAATCCTCTTGACGCATACGCTGTTCCCTTCTTTTTTGAGTTTTTGTCAATCCTTCAGGGCACCACTGGGGAAGCTTTGTTTTCCAAACAGGCTGATAATGCTTTGTGTTCTGCTCATGGAGGCCTATGTTTGGATCCCCACCAAGCCTGTCATGCACACTAACTCTGCCCCCCAGCCGATCGAATGCTGATACCTTCTCTTTGATCGGCTTATTGATGCGTACCCTTCAACTACTAGAGTGATGTTGTCTCTCTACCCGATCATTTAAATAGTAACCATTACATTCAGGGCAGGTATCGGCAGTGGGCAATTTAATGCCTTCTTCCCAGCAATGAATGAAAAACAGGCAATTCCAGTGATCTTCATGTCGACGTAACTCCTCCTGTTGCTGCCGATACCGATCCTCACATTGTTGTCGATACCGAACACCATATGGAGCAGGCCTCAGAGGTCTTCTGGAGCTACTACCTTCATTAACAATTCTTTTCCCTTTAGTGCCATCGGCAGGTTCCTTTCCCTTTACGTCTTCAACAGTTATTTGATTCTTAGGGTCTACCGATGCATTTCTTCTAGCAGCCTCCGATGTTAACACTTTGGTTTTGCCTTTAGCCTCCACCATATTTGCAGGGAACGGATGTTGATCAATTTTCATCGGCTTCTGAGCTTTTGAATTATCAAATTTGATTTTCCCGGATTCGATAGCCGACTGCAACTGTTGCCTAAACACCTTGCAATCATTGGTACTGTGCGAGGTAGCATTGTGCCATTTGCAGTACTTAATCTTTTTCAATTCTTCTGCCGATGGAATCACATGATGAGGAGACAGCTTAATTTGACCCTCTTGGAGCAAAAGATCAAATATCCTATCGGCTTTGGTGATATCAAATAGAAACTTTTCTGGCTCTTTCTGACCGAAAGGACATGATATCGGCTTCTTATTCTTTACCCACTCAGCCAAACCGATAATTGATTCATCATCAGAGTCTGAATCTTCTGCTTCTTCTACAAAGGACACCTTTTTATTCCAATTCTTCCTGGGCTCAAAAACCCTAGTGTCCTGATCAGAAATCCTTTGCACAATATGACTCAAACTTTCAAACTCTTGTGACCCATATTTTTCTCTAATGTGTGGCAGTAACCCTTGAAGAGCTAAATCAGCTAACTGCCGATCATCAAGTACTAAGTTGTAGCATTTATTCTTTACATCTCTTAGCCTGTGTACAAAAACTTTCTACTGACTCATCACTGCATTGTCTCAATTTTGTCAAATCAGTCAGCTTCTTTTCATGTACCCCAACAAAGAAGTACTTGTGAAATTGCTTCTCTAGATCGGCCCATGTAATAACAGAATTAGGTGGTAACGAAATAAACCACGCAAAAGCCGATCCAGACAATGATGAGGAAAATAACCGAACCCTCAATTCTTCCCTGTTAGCTGCTTCCCCGCAATGGATGATGAATCGGTTGATGTGCTCCATTGTTGACGTATCATCTTGCCCAGAAAACTTAGTGAAATCTGGCACCTTGTACCGATTCGGGAAAGGAATCGAGTCATAAGATGAAGGGTATGGAGTCCGATAAGAGTAAGTATTGACCTTGGGCTGAATCCCAAATTGCTCTTTCATCACTTCTGCAATCCTATCGGTCAAGAGTGCATCCTGATCTTGTCGATGCACTGGCTGTATTTCTACCGGAGGTGTTGGCTGATATGCTTCTACATACCCCTGTGGCACTTGGCTTGGATAAATCGGCATATTCACGGCACCAACCTGCGGAGTAAAGTTCATCGTCTATTTTGCCGATGGTTGCTCCTGGAAAGTTGTCTGTGGACTATACCGTTGAGTCCCTATTGCTTGGTGGCTTGGTTGAATAGCAGGTTGCTGAGTTGGCGCTTGCCCCGACCAATTGAGACTGTAACTCATCGGCACCTGGCTTGCCGATGGCTGACAACTTGTAGACAATTGATGCTCTTGTATAGATGGATGATAGCCAGCATAATTGCCCTGAATTGCAGGTAACCCAGACTGAGATATGAATGGTACTACGGGCTGCTCTGCAGTGGAAGCTCTCTGTTGAACTGGTGGAGGATTAGTCAATGGATTCGCATAAAATATCTGTTGCGGAGGTGCGTAGAATCCCATTGACAATGGCTGTATAGCAGGAGGTACAGTAGAATAATGCGGCGCTTGAGCCACCGGCCGAATTGGAGTAACCGATGTCATTGGACCCTTCCCTGCTACATCATGCACTTGAGGCAGTCTAGAGTTGGCAGTAGATGGACCTGGAGGCATACCGTATCCCCACCAATTGGCAGCAGTTTGACTATGTTGACCTGAAGGACCTGACATTGCCGATGCCGATAGATCTGTGCTCAACTGAGTACTAGGCTTCTCCTGAGACGTTAGATCTGATCCTATCGGCGTGGCGCCAGTGATGGATGGTCCTGATATAGCTGAAAGAGTAGGCGCTTCCATACTCTCAACGGCTGGAGTTGCCGATGGAGTACTGGTAGATGTCGATCCTGGCTGATGATATACCGGCCCGACATACCCTGGTGCTTGTCCGTCCCTTAACGTTTGTACAACAGCATTGTAGACAGTATTGGACAGCACGGTGGAGTGGTTGATCAAAGCTTGATTTAATGCAGAATTAACCATCTCCTGTAATTTACCAGGGTTGGAGTCAAAGGTTACCTGCCGAGGCAGTGGCAGATCTTGCTTCTGGATAACTTCTCCTCCCCTATTCATGCTGAAAGACTTCAAGCAGAGCTGCCTGTAATCCTCCATAGCTTTTTCCATGGCTTGCCTCTGATCCTCCTTGAGATCTAATTCTGATATCTCGATGATGTTTTCTGGAGTGATATCAGTAGTATTCTTCATGATAGATTTGTTGATTTGGTCCCATCGTGGTCGCCACAAGATGTGTTGATGCAAAAAGGCGTTAGATCTGGAAACACACCGGGCTAATACCCTAGTTCGATATCAAGGCGTGCCAGTCGATTTGACCTGTTAATCGACAAGGATGATAGATTTGAATAAGATCCGAACGAGACGATAGCGATACGCCCGGACGTCAAAGCTCAGACGATATTCGATAACTGTTGAACAGATCAGAAGAGACGACAGCGATACGCCCGGACGTCAAAGCCTGAATCTTGCTCGGTAAAAGCGGAACCTGCAAGGTCACCGGAGATTAAATTGATGCAGCCCGCCGATTCTTGAAAGAACTCGTTGAAAAGGAAAAGATACTGGTGACGAAGTCGTCGAAAAGTAGATTGCTTGAAAAGTAGATAAAAGTAATAGGTTTGTTGTATTTGATTGTCCTCCTTTACATTATCTCTCGGTACATATTTATACCCTGGTACTATGAGTCCTAAACCGACACGACAAAGTATTACCTAAACAAGTCTTATCTCTAAGGAATAAAAAATAACGACTCGTACCAAGGTCGGACTCAAAAATAGACTATTAAAATAATGGCATAAATATTGCCAGTTTCCTTATCCATTGCTCTACGATGAAACCTCTATCAGCACGCTCCTCATTACTGTAGATTCCATCGGCAACCCATCGATAATGACTCAGACCTGCTTTCCACGTCCTTTAGCTCTGCTTTCCATCGGCAACCATGCTTCTCTCTCCATTAGCAACAGCCCTCTGGCCTCATCGGCAACAGCCCTCTGGCTTCATCAGTAATGTACGAGATTAACATGTTCTTTATCGGCAATCATCCATCGGCAATTCAAAAGCAATGCCGGAGAAGGACCACTCCCTTGCCGATCGGCACAGTTTTCGGTCTATATTGACACGTGTCAAAAAACGGTGTCAACAAATACATTATTTTTGTTACAACCGTCTGCACTCCGGCAAGACTTCCCACGACTACTAGGTTTCAGAAAGCAGGGAAAAGATATATTACACATCTTACTATCCAACTTCCTTACTCATCCTCCTCACCATCTTCTACTGGGATCACATCCTGCTATTCGGGATCCTCTTTCTCTTTAGGATCTTCTTCCTCTTTAGGCTCTTCCTCCACTATTTCTGGATCTTCTTCTTTGACAAGATCCTCTTCATCTTCATTCTCTACATCCATTTGATTTTCTTCTTCCTCATTGATGACATCATCATCGACGGACACTATCTCTTCAGGGTCTTCCTCTTCCTCATCCTGACCCATTACGAGACCAAGATCATCTTGGGCTGCCTGTCGTTGATACTCAGGATCCAACAGGTTATTTAGCCTTACACACTCATCATCAACTTCCTTTGCATATTCTTCCAATTCCTCCAGGTAATCCTCAAGTTCTTGAGCATGCTCATTTGCTGCATCTTCTCGTGCCTAAGCATCATTCCTCTGGTGCTTCATATGCCTTCGAGATCGCCTCAACGGAGTAATCTCAGCTGCCTCTTCGATCCTATGGCTTCAGCCCTCTCCAGCTCGACCCTGAGTCTTGCTATTTTAGCCTGAGGATCTAAATTGGGATTATTACTGTTTTTGCCAATCTCGTATCTAGGAGCTAGTTGATGTCGTGGTACCCCTTTTGGTGCAGTGCTCTTACGAGGAGTCTACTTCCTAAGGGCCATCCTGAAGAAAGATAGGTCATAAGAGATAAGGATAGATAGGTAGGACTCTGAAGGTTAGCATGAATAGGATTGATACCATTTAATCCAAACCACTTTAAAGGGAAAGGTAATTAAAATAGGTTAATTAAACATGATGCATGAATCGAACTTACGATCTAAGCATAAAAGATTTTTAAAGTAACACATACATAAATGTAACCTTTATAACATAGGGCAATATAATATACTATTCCACCACATTTTGAAAACAAGAATAAAGGTTGATAGAAAGAACCATAGAAAAGAAATAAGCATTTTGGACCCAAAATAATCAAGTTAAAATTATTTGACTCAAATCTTTTGAAGTTTTTGCAAAAGAATACCACAACAACTCTTTTTAATAACGATCCGGCTCCGATACCAGCTGTGGCAGAACCTCCTAAATCATATGGCCCACACGCATGATTATTATCTAAACAGACTCCAAATAATCATGAATGTGTTCCATAAGACTTAAAAGGTCTGTCGGGTAAATCCCAAATCATCCACAATTCTCCGAGCAGGATCAATCATTACAAAGAGACATTGTAGTATTACAACAGTTTTATACGAACAAGATATATCAGAGTAAAATAGCGGAAGAGTTACAATAACATAAGTTTACAAATAGTTTAATTTAAAACTTACAAACCATATGTTTTTAATTATTACAACCTTAGGAGCAGTGGAGTAGCAATATAACTTATTACAAAACCTTGAAAACATGCTTTGCCCAAGAGCGAAACAGTCCTATTCATCATCGCTCTCCTCAACAACTGTCATGTAGCAGGATGCAAAGCACTCCTGCCCATGAGGCTCACCTGCAACAAGGGCTCCACAAACCTTGAGTACAAAAGTACTCAACAAGACTGACCCGATGAAAAAGAAGAGGGGTGAAGACTCAAGAAATGCAGGCCAGAGTAACAAGGTAAGGCTCTTAGGAATTTTCGTAGAAAAGCTTGACAGAAGTAAAGTTATAAAGCTTTAGCTCAAGATTATCAACCAACTCCATTTACAAACCTTAACCATAATTCAAGTTATTACTACGATGATGAACACCGATCAAGTCTTCTTCTCTGAGAAGCAACGGCGATTCAAATTTATTTTATATGCCCAGCTGGGACCTAGGTCACTGATATACAGGAGACTCTAACTCCTAAGCATATCAGATGAACCGATATACCAGGATAACAACCGCAGCCATATATCACCATATGATACACGTGAGCACTTTGACCCAGTGTACCGATATACATGGGAACTTAAACCCACAGTATAACGCACTATGATATATGTGGGGACTCTGACCCACTATATATATCACTCCATGACATACGTGGGGACTCTGGCCCGCTATATATCACTTCATGCATATGGATTTTCTAGTTTCTCGATATCACCAGTTCACCATTGACACGGGACCTAGGGCATCAACAGACGAAAACACTATAGAGGGACTCCTTTCCCAATGCAAGTTAACCGTCCGGACTCAATTTATAAACTATCATCATGATTCCAACAGATAAAGCCATCCTCATCTTTTTCATTCTTTTACTTTTTGAAAACCTAACTAAATAAGCAGGGCTAAGCATTACTATGCATCTTCCCGTTAACAGGTAACAAGGAATATGGAAGTAAGACAGGTAATGCAATTGGTGGGTTTTCACTCAACTCCTATTACTTAATGCAACATTTCATAAGCAAAGCGATAAAACTTTTATAAAAATCAAGAAAGGGTTTAAATGCATCCAGGGCTTGCCTTGGTATTCGGGGTAGACGGTCTCGAGCTCTGTATCAACTCCCGATTTCGGAATCTGCTACTCCTTGGTATGTGGTGCGACAACGTTAAACTCTCCGTTAACGAAAACTATACGATAAAATGATATGCTTCAACATGATGGAATAGTAATCATGATGCTAGATGGATGCATGAATAGATTAAGGGCTTGAGTATAACTCTTCTTCACAACAAAGTTGTAAGCCAACTAAAACTTACTTACTAGATTTATTAGGGTTAACTACGTCATTAAAGAAGTTTATTATACACATAAAATAACATTGATTAAACCCTAATAACATGATCCAGGTAAGTGCAAATAATTAATCAAAGTGCTAAAGGTCATTAGAGTTAATGACCTAAGGTCATCAATCAATCCCAAAGTCAAACAATCTCTATAATGATTAAACATGATTAAAGAGATTAATTAATTATTTAAAAGCATAAAATAAAGGCATAAAAATTAAAGTTGCCTACAAGCTTAAAATTTTATTTTGAAAAGCCCTTGGTCTAATTAGATGGCAAAACAAATTTCAGAAATAAAAGCCAATTATTTTATTTATTAAAAATCATTGAAGGTCTATTTTTTAATTAAAAGGACTAATTTTAACATATGCAAAAAGTACTCAAATTTGGCATTTCATATTTTTCCTAGGTAGAGGATATCGTAAAGAGCTTACACAAAAATTTTTAGAATTTTTGGAGCTATACATGAATTACTATGATTTTCAAAGAAAATAGCATTTAAATGATTTTTTGGAAATAGAAAAAGAAAATGGGAACAGTACTCCCGCCCTGACCGAACCGGCTGACGCCGTTGACCGGCGATTCCTCGCTGACGGCGAGGTCTTCGGTGACGAGCTTGGCAAATACGGGTTCTACGCGACGAGGCGAGCCTAATGAGGTAGTTAATGCGGCGGCGGAGCTCCGGAACATGGCCGGCGTCGGCCATGGCGGCGCGGCGACGCGCGGACGACGGCGGCAAAGCTCCCCGGAGCTTCTTTAGTGACGGTGAGTGCACAGGCATGGGCTACACACTCTTGGGAACACAATCATCAACAAAATGAGATCCAATTTGACCCCTAGCCGCAACGGCTATGCGCGCGGCGGAGCGGCAAGAACATGGCGGCGGCAAGCCACGGCGGCCGGATGCTATGCACGACAGAGGTGAAATTGAGAGCATGGACAGGTGCAGGAGCTCACCGCGGGCACGGTGCGCACATTGATGAAGGCTCGGAGTAGCTAAGTTGAGCTACGGACGGCGGCGATGATGGCGGCGGCGGCGCTCCGATGGCAAGAACGGCGTCACCGCGGTTCCTGTGCACCATCAAGCCGACCAAGTGGCGCATAAGGGGCAGGACAAGATGATAAACATGATGAGAGAGTTAAAGGAAATATGTTTTCAACCTTGGCGGAGGTAGACGGTGAGAAATCTCGCGGCGGCTCGGTGACCGGCTGCGAGGAAGATGACAGCGTGCGGGCGCTACGGGCGATGAGGGCGGGCACTAGCTGGCTCAGAAGAAGCGCAAGGTCGAGGCGGAACTTTTGGCAAGAACAAGGAGGCAGAGATGGAGTGGCGGTGGCTAATTTGAGCGGTGGAGCGAGGTCGTCGGCAGCGGCGGCAGGGAAGAAAAGAACAGAAGTGGCGGCCGGCTTGCTATTTATAGGCCAAAGGCGATGGTACGAACGGACGACATGATGACGATGAAGTTTTGAGCATCGGGGCAAGCTAGTGGCCATGGCATGTGTGGCGGTGGATGGCGGCACGGCTTGAGAAGCCGGCCATGGCGGCCACCCACAGGTTTCGATACTGTTCAAGCAAATTACAGAAATTTTGTTCGTTGAAAATAACAAATTACTCCAAAATTTATATAAGAACTTGAAAATCTTCAAAAATAGAATTTGTATAAATTTTTAAGAGCTAAACTTTTCATTTAACTTGCATCCTCAAATTTTGTCTAGATTTTGAAATATGAATTCAAATTCAAAAGGGGAATAAAACCCTAGAAATAAACATTTGAAATTACTTTTGATTTTTCAATAAAACTTGAAAATCTTCAAAACTATGAAATGTTTAACTTTTCAAACCAAACTTTTTTCATATACAAAGTTTTCTCAAATTATGCAAAACTTTTGAGTTATGCTTTTAAAACCAAAAGGGGACAAATGCTGGAAAATGGTATTTTCAAATTCATTTGAAATTCCTTTAAGAGACTTGAAAAACTTTAAATACCAACTTTGTAGCTCTTGTCAAGATCTACAAAATATGGTTTTAGAGTATCCCCAAATTCTTTATATATTTTGAATTATAGAAAAAAGAATAAAACCAGGTTTTGAAATAAAGGGTTTTTGAAACCGAATTAAAACTCGATTTGGTTTCTACTTTAATTGGTTGGTTATTAGTGATCACAAACATTATCCAAGGACATTTTTAGGTCAATGACCCAATGACACCCTTGGTTGACCAAGTTGACTTTTGAAAAACATTTTATAGCTTTCCAATTTGAATTTAAATTTGAATCGCAAGACTTGGAAATAAGCCTTGAAATCCAAATTCAACTTCAAACATGGAAATCATTTTTAGATTTGGACTTAGATTTATAAACTATGCTTGACACTTGTGTAAACACGGTTTACACCTCAAGTACATAGAATATAAACTAAGTGACAAAACATTTTAGAAACACAATCAACCAATGAAATGTAAACTTGTTTTAGTTGATGCACATTAAGGTTGACTTAAGCATGAATGCTTTGCAATGCATATGACGACATGGCAGGTTTTAATTACCATAACACCAGAGGTGTTACAGCAATGAACTGAACACCGTCTCCATTGGGCTAGTCATCTCGTCTTCTCCATTTATTCCCACAGGCCACGGTCTTCAATATATGTACCGTCGGCTGTTGGGTTATAACTATGACTTGATGTTTGAGCAACCAAGAGTGTAAAACTTTCACTTCTATCTAATGCTAAAATGATGAGCCATAATTTAAACTTCACCTATGTTGATTGGAAGACTTTCTTGAGTCATTTCAACATAGCTGGACCCAAGCCCGGATAAAGAAGGAGGGTGTGTTAGGTGCGGCTAGCCAACATTTCAAAATCAGCCATTCTCATGGATATGAAACCCACAAGAGATTCATTGGGGCATAACCCTCTAAGCGACGCGCTACATCAAAACCCGGGTGTAGTGTCAAATGTGCAAGGGCCGGGTCGTCATCCCCTTAGTGGCGCGTCGTATCGTGATCCGGGTACGATGATAAATGAGCAAGGGTCGGGTCGTCGCAACCTTTGTGACGCGCTACATCTGCGCCCGGGTGTAGTGAAAAATGAGCAAGGGTCTTTGCACTTCCCTCGACGGGTGCGAAGGGTAAGGAAGCTAGCCGAGCCAACTAGGATTCGTCTAGGTAGCTGGAATGTAGGGTCCTTAACGGGTAAGTTAAGAGAGCTAGTCGATACAGCAATTAGGAGGCGTGTAAATATTCTATGCGTTCAGGAGACTAAATGGAAGGGCCAGAAGGCGAAGGAGGTGGAGGATACTGGCTACAAACTTTGGTACACGGGGACAACATCGGGTAGGAATGGTGTAGGCATCTTGATCGATAGGAGCCTAAAGGATGGAGTAGTTGAGGTGCGGAGGCAAGGCGACCGGATTATCCTAGTCCGGCTGGTAGTTGGAGATTTGGCTCTAAATTTGATCAGTGCCTATGCCCCACAGGTAGGTCTTTGCGAGAGCACCAAGAGACAGTTTTGGGAAGATCTCGATAGCATGGTTAGTACTGTGCCTATCAGCGAGAAACTCTTCATAGGAGGAGACCTCAACGGCCATGTGGGTGCGACTAATGTAGGTTTCGAGCGGGTGCATGGGGGTTTCGGGTATGGTAGTAGGAATCAAGAGGGGGAGGATGTTTTGAACTTCGCGTTGGCCTATGATTTGTTGATAGCGAACACCGTCTTTAAGAAGAGGGAATCCCATCTAGTGACCTTTCGTAGCGGACAACACCTGAGTCAGATCGACTTTATCCTTGCAAGGAGAGGGGATAGACGTGCTTGCTTAGATTGTAAGGTGTTACCTGGGGAGTGTGTTGTCCCTCAACACAAGCTTGTGGTGGCGGATTTTCGCTTTCGGGTACGTGTTCATCGGGACAATCGGGCCAAGATTGCGAGAACAAAATGGTGGAAGCTTAGGGGGGAAGCAGCGCAAACATTTAAGGAGAGGATGCTAGATGAGGGGCCGTGGGAAGAAGGAGAAGATGTAGATGACATGTGGCTAAAGATGGCAACATGTGTTCGGAAGGTGGCTTTGGATGTGTTTGGAGTGAGTAGGGGAGGCAAACGGGAAGCGAAAGACACTTGGTGGTGGAATGACGAGGTGCAAAGGGCTATTAGGGAGAAGAAGGAGTGGTTCAAGCACCTCCATCATGACAAGAGTGCAGCCAACATTGAGGGCTATAAAATAGTGAAGAGGGCTGCAAAACGAGCGGTGAGTGTAGCAAAAGGTCAGGCGTTTGATGACCTTTATCAGCGACTAGACACGAAGGAAGGGGAGAAGGACATTTATAGGATGGCTAGGATCCGCGAGAGAAAGACGAGGGACATCAACCAAATCAAATGCATCAAGGATGGGACGGATCAACTTTTGGTGAGGGATGAGGAGATCAAGGACAGGTGGAGAGAGTACTTTGACAAGTTGTTTAATGGGGAGAATGAAGGTCCTACCTTGGAGTTGGATGACTCGTTTGACGATACCAACAGACGTTTTGTGAGGAGATTTTAGGAGGCAGAGATCGGGGAGGCTTTGAAGAGGATGAAGGGAGGTAAAGCGATGGGCCCTGACGGTATCCCCATTGAGATGTGGAGATGCCTAGGTGCCAGAGCAATAGTATGGTTAACTAAGCTTTTTAACCTCATTTTTCAGTCAAACAAGATGCCTAAAGAATGGAGGAGAAGTATATTAGTACCGATCTTCAAGAACAAGGGAGATGTTAAAAGTTGTACTAATTACCGTGGGATTAAGCTGATGAGCCATACGATGAAGCTCTGGGAGAGGGTTATCGAGCATCGCCTAAGAAGAGTGACAAGTGTGACCCAAAACCAATTTGGGTTTATGCCTGGTAGGTCGACCATGGAGGCAATTTTCTTATTACGATAGTTGATGAAGAGGTATAGGGAGCAGAAGAAGGACTTGCACATGGTCTTTATTGACCTCGAGAAGGCATATGACAAAGTACCGAGAAATGTCATGTGGTGGGCCTTGGAAAAGCACAAAGTCCCAACAAAGTACATCACCCTCATTAAGGATATGTACAGGGATGTGGTGACGTGTGTCCGAACATGTGATGGCGACACCAGTGACTTTCCAATTAAAATAGGACTACATCAAGGGTCGGCATTAAGCCCTTATTTATTTGCTTTGGTGATGGATGAGGTCACAAGGGACATACAAGGTGATATCCCTTGGTGTATGCTCTTTGCTGATGATGTGGTGCTAGTGGATGAGACTAGGGTAGGGGTTAATAGGAAGTTAGAACTATGGAGGCACACGTTAGAGTCGAAAGGGTTTAGACTTAGTAGCACCAAGACCGAGTACATGAGATGCGATTTCAGCGCGACTAGGAATGAGGAGGGAGACGTTAGCCTCGATGGGCAAGTGGTGGCCAAGAAGGATTCTTTTCGGTATTTAGGATCGATGCTACAAAAGGATGGTGACATTGATGAAGATGTTAGGCATAGAATTTCAGCCGGTTGGTTGAAATGGCGTCAAGCTTCAGGTGTCCTCTGTGACAGAAGGGTGCCTCAAAAGTTAAAAGATAAGTCTTATAGGACAGTGATTCGTCCGGCGATGTTATACGGTGCTGAATGTTGGCCTACGAAAAGGTGACATATCCAGCAATTGAGTGTAGCAGAGATGCGTATGTTACGATGGTGTTGTGGGCACACAAGGAGGGATAGAGTCTAAAATGACGATATTTGGGATAGGGTTGGGGTGGCACCAATTGAGGAAAAAATGATCCAACACCGGTTGAGATGGTTTGGCCATGTCCAACGGAGGCCTCCTGAGGCACCGGTGCGTAGTGGGGTTCTAAAGCGGGTCAATAATGTAAAGAGAGGTAGAGGTCGACCTAAACTGACTTGGGACGAGTCGGTTAAGAGAGACCTTAAGGAGTGGAATATCCCTAAGGATTTAGCTATGGATAGGAGCGCTTGGAGACTAGCAATTAACGTGCCTGAACCGTAATCTTTTTCTTGTACCATTTATGTGTTCTTTGTTTTCATGCCTCTTTTGGGTTTCATCTCTAGCCTACCCCAACTTGCTTGGGACAAAAGGCTATGTTGTTGTTGTTGTACTCGAAACGCCCGAACGTCCAGCCGTTGTGTAGATGATTTAGTCGGACATTATATAGTGTTGTAACGTCCGTCCAGTGCGTACTTGATTTTGTAGGATAGTATATATCATCGTCAGCTTTTAATGTCATAGCAATGAGTAGGTCTATCCCTCGACTGTTGCTGCTGCTTGGATTGGTGTGAAGTAGTCTGTAAGAATAGACCTATCACAACCGCATCAGTCAATCAAGTTTGAAGCGTGTCATGGTGGTCAAAAGCTCCTTTTCCTGATTCTTCTTCAGTCTACTACATTCACTTCACTCTCGCCAGGTCTAATATGAAAGGGGTTACCATAGCGCTGTCCACTATCCAACTTTTCAGTTTGGCTCAGCAATGAGCATCCAGTCGGTGATGTAGGTGTTTCTGGTGAGATCGTTGTATGATGCAGAGCCTCGAGCTGGCCGCCAACACCGTCTTAATTAGCCTCGCCGGACATGTATGGGATCCTGGCCCCTTGATCACTAGTAGTCATTGGCGGGTTTGATCCGTGGAATGCCCTTGCAAACATGTGAACTCATTTTTGCTTGTAGGTCAACTGTTGTTACTGGTTGGATTGTACTAGTGAAATACTCCGTATTTCTGCAGAAAAGACCTTTAAGTACATGTACCACACTGGGGCACTCAAATATCAAGTGTGTCATCATGGCGGTCAAAAGATCCTTTCTTGATTATTCTACTCCTACTGTCCAGCTTTGCCGCATTCACTTCACTCTTGTCAAATGCCCGCGGAGTGTAAATTTGACCGGCTGGACATGTAACTCTGGTGCTGAGCTTGTACAGTACAAGTTTGGCATCATCAGCTATGCTAAGAATAGCAGTAGCATCGTCTGTGGAAGCATCCTTGAAGTAGAGTAGTGAGTAGATGGATTCCCTAAGCGGCAGCTTCAACCATAGTCAAGGGCGTGAAGACGATCAGAACCTTTGAAACCATAGCCATGTCTAGTTAGCTGCAGCCTCTGCAAAACCAGGCAAGAGAAATTGCTTCACAGAAGCAGGAGCAACCTACCTAGTCCACCCCTCGGCTGTTGCGGCTGTGCGATTGATAGACCGCACTATGTACAGAGTACTATACTTTGTCTGGCCATACGGTTCGACCATTCAAAATATTGATGGCACGAACAGATATGATGGACGACATGTGGCTGCGTGCTTGCGTTGTTGGCGTCCAAGCATGTTTCAACCATAAAAGTGTATCAATCATAAACTCAACATAAAAGTGTGTCAATCATGCCTCCTGCATCGTCTCCCCCCACCACCACACCACACCCTGCTCTCCCGCCTTGCACAATAGCTAGCCCTTGCCTCGCCTTGGCAAGTTCCCCACCACCGATTGCCATGAGGTGCCTAGGTCCTCCTCGAGGAAAGGCCACCCTGATTTAGTGTGTATTCGTACTCTTGTTGACTGTTGGTACCCTGCTTTATGTCCTCATTGAGGAAGCGCGGCACTGATGCCCAGTCGCGAGAGATTGGCGGTCCTGTCATTGTACTCCCTCACACCATCTACAGCGCTGACACTAGTCTCCCCGTCGCCCTCGACGATGATGTTCATGACATCGGAAGCGGTGGCCCGCTCACCACCGGCACTCTCCTCGCTGTCGCAGCCGTCCCCGTCACTGTCCCGCTCTTCGTCGCCCTCAACGACGACGTTGGCGCCACTGGCAGCATTGGTTCAGTCACCGGTTTGCCTCACCATCGTCGCAGTCCCACTCGCTGGTGCCGGATCTGATACTGTAGGAGCGTCATGGTGGAAGCTTGTCTCCTCAATCGTCTCTGTCCAGCTCATTGTCTGTCTTGGCCACGTCCAGGGAGGGCTCTCCATTGTATTGTCTTACAACGGACTCGGAGGATGATCGGTGCAACAGGTATGCAACTCGCACCCCCAAGGAGCTGAAGTTAGAGATGGGTGCCCTGGTGTGCCCCTCCTGCCCGAATGCAGAGCCCCGTGTTTATTTGAACTAGGACGAGGTCATGAAGCATGCACTGTCGAGGGCCAAAAGCCCCCTAGAAGGCGAGTACACCATCGTCAAGAACATTTGCCGCCATCACAAACTGGCGAGGAACCAGGGCTGGAAGTAGACTACTGAAGGGATCCTCTAGAGGGACCAGTGGAGGCATTGGATTTTATTCGTGCCTGTTGGCACCCTCATTTCATGTGACTCACTTAACATAGAGTTGTGTCCTGTGGGATGACATGTTTCTCCTCTTATTATGTAGATGATGGCATGGTTATTATGTATGTCTAAACTCATAACATTGCTGTAATCCAAATTTATATCTCCCTTTGTTCCTGAATAGTACATAGATTTCTCAAGTTGTGGTAAGTCAAACCCCGACGTGAAGGAGTAGACTACACCCCCGCCTTTTAATTTAAAGATGATGCAGGCTCGAACCCGGGTCTCTAGACTGATGCAAGCTCTAGTTTCTAGTCGCCCAAAGTTTGTGTCAAATTAGTATAATTAGAATTAGAATGAAACATTTTTGCTATTCTCTAATTATGCATGTAATGTGCGCATTTGGGGAAACAATTTCACTACAGAGAGTAACGTTTAACATTCTTGAAGAACACATGATTATCCGAGCACTGCAGATCAATGGCTGGTCAGACGTACCCCCGTTATCATAAAGGGTAACTTATTCCGTACGAACACTTCCGTTTGTAATTCGTCTTAAGTACTATGCATATTTTTATTGATCCATGCAATTAGTTTCTCCATGTGTTGTTCTCTGAAGGCGTGGTCCCGCCATCGTCCTGCATCTGCTGAAATTACCATTGGTCGTGCTCGTTTCCTTCTATAAAAATTGAAGAAACAGAGGATAGCTGGTATAGTTTCCTTGTAGTGTTGCGAGCTCACGTTTTCCTGCCCGCGACCTCTGTCCTACCACCTCGTTCTTCAAGATTCAACCAAGCCGTAGGGACCAGCGGAGGAGGAGAGGATGTTCAAGGCCCCTTCGTGAGGAGAGCTGGGAAGCAGAGGGGTCGTCCGCGGTTGATGCCGCAGCGGCTGAAGGGAGAAGGCGCAGCTCGCTGGTATGGTAGTGTCATTATCGTGTTTTTCTTTTTTATTTTTATTTGTGTGACATCACACCATGTTGGCCGGGTTTTCTCATTTTTCCTCATTCAGCCGTCCAGGAGTAGCTGGCCGCCGCACGGGCCGACGCGGCGGATGTGCGCCGGACCAAATGACAGTCCGGTTCAGCAGGCGACGGAGGCGATGCTTCTCCACGACGAATCATCAGAGGATACGTTTTCGAATTTCTTTTCTTCCATTTTTTAGCAGGCGAGGCAATTTGCCTGCGTGAAGATTTGAATCATCCCGTATATTTGGGACCATGCCTAGGAATGCCGCTAACACGCTTTTGAAAGAAAGCAGTGTTGCCAACTCGCTCCAAAAATTAGATGTCTCGGTTTTGCCCTCGGCGCAGGAAATAGGTTCATCAGAACATCGATTTCAGCCAAGGGCATTTGTGGTATTGTGGCCTCCAAAAAGCGCGAGGAGTCGCCGTCTCCCGCCTCCACCTCCATTCTAGTTTTGGCATAGTGTCTCCCACTCCAGCCGCCCCTCCTAGATCTGCTCCTTCTCTCTCTAGATTTGCAATCTCCAGCCGCCTCATCGATCTGCCACCCCGCTCCGTTTCCTAGGCACCATCGGTAAAGCTGCTTTGCTTCCTATCCACTCTCCAGCCGCACCCTCTCATACCATTCCCAACCCTTGCCGCAGGCGGATCCCCTTCCAGTTCAACAGCAGGTCAGCTCAGGCAGGATCCGGTTCCCTACCTTGGCACCATCACCGAACCCTAGCCAGATCCGGATCTAGATCTGGTACCCCCAGTGTCAACAACTACATCATCATCTCTGCGACCCCGATGGCAAGCGTATCCAGTGAACGCGGGGGAACAGGTATACAAATTCCTTCTATGACATGTGCTGTATTATATTTGTTGAACCTGGGGTATGTAGATAGCCATGTGATTACTCCTGCTTTGTTATTTTGACATTCACTACAAGCTTTACTTAATAATTGGTTTTGTGATCTGCATAAACAGCCACTAACTGGTTACAAACGATGACGGACAGAACAAATGACTATGCGTGCAGAACCTGAACCATGTGAGGTACTTGAGGGATTTGGTGAACCATGTGAGGACTGTTTGGAGATAGCAACAATGCAATTAGTACATGCTTGCTGCTTAAGTTTTTTCCCCCAAACTTTAGGTTCTAGCTCCAAGAACCCATAGAGGACCTGATAAAGAGGTTGATGCCATGGTGTTCTTCGAGGGCTTCAATAGCAGCGGCAAAAAGGGCCCGAGCCATACTACCAGAGAAGCAGTTGTAAGTACCTTTGTTTGCTTTATTTGAAATTTGTAAGTCATTGCAATAAAAGAGGCAAAATCACCGACAACCTGATGTGGCATCATCATTTAATTTGAAGTTGCAATTTGCACAAAACAATATGGTACCTATGCACTGTGCTTATGTAATCTATACCGGCAGTAGGTTGAGGAAGTCCTCTTCCACTATGTGTGAAGCCAAGTATCTATAGTACTTTGTAGTAGTCATGTGTGTCTTTGTTCTATGTTGAACTCGAGTCGTCTTAATTTCATGTCTTTGGTAAGATTTTCTGAACTTGCAAGAACCTTCCATCAAGGACCTTCTTGATTCAAAATTTGGATTTTGTAATCTGAACTATTGACTAGGTAGCAGAGTCGGTCATCATAGACCAGCATTACTTGTTATGTATGAAATAGTCTGTTGGGTTTTCGGTTGAAGTCATCTTCAACTACCAGCCTAATGTTTACTACTTGAATTTCGCAGGAAGGTATGGAGACTATGTGAGCAGAACCTGTTGCTCATGGGTAGCAACCAATGACTAGTGCTGATGTTGCTTCCAAGGTCCTTTGCAATAAGTCCTGTCTTTTTCAATCGAAGTCCTCTTCACTATCTCTGGCCTAATGTTTAATGCCTGCATTGTTTACTGCTTGCACTACTTGAATTTCGCAGGAAGCTATGGAGACACTGCGAGCAGAACCTATTGCTAATGGGCAGCAACCAATGATTATGTTGATGCTGTTTCCAAGGTCCTCTGCATAATCTCTTGTCTTTTCAATCGAAGTCCTCTTCCAATAACTATAACCTCTCGTAGGAAGCTATGGAGATGCAGCGTGTAGAACCTATTGCTGATGGGCAGGAACCAATGACTAGTGTTGATGTTGTTTCCAAGGTTCTCTGTGTAATCTCATGGGTTTTGGATTGAAATCCTCTTCCACTATCTGTAGCCTAATGTTTACTGATTTGATTTCGTAGGAGCCTACGGAGACACAGCGAGAAGAACCTTTTGCTGATGCGTATCACCCAATGTCCGGTGCTGATGTTGTTTCTATGGTTCTCTACCTAATCTCTAAGGATTTGAATTGAGGTCCTCTTCCACTATCTGTAACTAATGTTCACTACTTGCATTTCACAGGAAGCCACAGAGACACTGCGAGCAGAACCTGTTGTCGATGGGCACCAACCAATAATAAGTGTTGATATTGTTTCCAAGGTCATCTCCCTAATCACTAGGTTTTTCCATTGAATTCCTCTTCCATTGTCTGTAAAACTATAACCTAATGTTTATTGCTTGAATTCCCCAAGAAGCTATGGAGACTATGCAAGCAAAAGTTGTTGCGGATGGGCGCCAACCAATGACAAGTGCCAAAGTTGTTTCCTTGGTCCAACGCCTCTCCAAGTCCAAGGCCCCCTCTAGGTTCAGCGGCAACGGCCCTTTTTTGAAGAAAGTTGGAGATCGGACAAGATCCACTCCAACAGAGACATTGGAGGAGAGACTGCTCTGAGAACAGATTGTCGCTGAACATGAATATTCTTCTTTCATCACTAGAGAACTGGATGAAGTAAACAGGACCGCAGAAGAGACTCGTATGGAGTTTGAGGAGTTCAAGAGAACACGATGGGAGTATCTCAATAAGCTTCATGAGGTCATCATATTCGTCACCCAGTCTGGTAACCCTCAGTCTTCAACACCTGTGGGCTTGGTTGAGTGAACATTTGTGACTTGATGTGGATTTGTGCTGGTTTGATATGGCAAAACAGTCAGTGGCCTCTTTCTGATGATTGAACTGAAAACTGCTATAATTTGATAGTCATGTTGAATAATTATATTGTCAGTCGTTAATATCTGTGGTGAATATGCCATTGTGTTAAATTACTTCTATGAAAAAATGATATTTGAGCACGTGGACGAAACCTGACAGGTAACATGGGAAAACATGCTTGTGAAACATTGACGAACCAGCATTTGAAATGTGGACGACTACTATCATGACGCATCAGTTAATAAGAAATGAACACGTGGACAAAAACGCTACATGGTTCAATGAACGACAGACACTTGTGCCAATAAAGCTCTGAAAGGTGGCACAACATAGGAGTTACACGTGGTCTGGTAAGAACATCAAACGTGGTCCATTTGGAACACGACACGTTTTGCAATAATAAACAAACACATGGTCCAATAGTAATTTGACACGTGCCTAATGAATAAACTGACACGTGATCCTATAAAAACATGACACGTGGTCCTCTCGTAAAGCGACACGTGATCCAGTTAAAACATGACACATGGTCCAATAGGAGAAAGACATGTGGCAGAACCTAAGGGTGCCAAATCATTCTAGCGATGTCGCCGACTATAGCCACCTCAGATATCTATAGCCATGTCAGCTGACGGTGTCCATGCCAACATAACCGCCATCTTGTGTCATCTTCTAACAAACAAAAAAACCTCTATGACGCTCACCGTTTGGTCATTGAAAGTGCATTTTTGGTGACACCTCTTTAAAATCATCATACGTACATAAGTGTGACGTGAGTTCCTTGATGGTGGCTTTTGGTCACAGATTCGGCATGAAACTAAAATAATGACGAATATCGCACCTACCATGACAAAAATAGTTCATCATGGTAGGTCATATCTCTACTAGTGTGGGTTCGGTTTGTATAGCCTTGTCCTTGAGCATCTAGTGAGCTTAGGTTGGATTTGTGCTTTTGCTCATTAAAATTGTGTAGGTGCTCCCTCGCTTGTGAAAGTACTAGTTGCTTAGGTTTGTGTGACCTTGCAAGTTAGAATTGATTAGGAGACCACTAGCTATTTTGGCACCTTACTTTCTTGTGTAGGATCTTTTACAAGGTGCATCTAGAGTCATAGTTAGAGGGGTGAAGTCTTGGCTAGACTGATAGTTTTAATTTCGCATTTGTTTCGGTTAGCCAGTGCGATAAGTTTTAGAAAGAACTATTCACCCCCTCTAGTCCGCCATCTTGACCTTTCAATCTTTCTCTTGCAATGCATTTGAGTAAAACTCCTGATGAAGTTGCTCTTCTATAAAGCTTGTTTCCAACTAATACGTAATTCTTGCTCTTACGTATCAGTGGGTTCTTTGCATCTTGTCCTCTGGTAGCGTCTTGTTTTTGATGTAATCCTATGAACTATTGCATCCAGTCTTCATAAACTATCATGACTTGTCTTGTTGCAAGGTCTTGATCTATCTCCATTGGATCATTTTTGCTTGCTCTAGGTGCTTGTGCCTTCTCATGTTGTTTGATAGAGGGTTCTGTTAGTTCTTCCACAAAGATCTCAGGGGGTACTTTTGCTCTGTCGGAACCTAGTTTTGCTAAGGTATCCTCTGCTACATTTGAATCTCTCAGGACATGATGAATCTCTAATCCCTGGAAATTTTTCTCCAGTTTTCTAGCTTCTGCACAGTAAGCTCCCATATTGTCTTTTGTGCAGTCCCATTCTTTATTGACTTGATTGATAACAACTGCTGAATCTCCGTAGACCAGCAATCTCTTGATTGCTAGAGAGTGTGCTACTCTTAACCCATGGATGAGCGCTTCATAATCTGCTTCATTGTTCGTGGCTTGCCATAGGATTTTTAAGATGTACTTGAGTTGTTTTCCTTCTGGTGATATAAACAGGATTCCAGCGCTAGTGCCTCCTAGCTTGAGTGAACCGTCAAAATACATCCTCCAATGATCTGTGATAGGTTTGGGTTCTTTTAAAGTAGTTTCTATCCATTCTACTAAGAAGTCGCTGAGTGCTTGGGATTGGCCTTCTTTGATTGAAATTCGAGGTTCAGAGCTCCTAGTTCTATAGCCCATTTAGAGATCCTTCCTGTTGAGTCCCGGTTTCTCAAGATATCTGATAACGGGGACTCGATGATTACTATGATCTTGTGTTCTTGAAAATAATGCCTCAGCTTTCTTGATGATATTAGGATATGGCATAGAGTAGTTTTTGTATGTGTGGATATCTGACTTTTGATTCCGTTAGAACCTCACTAATGTAGTAGACTCGCCTCTGCACTTTGTAAACATAGTCGGGTTCTTCTCTTTCAACTACAACTGTTGTGCTAATGACGTTCTTTGTTGCTGAGATGTAGAGGAGCATGTCTTCTCTTTTATTTGGTGGTACCAGCATGGGTTATGAGGCTAGGTAGTGCTTGAGTTTTGAAAAGCTTCTTCTGCTTCTTCTGTCTACTCAAATTTGCCTATCTTTTTCAATAGTTTGAAGAATGGAATGCCTTTTTCACCTAGGCATGATACAAACCTATTGAGGGCTGCCATGCACCCCATCAATTTTTAAACATCTTTTCTTGGTGGCTCCATATCCAAGATTGCTTTGATTTGCTTCATGCTCACCTCGATTCCCCTGTTGCTGACTAGAAAACCAAGCGGTTGTCCAGCAGGAACTCTGAAAACGCACTTGTTTGGGTTGAGCTTCCATCCCCATTTCTTCAGGTTTGTGAAAGTTTCTTGAAGGTCTTCTATCAGTGCGTCAGGTTTGTTTGTCTTGATTACAACATCATCCACATAGGCTTCGGCGTTTCTTCCAATTTGATCACCCAGGGTTGTTTGGATTGCTCGTTGATAAGTTGCTCCTACGTTCTTCAAACCGAACGGCATTGACACGTAGCAGTAAGCCCCAAATGGCGTGATGAAAGATGTCTTGCTTTGATCTTCTTCTCTGAGGAATATTTGATGACAACCAGAGTAGCAATCAAGGAATGAGAGTAGGGATGCTCCTGCTATGGAGTCTATTACTTGGTTGATTCTTGGAGGACCATATGGATCTTTGGTGCAATGTCTGTTGAGATCGGTGTAATCAATGCACATGCGCCAATCTGGTGAGTTCTTCTTTTCCACGAGTACCGAATTGGCCAACTAGTCTGGGTTGATTATTTCTCTGATGAATCCCATTGCTAAGAGTTTTGTGAGTTCCTTTTTGATTACTGCCTTTCTGTTGGGTGCAAATTTTCTTTGTTTCTACTTGATGGGTTTTGAGCCCTTGTTGACATCAATGGTATGCTCAACCAAGTCTCTTGGGACTCCTGGCATGTCGACTGGCTTCTAGGAAAAGATATCTTTGTTGTCCCTGAGAAACTTGGTGAGCACGAGTTCCTATTTGGGGTCGAGTTCTATGCTGACGATCGTTGTCTTTTCTCCAAGTCGATCTTCTTTGTCTTTACCTTAGTATGCATAGTAAAGCTTTTGTTTGTTTTCTTTATAGGGATTTCTATCTCTTGCGGGTTCATCGTGGCTGTGATCATGGCAATTTCCCTTCTTCCTTGCCCTCCTTGCAATTTTTCTACAATCTGGATAGCTTGAATGTCGCAATCATATGCTTTTTGAAGATCTCCTTATAGCATAGTATTCCTTTGGATGTAGGCATCATGCGAAGTAGGTACGGGTAGTGTGGGATAGCCATATATTTGGTTAATGATGGTCTTCCCAGGAGGGCATGATAGCATGATTCAAAATCTGCCACTTCGAACTTGATGAATTCTGTTCTATACTTCTCCTTTGTGCCGAACATAACTGGCAGCCTAATCTGCCCTAGTGGTACTGCTGTAGTTTCGGGTACTATGCCATAGAACGGAGTGTTTGTTGGAGTAATCATGCCTTCATAATCGAAACTCATCTTTTTCAATGTTGCAGTGAATATTATGTCCAGGCCGGCTCCACCATCAATCAATACTTTGGGAACTATGATTCCTGCGATCGTTGGTGCTACCACTAGTGGATAACACCCTACATTAGATGTGCTTGTCCATTGATCTTCTCTTGTAAAGTTGATTGGATATTCTGACCAGTTGAGGTATCTTAGGACAACTAGTTCTGCTGCCATTATTGCTCTGTGTGCCAGCTTCTGTTGCTGTTTACTCTTGGACCCTAGAACTCCTAAGAATATCACGTAGAGTTGTTTCTGTGGCTCTTGGAAATCTCCTTCGGGCTTCTTTTCTTCCTTTTTGGGTTCTATCATGTTTCTATTTTGATTGTTATTTTCATGCTTTCGATATCGGCTGTTGAAATCGTTGCAGTCTTTGAGTTTATGCCCTGATCTTGGATGCAGGGGGCAACTCATCTCTTCAAAGTTTGCATATTGCCTTTGCTTTATTTTGTCTTTTTCTTGATGGGTCAAGTTCTGGTAATTGCTGGCTCTTTTATTTGCCATTGCCACTGTGTTGTCTTTCCTTGGCCTTTTATCGTTGTTCCTGTAGCCATTGTTCCTGTAGTCAGGTCTTCCTCTTCTGTTGCTATTGTCTCTATTGCTGGAGAATTTCCTGTTTGTTTTCTCTTCAGATGTTATGAGCTTTTCAATAGTTCGCTTGAACTCTTCATTATTTTTTGGAGCTTCACTGTTAAATTCTTTGAACTGCCACCTAGTGTTAATTTTGTTACTGAAAATTTTGATGACTTCTCTATCTATGATCTCATGAACTTGAGCTCTTGCTTTGCTAAATCTCCTATAGTATTGTCTGAGTGATTCTCCATTCTTTTGAGTGATTCCTTGTAGTTCTATGGTGGTCATTGGATGTATGATCATTCATGCGAAGTGACTGCAGAATTGCATTTGTAAATCGCTCTAGTACTTGATTGATCCTGCGGGTAGTTTGTCAAACCATTGTAGCGGCATAGCTTCTAGTGCCATAGGAAAAAATAGTGCTTTGAGGTCTTCATCTCATCCAGCTAATTCAATGGATTGAGAATAAACTCAGAGCCATTGTTTAAGTTCTTCTTTCCCATTGTACTTGGAGTGATTTGCTAGTTTGAATTTGTGAGGAAGCTTCATTTCTTGCAATCTTCTGGCAAAGCATGGGAATCTGTCATAGTTTTCCTTCTTGTTGGAGTCCGATGACAGTGACCTTCTCGGTTCTCTATATCGTGACCTGCATTCTGGTTGTCCACAGCCTTCTTCCCTATCCATTATTCTGCTAGGATCTAGTCTTCTTTGTGGTCAAGTTCTTTCTGGCTTTTGCAACTGAGGATGCTTATTACAGCTCTCTTCTGGCCCTAATCTAGAAAAAATCGACCTGCAGGGTTGTTCTGGTTGATGGTTGGGAATAGCGGGTTGTTCATTCTGGTGCACTTCATTTGGGATTTTCTCTGTTTCTTGATCCTTCCTTTGAGCAGCTTCCTTCTCCTTCTGTGCCTTTTTTAATGATTCAAGTTGTTTAGCAACTTCTTCAATATTCTTCTGTTCATTAGCTTCTTGTGCTTCTTTCTATGCTTTCAACTTGTTGTAATTCATGCGGTCCAGCTTGTACTTGGACCATGCCTGCTCTTGCATTTTTCCTTGCTTCTTCTACTTGCTCGGCGTCGGTTTTTGGCCAACCTTGACTACTTTTGTTCTTCGCTTTCTTCTTCTTTAGTTTTGTCGTCTTTAGATATTTTATCCTCTGACTCATCTAACAAGCGTACTTCTGGTGTCTTGGGTGAGGCAGGGAGTTCAACTATGTTGGCCATGTAGATAGTTCTTCTTTTCAATTTCTTCAAAGCCTTGAAAGGTTCTTCTTCTTCAGAATCAGTGTTGTTGAGGGACAGACTAGCAATCTCTTTGCCTTCCTGAAAAGGTAGTTCTTGGGGGTAATGATTGAGTTGAGCTTTTGTAGTAGAAAAAGAATCTAGCCAGCCAGTGTTTTATGCGGTCTTCCGTGATTGAGGTTGACTTCTCTTGTTTTTGTGTTGATTTGTAGTCCTTCACAATGTTCCTTGTCTCTCCTCATTGGTATGGGGTAATCAACCTAGCAGACGAGTTCTTCTTCTCCCTTCTATGGACCAAACACTCCTGGCAATTGCGTGGCTTCCTTAGGTACTCCTGCATGATATATGTCAAATTGCGCAACTCGTATGGAAACGGGTTGGGAATCTTGATGAATATCTTCGAATTGGAGGCGGTGTTGAAGTTCTTCTTAGAATTGGTCTCGCAATCCTCTTCTGCTTGATCGCGGGTTGATTTCTTCTTGGTCTTGCCATTGACCTTCAGGTCCTTGTCCGACTCAACCTTGGAAATTTCTTCTTCTTGGTCCTGGATCAAACATTTGAAGGAGTTGTAGCCAGAGACAGTCTTCGAATCCTCCTCTGAATCGGTTTCAAAAATTTTTGCTTCCTGACGCGGATCCAAAGTCGAGAGTTTTGCCAACATTTTGGTGAGTTTTGATTCTTCTATGCATCGATCTTGATGTCGCCGGGTCTTGATTGCTTGGCCAGACGACTTTGGAGCTTGCCTTCACCGTTTGCCTCGCAAATCTATGAGCCAAAGACGAAGGTTATTCCCATCAAAAAACTCATGTCAAAGGTGAGGTCCGCCGAACTCTCGGTGTACAATTTCTTAAAAGCCCCTACCTGGCGCACCAGCTGTCAATGTTTTATCACCGATAGCCCACCACCGGGGTACCTGGTAGGGTGTTTTGTTCGAAGGAGCTAGTGGACTGCGGGACTCAGCGGTTGTGGCAACAAACTAGATGAGACAGGCGATTTTATACTGGTTCAGGCACTTGACTTGCGTCGAGTAAAAACCTTTATGTCCAGTCGGCGTGAGCCTCTTGCATTGTATTGATGAGTATGAGGGATTGTGTAGTTCGCGTTCTTACAAGGGGTACCCACGGCAGCCTTATATAGGGCGAGACTGGCTATGGGTTATTCGATTCCTAGTCAGATTCTAGGAACGACTCCTAAAACTAGCTGTTTTGTACTCTTTCCTATTACAATCCTTCCAGGATATGGTAGTTTTAGTGTCGTGTTACTTCGTGTTCTTCTCGAATCTGGCAGTGGGTTCTTCGATCCTTCGTCCGTATTCTGTCTTCTTGGGGAACCTCCGGTGTGCCCCATCGACACCACCTCCTAGATGGCTTGGTGGCAAGAGACTCTATCGAAGCATGCAAGGAGATTGTGCGGTGCTCCGAAGAAGAGATTGTGAGGGGTTCTTGAGCCTTCCCTGTGGGAGTCGTGAATTGGCTACTCTAGTTGAGCTCATGGCTTGGAGGATCGCCATCTTGTGTTGGTTTATCACACCCGAGGTTGTGGGTTTGGCTAGGCGATGCCAATTAGCGAGTGAACCTCCAAGTGGGTGTATCACCACAAGAGGACGTAGCTTGGTGGGAACCAAGTGAACCTTGGTAAAAATTGTTGTGTCATCTTGTTTCCACACTTCACGGTGGTTTACAATCTCTTTCACAAGCTTGTATTTACATTCATATATATCTTGCTTGTGTTACTCCCTCTAGTGATTAGTTTGCTTGAGTAGCTTGCTAAACATCTTCTTGCTTGTGTAGCTAGAAGTAGAGTTCTTGTTGTGCTTAGCTGGTGTAGTTAAGTTAAGTTGAGCTCTTGGGTTCGGCTTGTGTAGCCTTGTCCTTGAGCATCTAGTGAGCTTAGGTTGGTTTTGTGCTTTTGCTCATTAGAATTGAGTAGGTGCTCCCTTGCTTTATAAAATACTAGTTGTTTAGGTTTGTATGACCTTGCAAGCTAGAATTGATTAGCAGAGCACTAGCTAGTTTGGCACCTTGCTTTCTTGTGTAGGTTCTTTTACAAGGTGCATCTAGAGTTATAGTTATAGGGGTGAAGTCTTAACTACACCGATAGTTTTAATTCTGCATTTGTTTCGGTTAGCCAGTGCGATAAGTTTTTAGAAAGGACTATTCACTCCCTCTAGGCCTCCATCTCGACCTTTCAGTGGTGCTCTAGCTCTAAGCTTGTGGTGGCTCTTTCTCCCGTGGTGTGTTGATGTTGAATGAGGGGGAATGGCCCCCCTTTTATAGGTTGAGTGGAGGGTTACAACCCTTGTTTCCACAAGAATTGCAACTGGGGATAGCTTCTAAGTGTTGGCACAACACTCTGGGTCAAACAGGTCAGGATGGATTCTCTAACTAGGGGTCACCCAACCCCATCTTGGTGGGACCAAGTGTTCAAACATCTCCCTAAATTCTCCTTGATGTAGAACCAGTCTTAAGATTTTTGTATCATGTCAAGTAGGGGTCGCCCAACCCCCATTTGAAGGGTTCAGAGCAAGCAGCTCCGGGTTCTACACTTTCTAGGTAATTAGAAGTGGTTTGGCCAAGTTTGGGCCCAAGTGGGTACTAAGCCTAGGTCGCCTAACCCCTGTTTGGCAGATTCAGAGCAAACAGTTTTTGGATTTGCACTTCCCCACGTGTTAGAGATGCTTTGGCCATACATGGGCTTAGTTAGCCACCAAGAGGGGGTCACCCGACCCCCGGTCCCTATGGAAGCTTCCTAGGACCAATTTTGTCATAGAGACTAACATAGGTGTGTTCATTCTAATCTAGTGGCCAAACCATATAGAAATGAAAAGAAGTTAAGACATGTAGGTTTTAGTCCCGTTGAATCATTAGCAAGGATAAGTTCTAACATGTCAACTCATTCTATCAAGATTCATGCTCATGGAAAACTTCAAGAAGGTGGCCACTTACCTTAAAGATGATGAGTTGTAGCATTGGTCCTCCTCAATTGCATCAAAGTTCTCCTTGGCCAAAAAACTTGACCTTTGACCATGAAGATCTCAATTTGTCTCCATGAATGATCTTATGACTTACCCATAGAGATGTCGATGTTCTTGCTATAGGGGTTAGTCCAAAAGTGCCATCAGGTTCCATGCAAGTATGTTTGATTAAATAATCAAGCTTAACACCATATCTTGTTTGATTAAGGTAGTCTATTCAACCTAAGCACCATGCTTAATTTAAAAAGACTATGGAGGTATGATCGCTCGAGCGATCAGTACACCCAAACCAAGGCATGCTAACATAGAAAAAGGAAGCATGATAGGATAAATAGGATTCATTCTACTAGAGACAAGAGAATGAGTGGTGAAGACATGAAGCATTTTTTTATTTTAGAGAGTTGAAGACAAAAGTAAGAGGAATGCACTAAACAAGGGGAAGGGAAAGTGACAAACCAGTCAAGAAGTATGGCTCAACATAGTGGAGGTTGACTGGTGGGCTGAGGGGCCCATGGTGGGGTTGATCGACCCCAACTTGGAGGTTCAAGCCACTTTGGATATTTCCCTGTGCATTATTACCTTTAATGATGTGTTCCTACACTGATGGTTTTGCTCGGGATGTCCTTCAATGCCCAAATGTGTTCGAGGGGGTCAAATGACCCCCCACATACTTGGTGTATGGTGTTCCTTGAGTCATGGAAACTAAGACAACAACAAGTGATGGGGTTCTTATGGTGGCAACACACCAGCAGAACCACAAGTCTTACTAACCTACTCAAGTTAGGCACACAAGTTGCATGATGTTAATTTGAAGCCAACTTGTGGAGGCCTAACTACAAGAACTCATACCACTACGAGATTTGGAGAACTTATGATAAACAAAAGCATCTACAACTTCCACTGCAAACATTTTGGACACACAAAGAGTGAAAGGTTTGTAGATCTCTTGTGTGGTAGTGGCAGAGAGAGATTGATTTGGAAGATTTCTTGAATGAGCAAGGGCATGATGAGAGGATCATAGGATAACTTCCATGCTTATTGATAGGATCTTCATCTCAAGGAGTGGGTGAGCGCTTTTCTTCTCATAACATTCCAAATCCTCCTTAAGACTTGGATATGTCATGGTTGTTTGTGAAATCATCTTAAGCTCACCCCTTGGATCAAGAACAGGATTGGATTCTACCCTTGTGCTAAGAGGTTGAAAGACAAACAGATAGATTGTTGGCGATCCTTATGGATCATTTCTAAATCGCCAACTTAGACTAAAAAGAGGAAAGACAAACATATTCTAGCACATATGCCTTTACTACTAACAAAGTTCCACTTGTACCCCTAGTGTTCATGTTTTACAGGTTTTATGGTGAAACAAGTGGAAATACACAACATCATGGAGAAAGCGCAAAAGCAAAAGACAAATTCAACAAAATGCGCAAACAAGAATAATAGAGAAGCCCACCTTCGGTGTATACCTGGGCCTGATCATAACCGCAGGAGAAGTCCAGGCCCAGGAAGGAACCGACCACCCGAAGGCGGTGGCCAGATGGCCCCAGTAGGCCTTCCCGAGCCCAGTCTTCGAAGGCGGTGCTCTAGGCGGTTCCCCAAGGGCAGTTTCATCTCCTTCCAAACCTAGAGACGCCCAAACCATCCTAGTCTAGCTACAAATAGATGGTGCTCCACCATTCTACACACACATTCATTTGGAGTTACTTACCTCACACCTCTCACTTGTTCTTTAGAATAGTTATAGTAGTTTGTGAGCAGGGCAAAAGCTATCAAGTAGAGCTTGTCTCCTTGGAAGAAGAACATCTTAGTATGAATACAATTCGTTTTTCTTCCAAGAGCGGGTTCTTACCATATTTATATAATCATGCATATGAACTAGAGTATAGTTATGATCATGTTATGAGCATAATATATGAACTAGCATATAGTTTATGTATTATGTTCTTGACTTGTTCATCATCGTTCTTCATTGTTCATCAAGTTAGTATGAATAGAGGAAGAACTAGGAATGAGGTGAAAGTTCGTTGTGCCTTCTTGGTTGATCTTAACCTAGCCTATCAATCCGAAGGGGTGGGGTCCGATGGGGTTAGGAGTTGATTCCAAGCACACGGGCATGGTGCTCGGGTATGCAGAGATCGACAGATATGCGGTATCCCACAAGCAGAGGGGTAGGTTGGCAGGTGGTGATAGCCCTGTCCATCCCAAGCATTCCCCCATGTTCGGATATTGAGTAGGAGTTCGTAAAGTCTCTATCGGCTGGCAGACCAGCTGCAGGGATCTCCCTATCATCCCAGACTTAGTCCTGATGCTAGACATGCTAGTTAGATGCTTTACTAACAGTTCTTTACATAGTTATATATGACCAATGCCTGCTCTGTTTAGTTATATTCTTTTATTCTTTATTTATCTTTTATCCTTGAGGTTGACTCAGGTGTGTCTCCACTATCTTGAAATCATGTCTTATTCCTGTTTACTCTATGCCTACCATTGCACTCAATAAGTGATCATGTTTATACCACGCCCTTGAATACTCACGAGTTGAAATGCTAGAATGATAGTTCTGTGCGCTTGCAGATTTAATCTTATTTCTTACTGAACTATCGATTGGCGTACCTAAGTACCGCTACTTAAGGATTGTAATTCTTGTTGCACCCCAAGGCGTCGTGCTACAGTTTTGCATATCGTAAGTAATGACAGTTAGAAGGGCAATCCGGCACTTCTAACTGTTATTACCAGACTGCATTACCTAGGCTGGCGCTATTAAGGGCTAAGGGTTACCTTTCTGACGTAATGGTGGTTAGGAATGTCAACACACGTTTCTAGTATTATTGCTGAGGACGGACGGTTAGTCTATCTTTAGTAGTAATGCTAAGAAACGCCAACATAGATATTCTTTGCCTATTCTATGACCAAGCTTCTCATTTTCCAAAGCATTTCCCAAGATTCACTCAATTGGCCTTCCAATAAAAGTGAAATGAAAGGAGAGTCTAAGAAGGTAAAAGATGTGGAAATCTAGGGAGGTCTTTAGATCATTAATCACTACATGTATGTCTTGAAGAACTCCTAAACAATCAAGGACTTGACCATTCAGGAGCCTAAGATGTTTTTAGGATTGGAGTAGGTGATTCTTTGATGAACTTTGAACATCGAAATAAGGAATGAGGAAGAGCACCATTAGGATCATTAGGATCAAGGATGAGTTTGGAGATGGGTTCAATGGATATGGCAGATGTGGGCATAGAAGGAGAAAGGATTTACTTTAAGGAACTCCGATTCTCCTTCTATGGGCATGGTTGGCATTCTTTTTGGAAGTTCATCTAAGATCCTAGGTTTTCCCTAATGTGCTACTTGAGAATTCGTGGCATAGAATGGTGCTGATTTGGGAAGTTTCTGAAGAGATCTCTTATGGATGGCATTCCCAAAACTAGCAAGATCATCTAAAAATTTAGCCTCAAAATCGAAGGAGTGATTTGGAGGATGGATTTCTTTCTCCTTTGATATTTGTGGTATTTTTGGTTCAGGATCGATGGCGAAATCTCTGGATGGGATTGATGATGATTCGGTTATCGAGATTTCTTCTTGCTTAGGGATGGAGAGACTCCTTCTCCTTCTGTTGGAAGTTTAGGATCTCTTTTCGAAGATGAGCAACATGAAAAATAGGGAAGAAAGCTAAGTAGAATTTGGATTGAAGGCTTTCCGATTCTCCATGCGCACTCTCTACGTGTCGAGCATACCGATGTTTAGCTGTCCCCGTCAAAGAAAACGAGAATAGCTTCCATTTCAAAGTATTTCGTGTCATGCCTTCAATAAGAAGACATGAGCACAATTGCTCAAAATCACATGAGTATAGGGTTTTTCATCGTCTTCCCCAGCAAAAGATTGTTTCTGAACCATAGCTATGAAACTAGGGTGAAGCTCATAGCTAGGTGAAAGAATAGGATGGAATGATAGTGGTGACTCCAAACTAGCTCTTTTTGGAGCGGCGAGATGAGAGATGGGTGTTTGATTTATGTTGTGGAAAGGATAAAAAGAAAAAAAAAGGTAAAAGAAGGATAACTCGGATGACTTGGTTCTAAGTTAGAACAGCTACCGTTCCCAAGCAACGACGTCAGAAAACTTGTTGACACCAGAAGTGGCAAACGGATATACCGCAAGCGTACATTAGTCAATGTAGCCTTCACCGGGAATATTCCAGGTATCGTATTTTCCACAGGGAACATGAAGTGAACTAACTAGGCTCAAGGTCGTCCAGTGATGAAACGAAGGGTCTAGGATAATAGGATAAATAGGTCAAGTTAGAAAAGATATATGGTCATGGTATTCTAAGTATAACAAGGCTTACCACCTCCTCCCTTACTAGGCGATAGTCGAAATGACAAGTCGAGTCAACAAGGTTTTCCACCTCCTCCCTCACCGAGGCGACTACCCTATTCAGCCCCGCTACCAATAGTCAACTTGCCTACAACACGTACAAGGAACTATAGCCTAGCAAGGCCTGTCACTACTTCGCTAGGTGTATTAAAGTGCGACATGCAACTCACACTGGTAAGATATAGCCTAGACACCACATCTACACTAATCTTACTACTCTAAGCTTAGCGAAAGCTTCGAGCACTTCAACAAGTAAAGCAGTATGCTAGTAGAAGACCATATAGTTAAAGAACCAGGCCAGAATAAATTACTAGAAAAGACTCAGATGTAAAACTTATAAGAAGCTCACATCCACTGAGGCGCACCTTGGAGAAGACTCCCGACATGCCGGGACTCCTCCTAGGAGACTCCTCAATCTCCCTCTACTAACATAGCTAAAATACTAGAGAGTGACTTTTCATGCTCTAAAGTGAAGGCCTATGGGGGGTATTTGTAGGGGGAGGTGGAGTAGAGGCTACTCCATTGCCATGTCATCAATCCGCGTGACCTCTGTCATGCACCGTTGGATTAAACCGCCATATAACCGCCTTAGGATCAAGGGTGGAGCTTTTCCATCACATGTTCAACATGAGGAAGGCGGTGGAGGTTCAACCGACCTGGCTGGGCCCAAGGTGGGGGTTGGGCGACCCCCCTATGGCAGGTAGGCCCAGCTAGGGTCTTCAAGAAGGTATCCCCACCTTGCTCGAGTGAAGCTAAGCTTCGGGGCCCACAAAGTTAGCATCGGCCGACCCCCTCTATGTCAGGTGGGGCCATGGGTGATTGTCCCCACATGTTATAGAGTCCATTCCAAGTGTTGGTTATATTCTTGTCACGTCAGTTCCTTCGTTGTGGGTCCATGGATCCATGTGACTTCATCTTGTATTGTTGAGAGGAAACACACTTGTGATCAAAGAGTGGCCCAACCTTCATATGAAACTTCTGGACACTGAAAAGTACATATTTTGAGTGCTTACAATCAAATAATAACAAGTACATATGAAAACAAGTTATTTGTACCTAAGTCACTATGTGTCTAGTGGTTTTCTTCTAAAAAGAATGTCTCGTTGACGGTTTTGATGGGATAAAAATATGGGACAATCGTTTATTTGGCCCTCAAATAAAATTCGTTTCCTTATTTGACCTAAATTTTTTCGAAGTTGTCTATTTGGTCTGAATGTGAAAATTTGTTAATTTTATGGCTTCTGTTAGTTTGAACGCTGTAACGATGTCAAGTGTCATAAAAAAAACCGTTTTACCCCTATGTAAAAAATATAAAAGAGCCTTGTTTAATAATGTATAATATATGTTGATTATGACCAAACGGACCGCACCACACGCAGTTGCCAGTTTTTTTTTTTCGAATCAGGCAGGCACTGTAAGGTAATTAATTAAGACCCAATTACGTGCGAACATGCTGGATACATGCACTTCATGCATGCATGTTTACTGGAATAGTTGATTACATTTATGTATTTTGTCCTGGCGCATGCAAATGTTCTTGTTATGAGAACAAACATATCTTGTTACGAGAATTACGCCCCTGTTCGCTTGGTCGTGTGCTGGCTGACTGGTTCTAGGTGCTACTGATTTTTTGTAAGAGAAAAATACTATTGAATGACTGGCTAGTTTAGCTGATAAGTCCAAACAAATAGGCTGTTAGTTTTTATACTATGTTGATATTTACGAGAATTAAACAAGGCTCTTATATTTTTTTCACGCAGGAGTAAAACGGTCTTTTTACATGACACTTGACACCGTTATAGCTTTTATCAAACTAACAGAAGGCCGTAAAAGTAATAAAATTTCACTTTGGTGCTAAATACATAACTTAAAAAATTAAACCACATAAGCAAACAAACTTTGTTTTAGGATCAAATAAATAATTATCCCTAAAAATATGGTATAATTACCGTCGACGGGCGCCAACTTTCACAGCGCCGCTTAGTTTTTTTAAAAAAAATTCACGGTTGTTTTTAAAAATACTTAAATAAAACGGTTAAAAAACAATTCAACATGGCCTTGTTGCGTGCATGGCCTTCTCGCGCGGCCAGCATGCGGGCTGACGAAGCAGGAACACATTCCGAAACGAGGCCGATGAGTACGCATAATTTCATTCTTTGCAGGGAAGCGGTCACTACACTAGCGCTTCTAGGGTTTCCCTCGCTATCCTATACCACTCCGCCGCCAGTCTCGCGGTGGAGCGCAGGTTCCCGGTCACCACTCCCCGCCTCCGCCGAGCCGCGCCGCGCCAATCCTGCCAGCCAGCAGCGGCCGCTCGCCCGCCGGCCCTCCCTCCGGCCGTTCCCCCCGACCACCAGCCATGGCTGGCTCCATGGTGTACTACGCCACCAGCGACACGTTCGACCCGGACCCGGCGACGAACATGGATATCTGCGAAGCCTGCACCAGCGACTCCCGGTACGGACCCCCACTTCCTCCTGCCCTGATCCGTCCCAGATTCGGGCGGCTCCGAGGTCGTCTGGTCTCGATCGCGCCTGCGATCAAATGTGGTTTTATGCCATGGAGCCGTGTGTTTCCCGACGCGCTCGCCCTTCTCGGAGTTAGGTTCCAGCTAGAGGCGCTCTAGGCTGCTCGAATTCTGAACTATCCGCCAAGGGTGTGTCTGCTAGGATCATCATTTCTGGCTCTGCAATTTATCTGCCTTGTTCCGTTTGCATTCTCATGTCTTTCAGGTGAACAAAAACCTGCTAGTAGTCTCCGGTCGTACAGTAGAGGGGGATTCATAAGCTCATCATTGTTCATTCATAATTGCATGTATGAGGGAAAATATCCACAAATGATTTTACAAATGGCAAACAAAAATCAGCAGTGAGCTAGACTAGAGGGGATACGGGGAAGATACGGTGAACTGTCTCCATATTTTAAATCTAAATGTTTTCATTCAACTTGTGTCAATACATTTGAGATTCTGACTTTGCTGGCAATTGATTCAAGCTAATCAATGTATTTTGATTTTAATTTGATTCATGACCGATAATTGGGACTGAGTGTCAAACATTCTACTGGACTCAACTGATATAGCTTGCGCTAGGTTCCTCATGTTCATTTCATTTCCCCTGAACAGAAATTCATTTAATTTGCTTTGCTCTGCTGTCGTTCGGTTATCGATTCTTGATTGTCCATACCCATGCTTGTAACAGGCAATCGAAAGATGTCGTAATGGCACTGAAGAAACAGATTGTCCATAAAAATCCAAAAGTTCAGCTTCGTGCACTTAATGTAAGCCCACCTGCTGACTTGTCATTTACTTTTATGTGTTAAAGTGTGACAAGCTATTGGTAGCTGTCGAAGACTGTTTTGTTGTTTTGTATTGTGCTTCCACAAAACCGACCACCTGATTTCTGGTACTGATAACTGTCAATTTTTTTGTCCTTCTGTATCTTGCTTCCACAAATCAACACCTGATCCTCTGCTAATTATGTGTTGCATTTTTCTTCTATGTTCAGCCATGTTCGAATTTATGTTTCCGTCATTAGTCTTATGTTTCATTGATTATGCAGCTACTCATGCAATCATACCCGTGCATCTTGTGATGCTATTAGCATAACAGAGCATAGTGAAGATTTTGCAGACTGGTTTTTACTATTTAGTCTATTCTTCTTTGACTTGAACATTTTGTTTCCTTGTTAAAACCACCATGGAACACTAGCAACCAATAAATTTTGAATTGTCGAGGCTCCGTACCTCTAAAAAGAAGGCGTACCCAGTGCCGTAGGCTCCCGCGCTGTGCGGGGTCTGGGGAAGGGATTTCAGCGCCAAGCCATACCCACACATAATGTGCGGAGGCTCCGTACCTATGTTATCTTTTTTATGTTTGTAGAGGTCCTGGATATGTAAATGCTTCTGAATGTGTAGTGAATTTTTTTTAAATGAGTTTTTAATATTTAGCTATTACAAAAATATTAGCTTTGTCTTGCTGATGATATCTCTCTATTTCAGCTGTTGGAAACTGTTATGGAAAACTGTGGGGATATGGTTCGCAAGCATGTTGCAGAGGCAGATGTCTTGCTTGAGATGGTGCAGATAGTGAAGAAAAAGGTTCAATATGCTTCATGCTTGCAAAACTGTAGTTCTTATTCTTATGAACTGCTGCCTTCTGATGGTGTTTTGTTTTCATGTTACAGTCTGATCCTGGTGTTGAAAAGAAGGTATTGGCACTGATTGAAACAATGAAACAATGGCAAGGAACATTGGGGGGACCACATCCACGATATTCACAATACAATGCAGCATACCATGAGTTGTTGGTATGATTTTGAAGTTCGACTCAGTTTCTTGCGGCAACATTTTCAGTTTGCTCATTTGTTTTGTGGTTTGTTTGACAAGATTCTGATCTTGTATTTCTGCCCCGCAGCATGCTGGAGCTGAACTCCCCAGGAGACTCGAGAATCCTGCACCTCTGTTTAATGTCCAGTCTCAAGCAACAGATATGCGCATTCCTGACCAAAAGGGTGAAGCAGAATCTTCTGCTGCCAGTGATTGTCCTGCTTTGAGGTGCACTTATTTACATTTCCATTTTTGTTTTCTATTTATTCTCTTCACTTAAGTAGCTTAGTATTTAATGCCTTCACTACTGTCTCGTACTATCATATAATCTATGAAATAGTAGAATGAGGTGTGCAATGATTGTGATATGTCTAGTTTTTAGATTGTGGTTTAATCTCATGTTATGAGGTGAAGGCGTGATTGCGTGAAGTTAAATTATAGAATAGATTGTTTTTGCTATATTGTCATATTCTCTAGTTTATGCTTGTTATTTGATGATCCATCATTGACTTGCTTCGTATGCTCAAGATAGCACAAGCATTCCTTAAAGGGAAAAAAAACTCAAGCTGTTAGTGGTAGAAGATTCAAGAAAAGAGGGTAGTACTACTCTTTCAGTATATGCAAATGATAGTTTTGGCATAATATGACCTTAAGACATTATAACTAGTTTTTATCCTCTTGTAGTCTGTTTATGGATAGAGGGCTAGTTGGCATATTGATAAGCAAGTCAATGGTATTTCAAATGAGCATCTCCTTATCTTTAACTCTGGTTTTGAGTTTCATGCAGTCACTGTGATCTTGGCTGGACAGGGCATTAATGGACAGCTGTCCAAACTCCACCTGCATTTGGTTTTCTATTGCCATCTCATTGAGCAGCACCTCATCAGACAATTCCCTAAGTCATTGGGGGCTAAAGCATTAGGACAAACTTTTCTCCATAACTGTAGCATTATCCATTTGCTTTTCTATAATCTCTTAATTGTCTCATGCAATAGTTTTATTTGTGTGCTGGTTGTAAGAATCGTTCTTGGAGTGGTTCTTTGACTTTGGTAGCTGCTGGTCTTAGTAGGCTGTATATGGTTCTTGTAGGTTGGTCGTTTCTGAAACTCTGTTACGCGATACTTTCTAGTCGGTTGGTTCGATCTTTGATGCAGGTTTGGTTTGGTATAGACAGGGCCTCTTCACCATCTTAGTGATGACAGAGTTTAAGGGGTTTTGTACACTCATGGCTACTTTCTCCTTTTGTTGCAGACCGGTCATGGTCTTACCAGGCCCACATATAACTATCGTCATTGATGAAAAAAGCACTGATCCGTTCCAGTACAAAGCAGAAGAGATCAGATCGTGGCTTGCAAACCACGATGATGAAGAAGTTCTACTGGATGGTGAACATGCAAATAAGGAAACCATTGAGGACTTTGATGAGTTGAAGAAGCTGGGTCCACACCCATTCTTAGAAAGGCAAATGAGGAAGCTTCCTCCGCTGAGATGGCTGCATTTGAAGTTGGAGCTTAAAAGAGAACCTGAATTTTGGTTTGGGCTTGTGTTCCGTGCCGATAACTTTTACCTGAAGGGGTTTACGAGTCGGCCAAATGGTGGTGCACTGACCTGTTATGAAATAACTGAGGAACAAAAAGAAAAAAGAACAGACACTCGCAATCGTCCCAGATTGTTCCCTCCAGAATTCAATGCTGTACACCTGCCTTGGGATCTAAAATACTATGAACTGCTGGGGTTAGATTGTAGAGATGGAGAGACGATCTTCAATATGTTGAAAGAGATGAGGGATGACCCAACCTTCGTTACAACAACAACAAAATATTTCTCCTTCCTTGACCCAGCTGTGTGTGATCCTATAGAAGCAAGGAGGAGGCTGGCAGGAGTAATATTCAGGCTCTGTGAGCCTGTAAGGATGCGATTGACAATGGACATGGGCATCCCCGTCTTGAAGGATTATGTGTGGGGCTGGACGGATATCTGCAATGTGCTGAGGAGATGGAAGGATGACGGCTACAAGGGCTGGAATAAGATAAAAAATATAGGGGCTAAGACACCCCGTGAAGTCTTGGAGGTGATAATTCTTGTTTTAAACAGATCACATGGTTTGATCCTCTATGCTGAGAGCCAGAGAACAATCACAGTCAAAAAGGGAAATAAGCCAAAAGGCACTCCAAAGAAGCATGCCCATAGGAGGTCTGGTGCTGCAAAGAAGGATGACAACACAGCTTCTGGTTCTAGCACCAACAAGGGTGTTTGCAGCGGCAGCAATGTTCCATTTTCGCGCAGCCGAATCCAAATCCTTGGGGTGCGTGCCAACTTTGAAATTGATGATATAAACATCTATGATGGGCACAGAGGCCAGAAGATATTTATGAATGACTATGGCTATATTGGTCAAGAGAACACATCATTGGTGTTATGTGGACCAAGCAGACCCATCGGGGCCTTTGGATATATGGTGATGGAGATCTTTCCAACAGCACCAGAAAGTGAGCCTATCCTGGCTTATTCGGATGTTTCGAACTGTGTTGATGCTGAGGCCGCACTATATGAGGAAGTAGTTTATGCAAGATCTGACCAGAGGCTTTTTATCTCATACCTGCACATACCCAATGCAATTGAGACCAAAATTCAGGTTTTGTTACATTCTGATGAGAGCTGTTTAGTATCAGGCTTCATGAAGGTTACAGCCACAAGTTATGAAGACAATTATGTGGAAATTTTCGTGATGGAAAATGAGGAGAAGCTGTCCATACCTTCAGGTGAATGGACGACTGTACCACTGCTTGTCGATGTGCTTTGTCTACCATACAAGGGAGATGTTGAAATGTTGACCTCAATGTTGCCCAACCTGGCAGAAGACCTCGTGGACTGAGGCGTATTCTTGCATTCACCAATGAGTATGAAAAGCAGGAAATCAAGTTTCATGCCAACAAGACAATGGAGGTTATTGTCTCAATGCGTCCTGATCCCTTGGTAAGTTTTGATTTGCAATTCTTATCTGTACTGATGAGATATTGAAGATGATTGGCTAGTCTTTGGAATTTTACTTGTTATATCTGTGCTGAGGAATTATCCTACGATTACCATATGTTTATGCTCTGCTATCATGTCAATGTTACACCAACATCTGTTTATTTCTTATACACATAGCTCTCCTATATGTTTCAACTATGCACTCTTTTATAAACATGCTGGAGTTATCTGTACCTATTATCTGCGCATCATGCTCCACACTACTTACTAGCATTGTATTGCTTGTTCAATTGATGGATACGGTTGCATAGGGGAGTGTTCTCATGCATGCTCTCCAGATTTTGGAAACTTGGCAATTGCCAATTTGCAAGATCACTGTCTGATGACTACTGCTGATTTATACATATGTTTAGAGTACATTCCTAGATCATTGTTTGAATAATGCAATAAAATTACAAATCCAATGCCAAATCAGATATACTAGCAGTTCCATCATTCTGTGATATCAATCACTGATCACTGTACTCTGTGCCTGCACTGGTGCTGTAACTGACATCCTGCATGGTGGAGTAGAATTAGTCTGAAGATCATAGGCAACAGCAGCATCAATGCATATGCATGCAAAACAGCTAGCAACACACAGAATGGATTGAATTGTTCTCTCTTTTGAACCAAGAAGTTGCATGCATTGCTGTTTACTGATCCATATCGCCGCCCAAATTTGGTTCATCCATCTCTGATTTTACTAGGAAAAGGAGGCTTTAATTTGGAATATTGGATAGATCTGGATCGCTAATTGCTTTTGCTTGCTGACCCTGATAAACTGCTGCCTTTTTTGCATGCAGGCCTTGGCGGACGTCGTCGTCGGCTGATCCCGTACGGTGAGTCTTGGCCTACGATGGATGAGGGACAGTTGTCAAGGTTGGGATGAGACGATGACCATCTTTCTTCTAAATGTCTGAATGTTCCATTTGTTTCCCCTGGTGATCAGTAGTGTTGCTTTCTGTCAGGGGAAATCTCGTTCTGAGTAGATGAGTACTAGTGTTCTTGAATGTGAAGGAACTTTCATCTCATACCAGAATAGATCGCACATGCTTCTAGGACTCTGCAATATCTGTGCTGTGGTTCTGTGTGACTGAAGAGAACCTGTGCTCTGCTCTGCTCTGTGCTGTTCGCATAGTCGATCTGCATCTGCTAATGCAAATGGAATTCAGTTTTGGTTCCTCTTGCCCTGTTCTGTCTTGTTTGGTTTCTTGGCATCCCATGCTTACTTTTCTGTTAGAATTCCCAATTTGCCGAAATGCTATGGTTACATTCACTGTTGGTCTGAACTTCTGACATATCACAATAGTTGTGCTAGTTCTCTGCTATTGACAGATTTAAACCTTTCTTGCCTACTGTTGCATTGTGATCGGTCATATGCTGGATGGAAGTAATGTATGAGCAAGTCCATCGCTGCACTTGCCATGGATGTCTCTCTGCTCCTGCAGAGTTGCAGTCCAAAGTCTTCATGTCTATATTTAAAGCATTTTTCCTTCACACCCAATAATAAACATATATATTTACCTAGAGAAAAATATTAGGCATATTTAAATCCGATCTGCATATGCTAATGCAAGTGCAAATGGAATTCAGTTTTGGCTCCTCTTGCCCTGTCCTGATCTGCCTAATGCAAGGACGGCCCACAGCATGCCCGGCCCACAACTATTATGCTCCTTTGTTTCGTGGGCTGGTGTCGATGTTTCAGTTCTTTTCATTTCCTTTCTCGTTTCATTTCTTTCAGTGTATAAATATTTTTGTGATTTTAAAACACTTTTTCAAGCATTTTCCCATTTTTAAAGTTGAAAAACACATTCAAAATCACTCTATCTAGGATATAGAGGTAAGTCGAAGTAGTGAAGTTTTTTTATTTTGTTTTGAGAAACACTTGTTTTTGGGAAACTTTTTGTCACTTGAACGAGTGAATTTCGAGGAGAGAAAGATCAGCAGAATACAGCGCAAGTTTACAAAGGTGCTTGCTCGTGGGCTGGTGGCCCATCAGAATCAGATGAGACCAAGCAAAGCAATGGCGTGCACGCCGTTAGTGCTACGGCGCAGTTCCCTCTCAGCTCTTGCATTCCGTATTTCCGTTAGCCTGGACCCCACTTTTCACCTTGGCTTCATGCCTGTCGTTACCCAGGAAATGGGTATCCCAAACCGTCGGTTTACCGAACTAGACCCCGCAAGATCAGCAACGCTAACCCTCCAGTGACCTCCCTCATCAACGCTCTAAGGCCCGCAGGCTAAGGCATGTCGGGCTGACTCACGAACGAGCTACGACGGCCCGAAGCCAAGGCCTGCTTGAGGGGCTACCGTGCGGATTGGGACTGTACAATCGAGGGTACGATTTGGGCGACGCCTCGAGGACGGAACTTCGCCCGGCGAACGGGCGAGCCTCAAGGACGGAACTTCGCCCGGCGAACGAGCCTGCCCTCGAGGACGGAACTTCGCCCGGGCGAAGGAGCCTGCCCTCGAGGATGGAACTTCGCCCGGTGAATGGGCGGCCCTCGAGAACAGTGCACCCCTCGGCTACCGACTCCCCCGTACGGATCCGGGTGCATTTAATGCGTTTTACCTGCCCCGCCTAACCGAATGGCCACAGTTACGGTAACAGTTGTGGGTATGGCAGTCAAATCTTGCTTTTACCGCCCATACCCCCGAATCCCGCGGGTCGTACGTCGCTGTTGCGCCATGCCGGGCACTGTGCCCCGTCCAGCACCCCCTCGAGACGCGTAAGTCAGCACGTTTCCCACATTTCCCGGGATTCGACCTTATCCACTGAGGCTCGACCCTCTCGACTCGACCCCCTCGGCTCAAGTTCGACCCTCGACCGCCACCCCTCGACTTCGTCGGACGAGCCCTCGAGCGGGACTCCGACGACTCCGGACCGCGCTTCAACAACTCCCGACGCGACGGTTGTAGGACGTCCATACCGACGTACATCTCTACAGTGGCGGCGACATGATCGGCCTCAACGCCACTGTGCCATCAAACTTGAATATTTGTACCCCTGAGCCCCTTCTTCGCCTATAAAAGGAGGCGCCAGGACGTTAGAGAAAAAAGAGAAAAAACCGAGAGCATAGAAACGCTAAGGCTTTAGGTCTCAACACACTGCCATGAGACAGTGTAGAGCAGGAAGCAAGGCGTCCGAACACCCAAGCTCCGGCTCTCGCTCCTCACACCCGCTTGTATTTTCCCCTATACTAGCACTTCGGTGCAAGATAACACGAACTCTCCTCTCCCCGCTGGACGTAGGGCCTTCTTTGCCCGAATCAGGATAAACCGTCGTGTCATTCTTGCATCACCCACCGGATTAAGGGAGCACGCGATTACGAATATTACTTGTTGGTGTTAGCCCCTGGGGGTTCGAAACACCGACAGATGGCACGCCAGGTAGGGGAGCCGCGTGTCACTAACGACTTCCCGCCATTTTTTAGGATGGGCGACTTTGTTCCACCACTTCCGCGTGCTACGGTGATCTGGTTTGGGAGCCTGGAGTTCATGTCCCTCGGCCAAGGCTATGACATGACCCTGCTCTCGATCAGTGACCCAAACGGAGGTCGCGGTACGCCCCCGCGCTCATGGGGGGCCACTCGTCGGTCTCGCCACCATGCTGCCACAGCCAGAAGGAGGCGCGATCGACGCCACCATCGCCATCAACCCACGTCGAGGGTGGGTCCAGCCACTCCCTCCTCGCCCCTGACCGGAGATGAGAAACCCCTTGTTGGGGGATCGTCTGATCCGGGTTCAGAGGCAGAGGGCGGACCGACAGGACCCCACCACAACCCCGGTTCCACCTTCGCAGTGCGCTCATGGAGGGAGCGCCACGAAGTTCCCGCTCGATCGGGCCCGTTTCCGCATGAGCCGTTCGAGCGTCGTCAGCGGCCTTCGTTCGACTCCAACAATGCCATGACGACGACCTCGACAACGACCCTCTCTGACATGAGCGCGTTAGGGGACCACCTAGGCGCCCCTCTCCGTGCGATGACGAACATGGGAATCGCGACACCAACCTCCGAGGGCTTGGCCTTCGCGAGAGCGCCCGGCCCCCGGAGGTACACCATCGGCACACTCCGACGGCAGCTGCAGGAGGAAGCGCGGGGACAATTCCCCGTTTTTTACTGCGGCGACCCCGACTCTGACTCTGATCATTGGGATCCTACTCGTGAGTGCCTCCACATCGATGGGGATGTCGACTCCGATCAGGACACCATCGATCCAGTGGCCGGGACACCTACCGCTGCGGCGGGAGGTGCCCTCCCCAGAGCAGACGACCAACAACCAGACGCATCCCGAGAGGCGTGCCCCCGTCCCGGTGCGCAGGACGCACAGATGGCACAAATTCGGGAGTTACAGGCTAAGCTCATCGACGAGCAGGAACGATTGCGCCTGCTCGAGCTAACCCTCGAGCAAGAGCGGCGACCGCCCGGCGGTAGAGCCCAAGCCAGGGCCCGAGAGGTCAACCGGTAGATCAACGAGGCTGGAGCACCCGAGCGGCCCGCCAACCGTTATCCCCGAGCAAGGCAGAACATCGTCGCAGCGGCTATGCTCCTTTGCAATATGCCCGCGTCGTCCAACACGCAAGCTCGGTGGATACAACATGAGGTCGAGGATCTCCTCCAAGTTGCTGCTGTTCAACAAGCCGAGAGCTCGGCCTCGAGGCGTCGAGGGGCAGCCTCCGAACCTCGGGCCAAGCCCTCCCGGCCCGAAAGGGAGAGCTCAGTCGATCAGGGGGCGGCCCCCCGACCGAAGAAAAATCCAGCCCAAGAACGTATCCACGACGACCGAGCTCCCCGCGACGCGCGCCTCGACATCGTCGAGAACCGCAGACACAAGTACGAGGATGCCGAGGATCGAGGATACAGCGCCCATCGTGGAGGGCGATACGACAGCGACGAGGACCGACAGGCCCCGGAGCCACCGGGTCCCCGAGTCTTCAGCCGGGCGATCCGCTGCGCCGAGCTGCCCGACAAGTTTCGACCCCCCACGAGCATCGTTAAATACAACGGTGAAACCAAACCCGAGCTCTGGCTAGCCGACTTTTGACTGGCTTGTCAGGCGGGTGGGGCACGTGACGATCGCACGATCATACGTCACCTTCCCCTGTTCCTGTCCAACACCGCGTGTAGGTGGCTCGAGGAGCTTCCCCCTGACCAGATTCGCGGCTGGGCCGACCTTGTCCGGATCTTTGAGGGGAACTTCAAAGGTACCTACGTGCATCCCGGGAACTCCTAGGAACTGCGCAACTGTAAGCAGAAACCAGGGGAGTCTCTCTGCGACTTTGCTCGACGATTCTCCAAACTTCGCACCGAACTGCCCCACATCTCTGACCTCGACGTCATTCTAGCATTCATAGCGGGCACAACCTGCAAGGACCTAGTTCGCGAGTTGGGGCGCAACCGCCCTGACACCATCGACGAGCTCATGGATGTGGTCGCCAACTACACGGCTGGTGAAGAGGCGGTCGGCGCCTTCTTCAGCGATGGGAAGGACAAGGGAAAGGCACCGGCAATCGACGCCGGAGGCTCAAGCAAAGGGCCGAAGAGAAACAACAGGAAGAAGAAAAATCAGCAAGGCAAGCGTGAGGCTGCGGAAGATGACCTCGTCGTGGCAACCGAACGCAAAAGGCCTCGAGGTCCCCCCGAGGGCGCCATCTTTGACAAAATGCTCGAGGAGCCCTGCCCTTATCACAAGGATGGGGCAAAACACAAGCTTAAGGACTGCCGCATGCTTCGAAGGCACTTTGAGCAAGTGGGCGTGAAGAAAGGTGATGACAAGAAAGACCAAGGCGGCGGTGAGGGAGACAACGGGGAAGACGAAAAATTCCCCGAAGTCTATGACTGCTTCATGATCTACGAGGGGCCCTTGACCCAGCTCACGCCTCGACAGCGCAAGAGAGAGCATCGAGAAGTCTTCTCCGTCCGAGTCGCGACACCTCACTACCTCGACTGGTCCGAAGCGCCCATCACGTTCAACCGCGATGACCATTCGGATCGTGTCCCCAACCCCGGGGCCTATCCGCTCGTCGTCGACCCAATCATCATCAACACCCACCTCTCGAAGGTCCTCATGGACGGCGGCAGTAGCCTGAACGTCATCTACCTCGAGACCCTCGACCTCCTGGGAGTCAAGAGGTGCCAACTCTGACCCAGCGCCGGGGGATTCCATGGCGTTGTGCCAGGGAAGAAGGCCCTTCCCGTCGGCCGTTTTGACCTTCCTGTTTGCTTTGGCACACCGGCCAACTTTAAGAAAGAGATCCTCACCTTCGAGGTGGTCGGGTTTCATGAAACATATCACGCAATCATCGGCCGACCCGGGTATGCACAGTTCATGGTGATCCCGAACTACACCTACCTCAAGCTCAAGATGCCAAGACCCAAGGGCGTCATCACCGTCACCTCCTCCTACGAGCACGCGTACGATTGCGACGTCGAATGCATCGAGTATGGAGAGGCCGTCGAGCAAAACGCCGCGATAGCCGTGACCCTCGAGCGCCTCGCCGACGAGGTGCCAGAGCCCAAGCAACACGCCGGCAACTTTGAGCCAGCACATGACACCAAGAAAGTCCCCCTCGACCCAAGCTGCCCCGGAGAGAAGGTGCTAACGATCAGTGCCAACCTCGAGGACAAATAGGAAGTTGTGCTCGTCGACTTTCTCTGCGCGAACACCGATATGTTTGCGTGGAGTCCTTCGGATATGCCGGGCATACCGAGGGAAGTCGTCGAGCACGCCTTGGAGATCCGGGCCGGGTCCAGACCGGTGAAGCAACGCCTGCGCCGCTTCGATGAGGAGAAGCGCAGGATCATCGGCGAGGAGGTGCACAAGCTTCTGGCGGCTGGATTCATCAAGGAGGTCCATCACCCCGAATGGTTAGCTAATCCCGTGTTAGTTAAGAAAAAGAATAGAAAAATGAGGATGTGTATTGACTATACTAGTTTAAACAAAGCATGTCCCAAGGTTCCGTTTCCTTTACCACGCATTGACCAAATTGTTGACTCTACCGCGGGATGCGAAACCCTCTCGTTCCTTGATGCTTACTCCGTCTACCACCAAATCAAGATGAAAGAGTCCAACCAGCTCGTGACTTCCTTCATCACACCTTTTGGCATGTATTGCTACGTTACCATGCCCTTCGGCCTTCGAAACGCCAGGGCAACGTATCAGCGATGCATGCTCCACGTCTTCGGCGAACACATAGGCGACACGGTCGAGGCCTACGTTGATGACATCGTGGTTAAGTCCAAAAAGGAGGACAACCTCATTCATGACCTCGAAATCGCGTTTGGGTGCCTTCGAGCCAGAAACATAAAACTCAACCCTGAGAAATGTGTCTTCGGAGTGCCTCGAGGCATGCTCCTCGGATACATTGTCTCCCAACGCGGGATCGAGGCCAACCCCGAGAAGGTGGCGGCCATCATGTGAATGGGGCCGATTTGGGATCTCAAGGGCGTACAGAAGGTCACAAGCTGCCTCGCGGCCCTCAGCCGTTTCATCTCACGTTTAGGGGAGAAGGCCATGCCTCTGTACTGCCTCTTGAAAAAATCCGAGCGATTCACATGGACCGCGGAAGCCAAGAGGGCTCTCAACGAACTCAAAGGCATGCTGACATCTGCCCCGATTCTCGTCCCTCCTCGACCACCGACGTCGACTGAACCGCCCGAGCCCCTCCTACTCTATGTCGCCGCGACCACTCAGGTGGTCAGCGCGGCCATAGTGGTTGAGAGGCAAGAGGAAGGGCGCGCCTTGCCCGTCCAATGGCCGGTTTACTTTGTCAGCGAGGTGCTTTCAAAAACGAAAATCCGCTACCCACAGGTGCAGAAGCTGCTCTACGCCATCGTCCTTACACGCCGCAAGCTCCAGCACTACTTCCTTAGCCACCCCATTACCGTGGTATCCTCGTTCCCCTTGGGGGAGATCATCCATAACCGGGAGGCCACTGGAAGAATTGCTAAGTGGTTGGTCGAGCTCATGGGAGAGACCATCACCTATGCACCACGGAAGGCCATCAAGTCCCAAGCGCTGGCGGACTTTGTTGCTGAGTGGACCGACACTCAGTTGCTGCCAGTTTAGATCCAAGCCGAGCTGTGGACGATGTACTTCGACGGGTCGCTCATGAAGACAGGAGCAGGCGTGGGCTTGCTCTTCATCTCACCCCTCGGAGTCCACATGTGCTACGTCATTCGCATCCACTTTGCCGCCTCTAATAACGTCACAGAGTACGAAGCTCTCGTCACTGGATTATGAGTTGCCCTCGAACTCGGGGTCCGACGCCTTGAAGTTTGAGGCGACTCGCAACTAATCATCGACCAAGTGATGAAGGCCTCGAGCTGCCATGACGCCAAGATGGAAGCCTACTGCAACGAAGTGCGCAAATTGGAAGACAAGTTCCACGGCCTCGAGCTTAACCATATTGCTCGACGATACAACGAAGCCGCGGATGAGCTTGCAAAAATTGCGTCGACTCGAGGTACAGTCCCTCCGGACGTATTCTCGAGGGACCTCTTCGAGCCCTCTATCAACTTGGGCTCGGGGGCTTGCACTACGCCCTCGAAGCCTCACCCCATGACCTCGACTGGGGCCCCCTCGACCGAGGCCCAGGTTATGGAAATCCAGGGGACTCCCCCTCCGACGAGCCCGCTGCCGGATTGGCGAGTCCCTCTCCTCGACTGCCTCATACGGGGAGAACTTCTAGAAGACCAAACCGAGGCGCGTTGGATCGCGCGACAGGCCAAGTCCTACGTCATCTACGGTGATGGCAAGGAACTCTACAGGCGAAGCCCCTCGGGTGTTCTTCAGCGCTGCATTACTAACGAAGAGGACAGGAGGCTCCTCGAGGACATACACTTGGGGCTTGCGGCCATCAGCAGCGCCAAGGACCCTCGTAGGAAATACCTTTTGACAGGGTTTCTACTGGCCGACTGCCGTTTTCGACGCCACAAACATTGTCCGCTCGTGCGAGGGGTGTCAGTTTTACCCCAAGCAGACGCACCTCCCGGCTCACGCCCTAAAATGATCCCCATCACTTGGCCATTTGCGGTCTGGGGGCTCGATCTTGTGGGGCCTCTCAAGAGGACGACCAAAGGGTACACGCACTTGCTCGTTGCCATCGACAAGTTTACCAAATGGATCGAGGCCTGGCCTATCGGCAACATCAGCTCTGAGTGGGCGATCGAGTTCTTCACCGACATCATCCATCGCTTTAGGGTCCTGAACGTCATCATCACTGACAATGGCACACAGTTCACTGGCAAAAAGTTCTTGGATTTCTGCGATCACCATCACATCCGTGTGAATTGGTCCACGGTTGCACATCCTCGGACTAACGGCCAGGTCAAGCACGCCAATGGCATGGTTTTGTAGGGCCTCAAGCCAAGGATCTTTAACCGCCTCAACAAGCATGGAAAAAAGTGGGCCGCAGAGCTGCCTTCGGTCCTATGGAGCTTAAGGACAACACCTAGTCGAGCCACGGGGTTCACCCTATTCTTCTTGGTCTATGGGTCTGAGGCCATCCTCCCCACTGACCTCGAGTATGGTTCCCCTCGACTAAGGGCGTACAACGAGCAAAGCAACGAAGAATGAAAGGGTTTAGTCACAGGGACAGGAGAAAGGCACGGAATGAAAACACAAAAGGCACGGGTCGAGGCACTCACCAAGTCGAGGCAACCCTCCTCCGGCTGCATGGGGAGGCGGTTGACATCCTCTGTCCTGAACGAGCCCGCGCCCATCCCCTTCACCCGCGCGACGACCTCCACAACGGACGGCTTCTCGCCGGACATCCGGCACCTCTCGAGAACCTCAGGCGCCACCGACGGGAGCATCTCGTCCAACCGCAGGGGGCGCTCCATCAAAGGGAGCACCCGTCGACTGTGGAAGGCTGAGACCACCACCCCTGCCGTTAGGCCCGCCTCTCAAAGGGCCTTCATCACGGTGACGAGGGGACGAAGTCGATGCTGAAGATCTCCTGCGACACCGTGCGGCCAGTTGAATGGACGCTCGATGATGAGCCTCCCGGTGTACGGCGGGAGGTATCCTCCGTCGTTGCGGAGGTAGAACCATTGCTCGTCCCACCAGGAGTGGTTGGACATCAGCCCAGTGGGGATGTACTCGCGCAGCTCCTCTGACCTCCCAGTCTTCAGCACAAAGTTGAGGCAGCCCGCTCTGACGATCCACCTTACTCCTGATGCCACCGGGGAGGCGAACCACTCCCCCTTGTAAAGATGGAGCCACAGCTCCCAGTGGGGCGCCATCTCAAGATAGCCCTCGCAGACGGCCGCGAAGATGGCAGCGTTGGAGATGGCGTTGGGGGAGAAGTGTTGGAGCTCGACGCCGTAGAAGTTCATCAACCCCCGCATGAACTTGCTCGGGGGCACGCCGAACCCATGACGATGATACTTGAGGAAGCTCACCACATAGCCCTCTGGCGGGTTCGGCTCTTCGTGGTTCCTCGGCGGCGCGATCCACTCCGGCCGATTCGGATCGGTGACGGGGCGGAGAAGTCCTTCTCCCACCAGCTCGTTCAGCCTTTGCCGCGTCACGGTCGACGGGCGTCAGGGGTCAGCGGGCTGGAGGATGGGGGCCATGGCGGCAGTGGCAGTGCGGTTCTGCTCGGTGGACGCCGCGGCGGCGACAACAGCACGAAATCTCCTCGGTAGACGGACGACCGGGAAGGTTCCCAATTGCGATTTCTCGCTCTAAGCTTCTATCCTCACACGCGTAGGAAAGCAAGAACTCGTAAGGATGGCAAGGGTAGGGGCGAATAGCGTCTGTCCCCCTTCGCTTTTATACTCGGGAAGAGCAACGGGTGGAGTCCGGCGGCAGGGAAAAGGTAACGCCCCGCAATTAATGCGCTTGCCTAACCGACCCCCCTCTCCTTGATCCTCGACCGAACACACGTGTCACACCTCTGGCAAAGAGCCGTTGCTCGGACCCACCATGATCTCCACTACCGCATCGTTTTAGCTTCCTCCTCAAAAGGCACGTCAAATAGAAAGAAAAACAAGTGTCACTTACCGGTGAACTCTTTTGGGTGAAGGTAAGCAGGCTCAGGCCTCACAACAAGCCTCGAGGGAGCGAAGGCTAGCCCTCTGTCAGGGTCCGATAGCCGCCCTCGGGCACCGCGGGCTCCGGCCTCACAATGAGCCTCGAGGGAGCGAAGGCTGGCCCTCTATCAGGGTCTGATAGCCGCCCTCGGGCACCGCGGGCTCCGGCCTCACAACGAGCCTCGAGGGAGTGAAGGCTGGCCCTCTGTTAGGGTCCGACAGCCGCCCTCAGGCACCGTGGGCTCCGGCCTCACAACGAGCTTCGAGGGATGAAGGCTGGCCCTCTGTCAGGGTCCGACAGCCGCCCTCGAGTACCATGGGCTCCGGCCTCACAACGAGCCTCGAGGGAGCAAAGGCTGGCCCTCTGTCAGGGTCCGACAGCCGCCCTCAGGCACCGTGGGCTCTGGCCTCACAACGAGCCTCGAGGGAGCGAAGGCTGGCCCTCTGTCAGGGTCCGACAGCCGCCCTAGAGCACCGTGGGCTCCGGCCTCACAACGAGCCTTGAGGGAGCGAAGGCTGGCCCTCTGTCAGGGTCCGACAGCCGCCCTCGAGCACCGCAGGCTTCGGCCTCGCAATGAGCCTCGAGGGAGCGAAGGCTGGCCCTCTGTCAGGGTCCGACAGCCGCCCTCGAGCACCGCGGGCTCTGGCCTCACAACGAGCCTCGAGGGAGCGAAGGCTGGCCCTCTGTCAGGGTCCGACAGCCGCCCTCGAGCACAGCGGGCTCCGGCCCCACAACTAAGCCTCGAGGGAGCGAAGGCTGACCCCCCGACAGGGTTTGACAGTCGCCCTCGAGCACCGAGGGCTCCGGCCCCACAACTAAGCCTCGAGGGAGCGAAGGCTGACCCCTCGACAGGGTTCGACAGCCGCCCTCGAGCACCCGAGTCAGGGGTGACCAAAGGGGAGCCAATACAAGGCCTTGCTCGAAAATGAACTCTCGAGACCCCTTTGGACGCATCCAAGGTGAAATGCTAAGGACTTTATGGAATCCCCTCGAAGGGAGGCATCGAGCCGCCGAGACCTATCAAATGGAATCAGTATCTGAAAGACCACTACGTTTTGCTCTGATGAGACCGCCTCTGGGCCTCCTGCCGACCTCTATCGAACAAGGAACGGGCTCTCACTTGGATTTTCCTGTTACCAGCTCACTGAGAACTTCGCGGCTCGCCCTATCGAGGGTAGTCCGACGCTACTCGCCTCATGTCTGATCGAAAGGACTCGTGAGATGAATGCCGAGGCCGGCAATGCCCCAGCCGCACGAGGCTCAGGAGTTCGACCGTGCCCGGCACCCCTCGATGAAAGAGGGTCGAAAATCCCCCGGGGGCTCAGCGTCCCGACGCATCCCTCGGTAAAGCGCTGCGACTCTAGTTCAGGCCTGTGCCCGACTGGACAAGCACCCCTCGACCAGAGACAAATAAAGCCCTCGTAGGAGTCATCCGACTCCTACGAGGCCTCGGGGGCTACCCCCGCGGGGGTCGCTCGTGCGCCCCCCACGGAAAAATCCAAACCACTTCCCGTTTCTAATCCTTGACCCCCTGCCCGAGTGCCATCACTCGCGCAGGGGCTCGGGGGCTACTGTCGTTACCCAGGAAATGGGTATCCCAAACCACCGGTTTACCGAACTAAACCCTGTAAGATCAGCAACGCTAACCCTCCAGTGACCTCCCTCTTCAAGGCTCTAAGGCCCGTAGGCTAAGGCATGTTGGGCTGACTCACAAACGAGCTACGACAGCCTGAAGCCAAGGCCTGCTCGAGGGGCTACCGTGTAGATTGGGACTGTACACTCGAGGGTACGATTTGGGCGATGCCTCGAGGATGGAACTTCGCCCGGCGAACGGGCGAGCCTCGAGGATGGAACTTCGCGTGGGAGTGTTGAAACTTCTCGCGTGCTTCCTCCGCCATGAAATCCATGGCCTATATAACTCCTCCCTCTCCTCCCGCTCTCTCCTTCTCCCCCCTTCCCTTCATTTTCATCTACTCCCATGAGAAACCGGCTACAGTTTGCGGTGGTGTCCGACGAGCCCGAGTTGGTCGACGGCGAGCTTCCTCTCCATTCCCCCGCTGTAGATTTGCTCGGCGATGGTGAGGCACCTTCTTCGTAGCTGGGACTCCGGGCGGCACACTTCTTGTTCCTCGGTGCCTGTGGTGACCTAGGGTTCGGAGCGGAGCGGATGTGCTCCCTCTACTTCCTTGCCTAGTGATCCTTCCTCGGGTCGTCTTCTTCTTCGCCGCTGCTTCCTTATGCCTCCTCCGAGCACCCCAAGGTGATATCCACTTACATAGACTCTGTGCCTCCTCATGCTTGCAGATTGTGCTATCAATTTATGTTTCTGCGATGAGCTTGTGTTGTCAGTTTGTCAGTTGCTGCTATCAGTTAGTGCATGGAATGATAGTTTTTGTTTATGGTCGATGATGTAGTCCATATCAGCACTAGGAGGCTTCTTGATTAAAGAAACTGTGCTATGTTCATAAGCTACCTTACCCATGTTGATGCCTGCCAGGGCTATTGAAATGTAGATGTTACTTTCTTACATGCATGTAGATGGATGTTGCTGCTGAAAATCATGCATTGCTGGTGAGGCATGCTATTGGCATGATTGTTACCATGGTTTCTATTGTTGTTTCTACCTTGAAAAGAAAGAGTCCGGCCAGACCCACTCCTATATAGCCTTAGAAGTGATGCTGAGCAGCATAGGCAGAGAACCCTCTTGGCCATCTACCATTCCTTAGATGTAGAATGCATTAATATGATTAGGATGAGAAGGACACCTTTCTTTGGGTTGTGCAACCTATTTAGGACCAGGGGCCTCCTTGTGGACAATGCTGGTGTCTCAGTTGAGGAACAAGTTGCAATGTTCCTTCATGTAGTTGGCCACAACCAAAGGTTCATGGTATTGCATAACTTCTTTAGAAGGTTAATTGAAACTATTCATAGGCATTTTCATCAGGTTTTGTATGTGTTGGTGAGCTTAGAGAGGACAAAATGATCAAGCCTCCATCCATCCACACAGATGCTAAGATCCTAGGTAGCCATAGATGGTACCCATACTTCAAGGTAACCACACATTACATGTTGTTTCACACACATAACCATAACTAGATGGCTTCCATTGTTCTTATTCTAGTTGCAAAATTTTATAGGATGTTGTTGGTTTCATTGATGTCACTCATGTGCTGCCAAGGGTGCCTAGGAGATTGCAACAACCTTTTAGAGGTAGAAGGACCAGCCCCACACAGAATGTCATGGCTGCTTGCAACTGTGACATGAAGTTCACCTATGTCCTAGCTAGGTGGGAGGGTTCAGCACATGATGTAATGGTCCTAACAGATGCCATTGCAAGAGAGGATGGTTTTGTTGTGCCCCAAGGTAATTAGCCCACACTGCCTGTGCACTACTACCCTGTCCAGTACACAAACACTGAGCTTAGAGCCTATTTGTTTCCATGTAGGTAAAATGTACCTTGTAGATGTAGGATATGGTGTCCGCACTGCTTCCTTCCTCCTTACAGAGGGGTGAGGTACCATCTGTCTGAGTATGGCCCAAGAAACCTGTCCACCAATGCTAAAGAGATGTTCAACCTCAAGCACTCCTGCTTAGGGTCACAATTGAGAGGTCATTCGAGGGTCTCAAGAACATGTTTAAGATCCTAGACAACAAGCCCTTCCACACCTATAAAACACAGGTGAGTCTTGTCTTGGCCTGTTGCATTTGGCACAATTGGATTCTAGGCTATGGAGTAGATGAAGTCTTCCCTAATGAAGATTGGGTGCCACTAGTGGACCCTGACCACCTGGTTGTAGAGGAGTCAAGGAAACCAAGGTCTCTGTTGGTATATTTTTTAGAGTAAGCAAATAACTCCGCAAGCGCATGAAGTACCATTGTAGCTTTCACCCAGAAGTATTCAGGGTATCGTATTTTCTACAGGGAATAGAAGTGTACTAGAAAGAAGCAAGAACGTACAAGAAAAGAAGGTAGAAATATATTTTTGTAGGGTGAGAGGGTTTTCTAAGCTCAGCCCAAGCTCACCAGATAACTAAAGTTTTGGCTTATTGAACTCACTCACTTTGGAGCTGCGGTACCTTTTCGACCCTCGAAAAGACTAGAAAAAGGTGATCAAGAGAAGGCCACCAAAAGCTCTATGGAAACACCAACCCAAACATGGTGGAATACAAAGGCCTTGTCAGGTCTGTCATCGCCGGGGCTACCACAACTATCCGTGGGGTTGGGCGCAAACTCAGGTAACACGCTAGCCCAGACACCACATCTACGTTAGCATTTACTACTCCAGTCTATTATCTTAATTAGACTAAAGCACTCAATTGAACGGACATCCCGTAAGCAAGGAAGTAAGTGCTAAACTTTAATTAAATAGATCACTAGGGAATTTCAAAGAAAGAACACGGATATTACTCACGAAGGAGTCAGCTCCATAGTGGTACAAATTGGAGGAGAACCTGACAAGTCGGCTCCGCCTCTACTCTTCCCTCCTCTCTCTTCCTCTTTTCTAAGTTGTACAGCTAGGCACTAGCACCTAGAGGGACACCGCTACTACTCAAAGGATATGGAAGTGAAAGCTTAAGAGTGTAGAATATAGAGTGTAGAGCTCAAAAGTATATTCTAGAGGGTAGTGCAGCCCAGGGGTTAAGTATAGACTTGGTTAGTCTCACACGCTTTCTCCTTGCGGATAAACAAATATGATACTCTAGAATATTTCCCGGATGAAGTGCTCACCAATATCCATGCGCTTGCGGATTAGTTATGTTTGATTCTTCTGTGTGCGTAACAAATATCAACAAACCCTAGAGTCAACGCCGACAAGCGGCTGATAGCGGGCTAGCCAGGGCCCAGCTATCACCAGGCGCAGCAGTAGCTGTCAACCGACAGGCCTAGCAGGCTGGCCCCACGGCCACAACAATGGCCGGCTGGGAGGGAGCCAACACGGCCTGGCCCGGCCCACCACAACGCGAGCATGCCCAGGCACAGTCAGAAGGCGCGGCGGGAATTTGAATTCCCCTGCGAACGTGTCAGGCCGAGAGTGACCAGTGGTGGGAGCACGTGCGCAAGCATGGGGGCGAGCAGACGCGGGTTCGGCCGGCTAGGCGGGCCATGTGTTTGTGCGCGATTGGAGGCGTGGAGGCGGTATACGGTCTGTGGGATTGGCTCACAGTTGGGCCGACAGATCAACCGATTTAGACCCGGTTCAGTTGACTAGGCAACCTGATTACTTTCTAGAAACGGTAGACAGCGCAGATTCCATCGGTTCACCTCCGGTTCAGCGCCTTCCTGGCCGGTTCTTCGTTGGTTTTCAATCCTAATTGATTGGCATTCAAGATACCGACCTAGGGAGGTCGGTAGCATGCATGCAACCGTCATTAGGCAGGGGGTGATGTGCAAAAGTGTCCTCCTCCTCTCTAGTATAAATAGAGAGCCTCTCCCCCATTGTAACACACACTCTACACTACATATTTGAGCTATACACTATATATTCTACACTTGAGCTTCATTGTTATATCATTCTAGTAGTAGTAGTGTCCCTCTAGTTGCTAGTTCCTAGTTGTAAAAGTTACAAAAGAGGAAGAGAGAGGAGGGAAGAGCGGAGGCAGAGCCGGCTTGTCGGGTTCTCTGCCGCTTATACATCTACGGAGCCGACTCCTTCGTGAGTAATATTCATATTCTTTCTTTGTAATTCCCTAGCGATCTATTTAATTAAAGTTTAGTGCTTACTTGCTTGCTTACGGGATCTCCGCTCGACCAAGTGCTCTAGTTCTAAGATCTGAGCTAGAGTAATAACCGCCAGCATAAACGTGGTGTCTAAGCTAGCGTGTTACCTAAGTTTGCACCCAAACCTACGGATAGTTGTGGTAGCCCTGGGGCTGACAGACCCAACAAGGTCTTTGTATTCCACCACGTTCGGGTTGGTGTTTTCGTAGAGCTTTTGGCTGCCTTCACCCGGTTACGTCTTTCCAGTCTTTTCGAGAACCGGAAAGGAACAACTGCTCCGAAGCGAGTGAGTTGAGTAAGCTGAGACTTTAGTTATCTAGTGACCTTGGGCTGAGCTTAGAAAACCCTCTCGTCCTACCAAAAATATCTTTCTATCTTCTTCTCGGACTTTCTTGCTTCTTTCTAGTCCATTCCGTTCCCTGTGGAAAATACGATACCCTGAATACTTCCGGGTGAAAGCTACAACGGTACTCCGTGCGGTTACGAATTTATCTGCTTACGCTAAGAAATACCAACAGCTATAGCGCCTGGACATCCGACGTGTGGCTATGTCTGAATGCCGAGCTGCAACTCCGCACCTGCTAGTTTTTTTTGTTTTTTAAGCATACCCCGCCTGCCAGATCTATCACTATTTTGCTACAGGCCGGCTACAATCCCCGCCCGCCAGTTTTTTTAAGCATACCCCATCTACCAGGTGTCTGTCACTGTTTTGCTCATCCTCAAGCACATGGGCCAGCCTAGGGACGTCCTATGCCCCATGTCTGATAATGATCGTCCCATTACCTTAGAAACTACCTAGAAATATATGATGAAACAACCCAGGAACATGTTGAAATAAACCAGAAAAACCTATTGCAAGACAGTGAAAGGCGACGAGTGAAATGCAACATCCGATATAGTTTTGAAACAACCCAGAAACATGTGTTAAAACAACCATGAAACATATGTTGAAATAACACAGAAATGCCTATTTCAACAACTAAAAATTGATCTATTGAAAACACCCCTGAAATACCTATAGAAATAACCCAGTAACATATGTTGAAACAACCCAAAAATACCTATTGTGGAAATCCAAAAACATATGTTAAAACACCAGAAGAAAAATACGTTAAAACATCCCTGAAACAACATTGAAACAACTCAAAAATACGTATTTCATATAAAATAATACCTACTACATATAAAAATAGCAACAGGTCGCTCTGTAGCACAACCGTAAGCAGCCTGCAACAGTAGTAGGTGGACAGTGCGCAGCAGTGGACAGACTATAGCAGGGCAGTGGATAATGCATTTGCTACAGATGGCTGACTTGGGCCATGTTTAGATTCTCAAATTTGGCATCAAATTCACTATACAAAAAGAAGATTCTCCGTCACATTAAAATATCGGCACATGCATGGAGTATTAAATGTAGATAAAATAAAAAACTAATTGCACAGTTTAGTTGTACTTTGTGAGATAAACATTTTGAGCCTAATTAGTCAATATTTGATAATTTTTACCAAATACAAACGAAATGCTATGGTGCGCTATAGTGGCAAAATACCAACTTTGCCAACCCTAACTTGGCAAACTAAACAAGGCCCTGTAGAAAAAACACTGTAGCCAGTGTAGCATGTCCCATCCAAACGTACGGGCATGACAGTTACCGTTTTGGCAGCGTGTGTGGGTATTTGACTTCGGTCCGAAGGCAGGGCGACAGTTGGATTTTCTGCGTGGCGGTGCAAGAGCATGAAGCCGTGAAATGATCCGGCACCGGTCGGGCCAATCCTATGTTTTGCTCTTCCTCTGTTTTTTCATTACCCCTCTACAATAGCTCT